>VXBJ01002550.1:688556-742057 GCA_013400055.1 Nycticryphes semicollaris | reverse complement strand
AAAAAAAAAACAAAGCAGAAAAAACAACTCAACTGGAAGGAACAACATGAAATTAAAGAACATGGAGATTATACTCAACTACAGAAAGACATAATATATTTTAGCCCAAACAATTTCAGTGGAGGCCTACGATGTTACTGCTAGCACCACCAGGGACAAAAGAAATATGTTTTAGCAAGATATTTGCACTTACTTTGGATGCAGATGTACCACCTGAAGCAGTGGCTTTCAAAAATAATTCAGATGGTTCTGAGCCAGTAATACAATTCACTTATTCTCAGCAGGAGTAACTACCCCAGGCAAAGCATCATGCTACCATGGGTGTGTAATTTCTATTAATCAAATCAGTTCAGTTACCCCTACAGAAGAGTGCATCATGCCACACAGACATAGGCTATTTTATTTCAGAGGACTCTAGGTCTTGCACAAGGCAGTAAAGGGTACTGTATCTTAATCCCTAAGTAAAAGTGCCATGAAAGCAATTTTTCCCTCCAGATTGACGTGTGTTGATTCTTATGAGAAACTGCGCACAGCAATATTAATACCAACAAATCTGTCTGCTCTGTGTACTAGCAGAGAAAGAACTCACTGACCTGACAGTAACCAAGTCCTTCCTCACTTTAAATGCAGTTTTAGTCAACGCAAGATCTGACTTGGCAATCATACATTCTAAATTTTTGCTTAGAACATAAAAAAAACCAACCTAAGTTCATTGCTGAATATGATATACCTAATGCAGGTGTTCAGACAGCTTATCACTGCAAATTTAGTAATACTTGTGTACACGTACATAACACAGATTGAATGTTACGTCAAAAACCACAGCAGTTTTTATACAACAATATTTAACCCAAACAATATTACAGTCAGCTAATATGTGATCACTTCAGAATAAATCTCTGTGGTTTAGTTAGATTATTTACACTGGTTTAATACCCTATTAATAAGACACACTGTGGAAACAGGTACAGATAATTCCAACTTGCAATAGATATGGATGAGATAACCACTATAAAACAAACAAGTATGAATGTTACTACTAAAATGATTTATTTAAGTTTTCAATAAATTAGAACTGTGGTTTCCTGAATGCTAATAGTGTTTATTATTTTGATAAACATAAAATAATATTTGTCATCCTTCCCAAGTATTAACTGTGGCCAGCAGGTCGAGGGAGGTGATTCTACCCCTCTACTCTGGTGAGACCCCACCTGGAGAAAAATGGGGACAGACTTGTTAGCAGGGCCTGTTGCCATAGGACAAGGGGTAGTGGTTTTAAAACAAAAGAGGGCAGATTTGGACTAGATCTACGGAAGACATTTTTTTACTATGAAACCCTGCAATAGGTTGCCTGGCAAGGTGGTAGATGCCCCATCCCTGGAAACATTCAAGGTCAGGTTCGACAGGGCTCTGAGCAATTGAAGATGTCCCTGCTCACGGACTAGATGAGCTTTAATGGTCCCTTCCAACTCAAACTATTCTACGATTAAAGACTTACAGGAGTAAGTGAACATCTTTCTTAAAAACAGTTGGGTCACTGAGAAATGTATAGCCTGCCTTTCCTGGCAAAGGAAAAAAATTCAATACACAACTTTTATATTCACATAGGCAGTACCACCTTCCTTCCGTGCACTGCATTGTCCTAGAGAGTACTGACAACAGTTTTGAGAGTCAATTTTTGCAGCACACCAGTAACTTGATGAACTGTGTGAACTTAACTTGAATGTTGGTCACAAAGTGAGTAACCAGAAGAGAAGTTAATTGTGTTAGAGGGGTGAACTGAAGGTCTTTGAGAAGATTTATCTACTATTTCATCTGAAGGAGTGATAAGAGGAGGCTGAACTGAAGTGATGGCATGAATTTTCCAGTCACACTGCCCTAATATTCCAGGAGGTATCTGGGCATAGCACCCAACAAACCAGCTTATGGGAAGTAAACTTCACATCAAGCAGTCCGATTAATTGAAAACAAACAAACAAACCACAGAGGGGAAAAAAAAACCAAAATCAACACCAAATATTCCTATAATATACTTTTTATTAACAGAGATGGGGGGAGGAGAGCATCTCCGAGAGAAACAAAGGCCTGGTAGCAGGACAGCTTACTCAGACCTCATGCTTAAAGGCAAAATCACTTGTATGTAAGCTATTCCTTATACATGCTTTGTCTAAACTGTTTTTTAAAAAGCTTCAAGTACTGACTTTACAGCTTCCCTGAAGTTATCATTACTGGCAAAAAAACTTTTCCTAACTTTATAGATAAAAATTTTCTTTGCTTCATTTCAGGGCCATTACTTACTGTTTCAATCACGGTGGAGCCATTTACTCCCCTCCCATTTGAAAAACTTTCATTTATCTGAAGAATGTTACTCTGCTTCTCAGACCCCTCTTCTCCAAACCAAAGAGCCACACGCTGTCAGTTCCTCCACCCACTGGCCATCCTCAAGACCTTCAGCCATCATTATGGCTGTACTTAGGACTTTGTCCAATTAACCTACATCTTCCTTGTACGAGGCGACTCAAAGGGACTTGATACTCCAGCTGAAGCACGAACACAAGATTTGTTTCAAGTGCCTTGCACACAATACCCTTCCTTATAAAGATCAGTACAAATTTCATTGCCAACAAAGTCACGCTGTTACAAAACAAATGAACAAGTGGCTTGTGCTCAGTTCCTGAGGAACTATCAAGCCTCTCTGCAGAACTGTTATTCATACAGTCATTTCTCCTACTCCTGCTGTTAACAACAACTATTTATCCCTAGGACTTTGCACTTGTCTGAAAGAGAAATGAAATCAGTTCAGCTAAGACTTATCTCCAATTTGCTAAGAATATTCTTCATTCTAATCCTGTTTCCCAACATACTTTCCATTCTTCTCTGCTTGATTACTACTTGTAAATTTAATAAGGATATACCATATTACATCAGTCAAATCACTAATGCAAACATGTGCCAACTGCAGAACAGATTTCAACAAAAGCCCACTTAATATATTGCTGGGCAACAGTGAACAAATGATGATGACTTGGGGTACAGCTTTCTCAAAAGTTCTGCATTCATTGCACATTTTCATATGGATTACATTGCTGACCCTGCTAGTGCCACAAGATGTCCAGAGCCCTACTTAAATCAAACTACAAGGCAGTCATTGATCTTTATTTCTAGGACTTGTAATGCTGCCAACAAAGAAAATGTGGTTGGTTAACTGCGGTGGGATTCATTCTTGATAAATCTACGTGGCCTACTATTTAATCACAGAATGATACAGGTTTGGAAGGTACCTCTGGAGATCATCTACTCCAATCCCTCTGCCAAAGCAGGTCCTCTTAGAGCATGTTGCACAGGAACGTGTCCAGGCGGGTTTTGAACATCTCCATTTTAATATTCTTTAATAGCACTTTAATATTCTATACTCCTACAAATAGTTTATTATAGAGTTTCTTTGCTTAAGGAAATCAAGTTAGCTTGAGTTGTCTAAATAAAATAGGAGCCGCTAAGTTTAATTTTCAATAAACCAAGCTCTCCCATCTTCTGGACTCTCATCTGTTTCTGTGGGAGTTCCCAAAGGTAACCACTAAACAATGGGATGACAATGAAAAGCAGTTGAGGTACATTAGGATGAGCATACATACTGTTTATATTTGTTTTTTAAATATTTATGTACATAAACTTACATACATATGCACACAAAGCAATACACTTTCCTTTCTATGCAATCAGTCTGTGTTTGAACAGCAACGAAGAAGAAAAAAAATAGACTTCTTAAATCTAAAATATTTGGAAAGATTTTTCTCTATTTAATGTCATAAGCAATTTGAAAGATGGGGAAAACATAGACCCTGTGACATTACTACAACACGTAACTGCAAGAACTACGTGTAAAAAGATAACAGTAAATTTTCATAAAGAAATTTAATTCTCTCCCTTTATCAAGCATTATTTTAGATTACTATATGACACAAACTGGATGACAAGAGATGCAATACTAAAGATAACTTCATAATCTCCACAATGGTGTTCCCTTTCAGTGGAAACTCCAGGGTACTATGCCTAGTAGGAGAACTAGAAAAGCACTCTGAAACAGAGAAACCTCAATACGGGATGAGACGAGATCCCACCAATGCCATCCATTAAGGCTGGAAGACAAGAGATATTTTTCCTCCTCCCAATTCCTCTAGTTTTTATTCTAACAGACGTTAACAGCTATATCTAGACTTTTTCTTGTTTAAATGATATCATGACACATCTTGTTTACCTTAGAAAGGCACTAAGTCCATTTTTTTTCTAGCCTCCACAAGAGAATTTTTCAGGCCCAAGATCACTGTCACTTTGTGTGGATGTCTCTAGTTCAGGAGTACACTTTAGAAGCCAGGGCTGCCACCACCAACAGTATGCCAGCTACAAAGAGGCCTTCCAGACATAGACAAAAAACTTCTGTCAAACTGTTTCACCTAATATCATGAATATCCTCACTAGTTTCATCTTTCTCCATCCAAACTATGGTTCTTTACAAGTACCATCACAACTGAGTGATATTTCTTTGAATTTCCCTTAAGTCTTCTATTGTCATGTTAAGCCTAAAGCTTTGCTCTCTCTTTATAAAGAACACAATACATAGGGTTTTCTCCATTTTTGCTAGACTTCTGTAACTGACGATATTTTTCCTTTTCTCTAGAATTATTTAGCTTTCAAGTAAGGTCATAGCCCTATCTTCCCCCATCCTTTCTTCTCATAAGTTACATAGATGGTAGTACAGTCCTAGAGCAACTTCTATATTAAAGACACTCAATAGACTCCTTCCCCTTCATTTCACAGCTGCACAGCTCAGTCACACACTAACTCTGACTTTACAAAAGACCAAAATTATGGTTGCTGTGAAAGTCTGCCCACAAGTACTATATGCTCACAAGGTCATTCAAGCAAATAAATTCATTTGCTCTGAAATAAATTATAATACAACCATATATAGAGTCTAGGATTTTATTATAATTAAAAGCAGCTTAGGTGTTTATATGAATAATGATGACATGAGTTATAGGCATTTTACAAGGAAAAGATATAAATTCTTTGCTGTCCAGAGCTAGCTCTGTAACTGACAGATGGAATTAACAACCTTTCCAGAGTCAAGCTAGCCATTCACTGCACAACTACGAATGTTTTCATCTTCATCTGATCATGATCAATTTCTGCATACTCAAACAGAAGACTGATTTTTTAAAACCTGCAGAATTTCTTTTGTGAACTGGAACTGTATATATTGTGCCACTTTCTTGTCACATTCTATTGTTTAAATTTTATTAGGAATGTTTTTTATTCACTTTACAAAATATTAGCATTAAAATATCACCAAGAAGCACAGTCAGGGCATATAATTCATGGCATTAGGCACTGCATGGTATCTCAATATGCCATTTGCTTGACCTATCCATACACTGAATTGGGTTGTATAATATGAAGAATCATCACAAGAGAAGCAGGTAGTAGCTTATTCAATGGACTACCACAGCTCTCTTTCTACTTTGCTAGAGAACCCAAAGAAGTGTGTTGGGAAGTGGAGGAGCTACAGAAGAAAGTTTGGGGGTTAGATATCTACACATACATAAATATTAATCACACTTAATCTCTAAAAATTACATAGGGAATCCGGTTTTTATTCTTACTGTGCCAAAGTGGGAAGTTAATTTCAAAGAATGTGAAAGTCCATCACAGAGAAATTTTAGATCTACTCTAGTTTTAAGTAGAAATCATGGAGAAAATATTACCAAATGCTGTCAAAGCAAAAGTTCCTGACAACATCCACTGAAGCTGCACCACATGCTCGCTAGAAAGATAAGAAACAATCAGAAGAATTTTTCCCTGAATGATAGCTGAAAGGGGTATTCAGAAATACCTGGCTAAAACCACAAGTTACTATTCATCTTGACCATGATCCCCAATTCAAAAGCAAGCCTCCAAGACATAGGGCTCCCAGGTTTTCACATCACTCGTGTCTATCACCTATGTGCTACCATCAGATGTTGCAGTACTTCCCAAGCCGTTGCCAAGCTTTCCTATCTCACCACCAAATTAACCAGTGCCCAGTACCTGTTCCCGTGCTTCCCACCCTCCTGAAGCCACAGAGCACTACATCACATTTCCTGTCTTTCTGAAGCACAGCATTGTCAAAACCTCACTCCAAGTCGCCACGGCCTCACTGCTCTCCTGCCCCACATCACCACCACACTCTACAGATCTCCCCTGCATCCCAATGCTTTCCAAGCCATACCCCAAAATCCAGTCTCCCGGCAACACACCACCTCCCCACTGACTCCCACTGCAGAACCCTGACCCGTGCTGATTCCAACCACTGCACGCTTTCATCATCTCTGAACAGAGCTACCTCATACCCAGGTAGCTACCACCTCACCACATAGGACAAACGCCTCCAGCCCTCCACACCAGCCACTCCTCAGTGGGGTGTTCCTGTCCATTCAGGTGCTGGGCATCATGGCCAACTGGTAGGCAATAAGAACTGGGACCAGCCAAGGTGGGCAGCAAGGAAAACAAAGATCAGAGAGCCAAAAGATGAGGGAGGGACACAGATGGAGAGGTAAGGGAGAAGAAAGGAAGGGATACCAGAGTAAAGAGAAGTAGAAAGATGACAGTAGACAGGGGATTTTACCTGGCCATAAAATATCCAGAATTAAGGATTAATTAATGATTAAATTAAGGATTAAATTAAGCCTTGGCTCCCCCCTGTGGACTGTAGAATGAAACTCAAGGACTTCCTAGACATGTTGCCCTTCATCTATAACAATAATAATTACTCAGACTTTTCTAAGCTTGAGGAGGAGATCAAGTACTTGAAAACAACTAACTCAAAAGACTATGACACTTTAACAAAAGGAAGTGGAAGCTCTTTTTTCAAATGGTGAAATTAAAAAAAAAAGAGAACTATGAGAGTAATAAAAGACATTTTCTTTAGAAGAAAGAAATCCTAAAAATTGCAAAAGATAAACATCTCTGATTTCACCATTAAATTGTACTAATTATCTTAATAGGATCTACCATTCCGACTTGAATTGAGATAGTTATAAGACAGCATTACTTAATATATCCTGAAGATGTGAAGAGAGATCAAAATTGAAAGAAAATAAAAAAATAAGAAAAAGCAGAAAATTAGAAAAAAAATTAGCTTAGAATGCTACAATTGATGAAGCTTAAGTGCTTCAGCCAAACTGATACACCAATTAAACACATAAACTTCCCATTTGCAACACAGCATCTGCTAATTATAAGAATAAGTCATTGTCTAATAATTTTTTGATTACACCCTATAAAAAGAGCAGTAGTGACAAATGTGCACAATAAACCTCAGGATGATTCTGAATTTTTGATAGTTCAGCCCTCCCACAACCTATTTTTAGAAGCTGAAATTTGAATACCATTAAACCAAGGGTGAAACAGCTGGCAAGATACCACATAGACCACCACCAACTGATCTCCAAGACTAATGGCATGTTCCTTGCTGCTGCAGCACAGTGTGGAAGTACCCACGCGAGCTCAAGTCTAGAAAACAGTCTAGCATGTAACATGCATGTAACATGTAACATAACTCACGTAACATGAGATCATGCAAACTATTTCATCATTCTTCTAGAAGCCAATAAAATGCAGGGTAAATTAGCAACTACTGCAGCAGAATGCTTCCAGTATCTGATTTAGGTTAGGTATCTACATATTGTATCACAAACGGCTTTCATAAAGGTCATAGGGACAATTATTTTCTTTCAGGACATAAACTGCAATTCAAACTACACCTTATTGTAGTGCAATGTCTTCCAAAATCTAAATACATATCTGCTGCCTCTGAAGGCATTTTTTCAAACAGAAACCAGTAAGAAATTGCTTCACAAAAAAAGTGTTGCCCAAAAGAAGTCATTATTACAGAATTTTCACATTATTAAACACCTTTATCTAGAAAAGTCATATGAAAAAAACCCTGAAAGTACCGTGAGTTTTGTCCAGGCCATTTCTCAACGCAAACCAGGAGACAGCCAGCAAGAACCATAGTAAAAAGTCTTGGAGGTTTCTTTGCCTTTTAAGTTAAACACTAGTGTGAGTCATATGAGCGCAACCTAAAAATGCCTCTACAAATAACTAAGAAGGGCTCACCAAGTTCATTGAGACTCTGGGCAGCTTTTGTTATCTCTCTGCTCCCTCCTTGCAGTTGTCCCTGAAGTCTCTTACTCAGATACAAGATGCGTATTATCCTCCGCAGCAAGTCACAGGCAGCCTGCAGAGAAATCGTAGCATTAGGGGATATTATCAATACACTGTGACCACATAATATTTGGCCTCAAATATTGAAATATTTTAACCTAAAAAAGAAATATGAATGTGAATAAAACTAAGGAATTCAGAATACTGAAATCCCTTTTTTTTCTGGATTTTTAACATGAATTTATGCAACATATACCAGTACTTTTTAAAGCTGATAACTACATTTACAGGGCAATTGAGATCATACCGTCGTTACTAGTAAAGTGAGCTTTATTTTACATCATGCATCTTTCCTCCATATTCCTCCCCTCTGTAAGCTTTAGTTAAATTAAGAAGTTGGCCTTGCCAATCAAATATTCTTCCAAAATAAGCAAAATGGCAGCACTTACTTCAGAGGACAAAAAAATTTAAAAGCTGAATTGTTATTACAGATAGTTACTCTATGGTAGGAATACATGTAAATATATGGTAGGAATATACATAAAATCTCATTTTCAGCAAAACTCTCATAAAGCCAGTCACCTTCATCCAGCCAACTGTTAGTTCACAATCTTTCATAGGTTTATTAGAATACACTGCATTCTGAGATAAAAAAATAGAAGATGAATGTATATGTAAATTTCCATGAAACATATTTGTGAATGTTTTCATTAGCACCAATTTAGCATTGCTGACACCTGAATCAAACATAATAGTTCTGTAATTTTTCATTCAAATAGGACCTTGAAATAGGTTTTCACAGTAAATAATAGAGAAACAGTAAGAGTTACATCAAGTGCAGAGTTCCTCTAAGGCTGAATTGGTTCAATGGTGCTTAACTGAAATTCAGAAATGCAATTCAGAAGGTAAAAAAGCATGTGGATTTCAGTACAGTCACAGGTCCAGTTCAACATCTGCGATCTGATTAACAAGAGCTAAAGAGAAATTTGGAACAAGTAAGACGTAGTTGTTTTGAGGTATTTTCCTTGGTACTGGAGAGAAAGCGTCCTGAAATATATACCTTGTGAATACCAAAATGCAATTAAAAAGTATTTACTATCTGACAGACTCTGAACACCTGTTTTAGATTCAAGTTAATGTCTTAAGAACTAATTTAACATGCATGAATGAAAACATACACAAGTGGGTCATTTCAACCAATATTCAGTGGACTGCACAACTTGTCCATCTCTTCTCTATGCCAGCACAAACCAATCAAAATACAAGTATCTATAGTTTAATTTTATTAAACAGAAAAAAAAAAAAAACCAAAAAGAAAATAGTGGAAAAAGCCCCACTGAAGCTAATTACCAAAAGCACAATTATTCTTGCTGCCTTTGGGTCTGTATCCCATAGTCTGAAGTGCAAGTTTCCTAAGCACTCTAAGACAATTTAGCCACATGATTTCTACTACCATTAGTGAGAACCAAGCAGGGATTATCCTTCTTTGAGAGATTAACGTATTAGTTTTCACTAAGTCATTTCTTTAATTTGAAAAATCTTCATCCACATACCACTTTTGTATCTGTGAACTAAATTTTTACAAGACAAATCAAAAATAGCTTTTTATACAGTGCATTGTACTTCACCGAATAAGAGAGCATAGCACTACTGCTTTGCTTTCAAATTTAATTACTCTCTAATCCAATCGTGTACCTCTGGCTAATGTTTTTCCCTAGGAATTCAAGTTCAGTTATCTTCTGACCATCTTTTACTTTACATGCCAAAAGACTATTGCTTTTTCATTTGACTCTTGCTCATTATCTCATATCCCAAGAAATAATCTTTTTAGAGGACTATCAAACTGAATAAGAGATAGGAAAAGTTAAATTTAGATACAAGAACAAAAGCAAGTTTTAACTTCTGGTCCTGTGAATTAGAAAGAGGAGAAAAATCCAAGGACACCAGAGACACACTCTTAACTTCATAATGGTTGCTACTGCATTTTGCCCTTGACAAAGGTTCTGTTTCACAAGGATTTCTGTTTAGATAAATTGTTCAACTTAATAGTAACACCCAGTCAGTGTAAGAGAAGGCAATACATGAGGACCGTGTAACAGAAACAAAAAAAAAAATTTATCTAATAGTGGAGCTCTTCACAGATGCTAGATCCTCTAACCTGACCACCTGCACAGCAAAAGGCTGAATTAATTCAGGAAACATTCCCTTCCTGAGTTGATAGAGTATGCTTTTCTAAAGGATGTGCTTTCATCCAAGAAAGAGTGAATTCCACTGTTCAAGAATTAATTTGGAAAAGACCAGTGGCCTGAGTTAGTGCCAGTGGTTTTAGTAAAATTAAAAATAAAACTTGATTTTTCTGGCAATTACATGTCAAGTTATGTCCTGAATTTTAAAACAACATGTCAGCAGTAGCAGACATCATTGTTACAATTCAAGGAATCAAAAAGCCTCTTCCTTTTAATCTCAAGTTAATTTTAAGAAATTATTGAAAGACTTAATTATAAAGGGATGACTACTTGAAAATTTGCCAGTGCACAGCTCATATACACAATTTCATATTTCTGCTAGATCATAATGTAAGTGAATGTACATATAACAGAAACCTGAAGAAAGACAAGACAGTCCACTGTCTTCAGACTTACTCTCTAGTTGGTAGCACCTGGATAAAACCTGCTACTATTGAACATTGTAAAGAGAGACCAACTTTAAAATACTTTTTTTTTTTAATGGTTTTTAAAATTTGGCTTTTACGAGGATTTTTAAACATTAAGATATCTGAAATTAAGAGAATCTGTAGAAACAGTTGGTTAAACAGAGCTGCACAGAAAATGACCCTCTGAAGGACAAGCTCTGTCTGCATATTTCAACTCTTAACTATTCCCATTTAGCTTGTGATCTACCAGGGAAAGACCCAGGAGAGGACTGTATGATTTAAAGCAGGAAGTAAGCTCTGTGCATCTGCTGCTCCCTTGGGATGCCATGAAGTTCTAAGAGCAGAGCAAACCATAATATACACAAGCACAGAGCAGAGATTTAGAATTCAGGACTAGATTTGAAGTTTGACAATGAATTTACAGTGAGAATGTTTATGAAAAAACCAGACTATATTAAAAACAATTAAGGATGGCAAAATCCGGCTTTATGCAAGCCAAATATTCCTTCAGTTAGTGAGCAGTCCCACAGCAATCAATGGAGAAGCACTAAAATAACACTATCACAAGTATGAGAGGCCCTTAAACACTGCACAGTTCAGTAAAAACATACCTGCTAACCCTACAGATTTTGACAGGGTGCAACCTCTTTTATCAGTCATCTACCTTTTTGTATTTATTCTACCAACTGTACATCAAACGATAAAATCAGCAAGTTTGAAAGCAGCCCATGCCACAAGTCTTGCATTTGGGAGCAATCTCATGCCATGAACCCTGCCATCACCAGGAAGTAAGTTAATTGTTTGCTGTGCTGCTGCCCTTCCTTCCTGAACAAACCAGCCAGGTAGAGACACCTGGCACTGCATCCTGGAGAGGCAGGAGGGTTGAGATTTCAAAAGACTATTGACTCAACCCGTAAGTCCAGCTTCATTTTATAATTCAAGTGTAATTGAATTATATGACCCTCGACTCCTTCCAGCAGGGTAGTGCACCATAAAGCACTCTGCCAATACAAGACGGGATAGCAGCTCTCGTGCTGAGAACGGACTCTCACTGGCAGAGAAGCTGGAATCATTATTCTTCTTTCTACACTGAGGTAAGTAAGTGGATTTGGACCTAGGAAGTGTAGCCTAGCAGGCTCTCTTTACCCTGCACCCCTCTATTCTGACTTAGAGCCAAGAAAAGCCAGATACTACAAATTCCCTGGCACAGGCTGAGTAACGCTGACCCTGGATGCATGCTGCACTCATGCCACAAGAAAATCCATGTATAACCCTGCTACAGCAAAGGGGAAGCAAAAGAGCACTCAAGAAACATTTCCTCCTAAGTTCAGGGAGTCATTCTTCTCTCAGACATCCTTCTGCAGTTTGACTTTCTGTGAGGTCAGGCAGAACTGATCTTCATCTTTAGCTGCAAATTCCTGCAGCCCTTTCCACAGCTGCAACATACATCAGAGAACAAAAAAAAATTGGCACCTAACCTACCACGTGGAAGTTACAGAAGTTTCGCCCAGTGGCAAAAGCTAACAGCTGGAGTTGAACAGGAGAAGCAAATGGTCAAACTGGATGAACAGAGTGTTAAGAGCTCCCTGCTGAACTTCACTGCTACTGAAAGTAACATAGCAAGTAAGAGAAGTTTGGCCAAGAGATGAGTGCAGCTGCTCCACCAGCCCCTAGACTAGAAACTGCATGACAGTTTGCAGCTTCATCCACTCTACTGTACAACAAGCCATCTGCAGATGGCAATCCACTCAAGTGTACACCCACAGCTCAAATTTCAACCACGGAAAGGTAAGTTCCTAGTTCTGTAAAGCAAAGGTAAACTTCTGAAGACAATTAGTTTAAACAATAAGTCATGAAATACGTGTAGATTTGGAGTTGTGTTGATTTTCAAATCATAAACATAACAGAATGTGGCTACGTGACTGAAGATCTACGGAACAGTTTTCAACTATTATAAAATTAACAATGGAAGTGTTTGACGCTTAGCATCGTTGAGATAAGCTCTCTCCCACTGCTATCCTCTACCATCCTCTAACAATTCCCAGCCTTTTCACTAAGCTGCAGTCACGCATCATTAAGTTAAAGAAGAAAAGCATCTTCTACACAATGGCACCATAATATTAAATACCAAAATTCAAGAAACAGAAATAAGAATTTCATTGATCTGTACACAGATAACTTTTTCCACTTCTCTCCATCTCCACAAAAACCCACTTAGCTAGTGCAAAGGTCAGTTTCATACTTAGCAATACAAAGCACTTCACAGTAGCTCATGAAAATACACGATTCTGAATTTCATTGAGAAATACTGAAACTTTCATTCAGAAACACTGAAAAATATTTTTTAAATACATTTTTAATGCAACTTACTTGAAGTTTTGCTAGCTGAGCTGTGCGAGACACTATTTTGTTGTAGGGGTCAACAATTTTGACTCTAATTCTAAAAATAAGAAGAGAAATTTATTTATAGTAGTATTAATAAACACTATGATAGAACAAGTAAGAGTTTCTATTTTCCAATTGCATAGTGAATGGCATACCTATCAACAGTACTTTGTAAAGCGCCAATTCTAGTCTGCATCATTTGGAGAACACCTGCAAAATCAAGATTTTTTGCATGAAATACTTGTCAACTATAGAAAAAACTCCTAAAATCATAATAACTACTGCAGACTACTCTAGCATTAACAAAAACCCAAAAAAGTTGTTTCCTCCTTTACAACAAAGCAGTCAAACAGACTGAAATAAACAAAACAAAAGACATTTAGAAATAAATTGAGCAGGTAATAGGGCACTTACTGAATGTTATGGAAAACATAGGTAGACAACACAAACCTGCAGAAGAAACACCACTCTGCTAGGTTTCAAATAATATTTAGAGCACGTTGCTTTCTAAGAGAATGATGATCAGGACTGCTGATCAAAGATGTGCTACAAACACCTGAACAGGATATACAAAACAGCAGAACCTATCTTACTTATTTAACTTAGTGACTAGGCAGTTCAGAGAAACTAACAAAGAGGACCAAGAAGATAACCAATTCTATTTCAAGGTTTTCTTCTTGTGCATAAGCCTCTTTAACAAAAAGGAAGGTATCAATGTCATTGTGAGGTCATCTAATCTAGGATACAAACAGAGCAAACTACCCTAATCATGTCTGTTCCCAAAGAAAAAGGCAAAGCAGCACAAAGGAAGCCTATAAGCATGCTCCTTTTTGTTAAATTGCAAACAATGTAGTCAAGGGTAGCAGTCATTTTTGCAATATGGAATCAGCCTGCTGAGAATTTAATTAAGTTATGCAAACCCAGGCCAATGAAATTATTTTTGTTCCAGTTATTGTTAGCATTCTCAAACATACTACAGTTCTGTAAAGACCTGTTTACAAGCATGTCATCTTCAAATTGGATAAAAATGCAATATGATACAGTATGATGGAAAATAAACAGAACTCCTGCTAATAGTTTTATTCAGCTTGTCCAGTATTTGGGACTCTATCCCATGTATTTTGTGTAACTGCCAACTCCTATCTTCTCCATATTTCAGAATTATTAACTTGGCTTAGTGACAGACTCAGGAATTCTCTGACACTTACACATGAATGGTAAGCATGCAATTCTCACACATTAGAGGATTAAGATATGAGATACAGTGAAAAGTTGGCAAAATAGGCTGAATTTTCTACTCTACATTGCAATCATGGGAGAGGGCCAGTAGCAGGACATAGCTGCATCTATGACTGTGACAATACTGTCCAGCATACAGCAGTTCTTTTGCCAGAAGGCAGAATTAAGATGGGTGAAAAGACAATCTACCCTCTCCATTTGCTATGTAAGACATGGGATGATGCTATTTAGCTTATCTTGAGCTAACAGGTATCTCAAGATATCTATTGAGCAGCCTATAGACAGAAAAGAGTATGTATAACCACACCACTGTACCATTAAAAAGTGCACAGACCTAAAAAAGAAAGGATCCCTCAAGCTGGGTATATCAATTTGAAATATTCCAAATGATTGTGCATGCTGTGAATCAGCTACATAATCTTCACTTGCTAACTTTCTTGACAAACATACTGAGAGCTATGTTTTTCTAACATCATAATTAAAATTTATGTTGACATCCATCTTTTCTTCTTCTTGTGAGTCTTGACTCAGTGTTTCTCTACAGTGACCAAATATCACATGTAGCACAAGCAGGGCAGAGATAAGAAAGTTTTGCAAACAGACTTTCTGTGTCTCAAGTATGAAATACTTTTCAGAATTAGAACTTCTGCATACTCTTCCCTCACACGCAGACAAAGCCTCTTAACGAACATAACCCTAACTAAATGGTGACATTTCAACAAACTTGAGCACAAATTGCTGAAGATTGTCACTGGGAGGTATTTATCAATCACAAGATTGACTAGAAATTTTTTATCTACTTCTTATTTGGAGTATGAACAGAGATTGCAGTCTTCCTATGCTTAACTTCCCAACTGTTTTAAAAACTATTCAGGAGCTACCATTGCCAGATTTAAATTGGCGTTTCTTTATCTGTATAGCTATAGGCAAATGCTAACATCTGAATACTGTATCCAACAAGTTCCAAAGACTATGGAGAGACTATAACTGTCAGTAACCATAAACTCTGGTTATGCCAAAACCTGGAAGCAGAAGAAGGAACAATAAAATAATAAATTACTTAGCAAGTTACAAAATAGAAGGGGGAAATGGTATATGTCTAGATCCCACAGTATATGCAAATTAGCATGTTACAGGAATAACATTCTCCTGTATCTTTCTGTGCAACAAAAACCCCAAACCATGTGAAGCCCCTAGGAAGTGACAAAGCAGAATGGCAGATCTAATGAGCTCCTGGGCCAAGAACAACATAGTGCAAGCATTTTTCTATACAGATTCAATGGTTCCTAAGCAAGGCCTTTGGAAGTGGGTGGTTTATGTTAAAATCCAGATCCCAAACAGTGTAATAACACAAAGGTATGTATTTAACTTACTAGCCTCTTGCTAGGAAAAAAAAAAAAATCTTAGTGCAGTTAAGATTATGTGTTAAAGCCTCTTCAGTTAAGATTTGCAAACCATACAACACATGCATATGCAACATGCACAAACTCGGTATATACAGCAACAGGTTATCAGCTAATGTTGCAAAAAAAAATAGGCTTAGAACAATATATTAAAAGGTCAAAAAAAAAAACTTGAGTTGCTCAGAACTTATTATCAAAATACATTTTCCTATAAAGTAGTTACTCGAGGGAAGTATCAGCCAAATCTTCTCCCTGGAGCTCCATCTACTGACATAAAAAAAATGCTGCCACGTGTTACTCTTCAAAAATAAGATCTGTAGCCTTAACATTAGGGGCCAAAGTTGGCAGTTGGCTGTCCCAGAATGACATTCCCTGCACACATATTGGAAGTTCTTCCTCCATTGTAAGCAGTAACAAGCACGATATAATGGTATTTACCTTCCAGGGATTCAATTCCAGTTGCTTGGGCCAATAGGTCTTCATGCCTTGCAACAACCTTTAACAAGATAGAGAAATGAACACAGAGAAATGGAGGTGCATGCCTGAAAGGAATATATTAATATATCATCATTGTTCCTACATCAGGCATTAAAGTCTCATCATCATTACATTAGGCAGGCACAGGAAAAAGCAGCCACACCTGAAAGATGAAAGGGCTTTCAGAACACGGTTTAATTCACAGAAGTGCCAAGCTCAGAATGAGAAGAGGGTCAGTAATTGCAGCATAGCTTAATTAATTAAATTAAAGGCAGCAGAGCAATCACATTTCAACATGTAATAATTGTAAATGTAAGCTTATTAATCATACAGTAATAACATGTATTCACATTTTTAATATTTTCTGTTTATGACATTTAGAACTAGCCTCTGAAGAGCTTACCAACAGGGACAGAGGGAGGGAAGAAGCAAGTTTTGAAATTACACACAAACTTAGCATGTTCTCATCGCAGGGCCCACTGTGGATTTGTGGTGTCCACGTAGATTTTACCAAAAAGTCTTCTACTATCCAAACTCAAAAGCCTTTCTGAAGGCATGTAGGTGTGTTAACATAGGTGATATTTGCCCAGCTAAAGGTAAGCCTCAGAGCCAAGGCTACTAAAGATCACAAGTTAAATCATTCGATATCTTCTCACAATTATCATCCCAAAATAGAGGCCAGCATTTCTGATAGCTGACATGATCATTTAGAAAGAAAGAGTCAAGGAACATCCTTACAAGGAAGAGTGGAACCCTCATGTATACAGAGACTGGCTGCAGAAACTGAAAATGAAGCAGTATATGGCTTCTTGGTAGGACTATTAAGACTTTTAAGAATGCGTTTGACTGAGTTAAGTATCAGATTCACTACTACTTTTGCTGCCAGTTCTACCTTTAGGTACTGCTTACAGAGCGCACCGGGCAATTTCAAAAGCAGTAAGATCATAAGAGTATCAAGCTTTTGACTAGTTTATAACAACCACTCCAGAGTAACAGGTATGCTTTAAACTTACTTGTAAATGAAGCTCTTTATCCAACTGACTAATACCTTGGGCAAGTTTTGCTAGTTGTTCAGCTATCACAGCCTGATGGATAGACTGGGAAGTGTAAGCTTTCACATCAAAGTCTTCTCTGAAGAAGTCAGCATAACATTCTGAAAAAGATTTAGATTTTAGCTTCACACTTCAAACCAGTTAAATAATACTTATGCACCCAAAGCATACAGTTCTCTGACCTTCAATTTCTCCAAATATAACAGCATATGGTTTCTGCATCACAAAATACAAATGAGACACCAATATGAGACCACAATCAAGAGGGGAGGGAAGTAATGGTGAAACAAATAGTGAAAAAGACACACATTCCTTTAGTCTCCACAGCCTTTTCTTGAGTAGAATACATTAAAAATTATCAATACTTTCTTCTTCAAACTGTACAGTGTAACAAGGGTGAGGCTGTTGTGGTTGTACCCAAAATCAAACACACACCAGTCACCTTCAGATCACTGAGGATCAAAGTGGCAGAAGACACAACTTCATGAAGTCACACCGGACTCTTACAATGCTACTTGTTTATAAACTAATAAATTAATGACACTGAAAAGACGATTTTGACTCATGTAAGACCTGAGTTTCCAGACAGCATATACTAATGCTACCAAGCGCCTTCGTCTTTCCTTTCAGTGCATGGGTTTGGTTTATTTCCTTGGGTAGCAAGTGGCCACAGGTAAACGGGCCACAAGGCAGGACCAGGCCACAAAGTCCCTTCCGCCCGCAGGGGGAGGTCTCCTCCCAGAGGGGCCGCTCCCCACCGCCGGCCGTCCCTCCCCACCTCATTTCTTCTCCGCCGCCCAAACTTTCCGCGACTTGACAGCGCCGCCGGAGGGTTCCTCGCCCTCCTAGCCCCGTCCCCGAGGACCGCCGCCTCTCCCCCAGCCCTGCCCCCCCTCACGGAGTACCCTCCGTCTCCCCAGGATTGCCCGCCGACGGGACCCCAGACGCAGTCCCGCCGGCGGGAGGCACAGCCGGGCGCTGCCTGTCCCCCGTGACCCCAACCGCTGCGCCTCACCTTCCGCCAGCAGCTCGGCGAGGGCCGGGGCCGGGGCCGCGCTGCTGCCCACCCCCTCCTCTTCCATGCTGGCAGGTGCCAGCGGCCCGCGCGTCACTCCCGGGCGGCGGCGCGCGGCGATGATGGCGAAGGCGCGCGACGGAACGGCAACGGCAACGGCGGCGGCGGCGGGGCGCTCGCGCACGTGGTGAGCGCGGGGCCGGGCCGGGTCGGGGTGGGCGGGAAGTGGCTCCGGCCAAGGTGGTCGGGCTGCCGGCCGGGGAGAGGCGGAAAGAGCTGGACCGGTGGCGGCCGGACAAAGGACAGTGGACCGAGGCTGGAGCAGGGGCGAGTCTCGCCGGTCATGATGAAATCCGTGAGGCCTGTGGGGCAGGGCCGGGCCCTGAGCCTCGGGTCCGGCGTCGGCGTCGAGAGCGGTCTTCCAACCTGAACGATCTGTACTCTCAGGAATGAAAAGATAACGGGGGGTGTTACACATTGCACCGAGGCGCCCGGCCCAGGCCGGTGTTCGCAGCTGGTGGTGGCAAAAGGCTGAAGGATGGTTGTAGAGATGCGGGGGTCGGTCTCTTCTCCCAAGTAACAGGCGATTGGACAAGAGGAAATGGCTTCAAGTTATGCCGGGGAGATTTAGATGAGATATAGGGAAAAACTTCTTCATTGAGAGGATTATCAAACACTGGAACAGGCTGCCGAGGGAAGTGATGGAGGCACCATCCCTGTATTTAAAAGATGGGTAGACATGGTGCTTAGGGACACAGTTTAGTGATAGATTGATGGTTGGACTCGATGATCTGAAAGGTCCCTTCCAACCTAGACGGTTCTATTACTTCTAGTAGGATACTTTACCTAGGCAAGTCCAGTTTAAGCTCTAACGCTTTGAGAAATAGCTGAATGACTTATATTTCAAACACTGCTTGTTTTTTCCAGATGCTGAAAGGATTGTTAATTATACATGATTGGTGACATCGTAGAAACTAAACCATGCCAGTTAAAAGATCCCATGGATTTGTTCCATTCTGGGCAAGTTGTAAAAATATGTGCCCCTATGGTCCGCTATTCAAAGTAAGTAATCATCACATCTACTATGTGTATTTTTTCTGAGGAAGTTTATCCTGGCTGTAGGAATAGGGAAGATTTTTTTTTCCTTTAATTATTTAAGATGGTGATAGTGGGACATGTTTTATCTTATGATTAAACTTGGACATCCTCACAGTAATGCATGTCAGAACAGCATTTTAGAATAGCTAGAAAAATGTCTTTACTGTTTATCTTTTCATTTTCATGTGTCTGCAGGTTGGCTTTCAGAACCTTGGTTAGGAAATACAGTTGCGATTTGTGTTACACACCAATGATAGTGGCAGCTGATTTTGTGAGGTCTGCAAAAGCTAGAGACAGCGAATTCACAACAAACAAAGGTATTTTTTTAAGAAATCATTGCTTTGTTGGAACATTTTATTTGGTGATAAACCAAATTGGCCAAGTGAATGAAGTCTGTCACACAACTTCGCATCCGTTAATAATTTTGGTATACCGTATCTGATTGATTGCTAATCCATAGTAATATTCTAGGTGAGAGTAAGCACATTCCAGTGATAGCGTTTCAAATGAAACAGTGGAAAACCTTGTCCCAACCTGAAATCATCAGGACCTCCAGATTGATTGATTGTGTGGTGCCTTGACCACGCATGGCTGGCCAGCAGCTGTAGGCCAACACAACTACTCACTCATTCCTCTTCCATCCCCACAGCTGCACAGGGAGAGGACAGGAGGAGCAAAAACAATAAAAATTCATGGGTCAAGGTGACAGGATAATAAGGAAAGAAGGAGAAAAAAGCGAGTGATGCATAGACAGCCACTTCCCACCTCACACAAACAGGCCAATGCCCAGCCACTGTCTGAGCAGTGGCCACCATGGAACACAATTTCCATGTCCAAAACCATGTCCTGTACTGCTCCAGTTTTACTGCTGTGCTTGATGTTATACAATATGGAATTCCTTGGGCCGGTTTGGGTCAGCTGTCCCAGCTGTGTTCACTCCTAAGTTCTTGCCTCACCCCAATCTATTCTGGAGGCAGGAGGAGGCAGAGTGAGAAAAACAGTAAGTTTTGACAGTTTGCAAGTACTGTGCTGCAGCAGCCATAACACTGGTGCATTATCAACACTGTTTTAGTCACAGAATCCAAAACGGAACACCATGCAGGCTGCTACAAATGAACTTAAAATAAATTTTAAATTTAAATCCATCTTAGCTAGATTTACAAGATGGTAGCAAGATTCTTTTCCCAGGAATTGCTGTTTTCTGTATGTTTCTGAAACAAACACTTAACTCCTTGCTGGGAAATGTTGTCTGGCCTCTAACAAAAATAAGAGTTGCTAAAGGCAAAGAATTTAATAAACCAAACTTTGATACGGTGGAAGCAAGGTTTCAAATTAGCTGTAGTGGAAAGTTGGAGGGGCTGTTGGTGGACTCTGCGTGGCATGGAAAGGTTGATAAAAAGGAGCAAGAAGAGAGAAAGAAGTTGAATCATGGCTGGGGTTGATGAGGAGACACAAGGCTTCAGGCATGGTACAGAAGCTTACCCAGAACACATACAAGAAGGAGGAGTACAAGGAGTTGTACGGACTGCTGGCTGTAAAGCAAAAGAGAAAAGTGGGACGAAATATGTGGGAAGAGGTGACAATGACAATACAAGTGTGCTGGCATGAAGTGAGTCTAACAGGGAACATATAAGCATAAGCCGCAACCGGAGGAATGAAGAGAGCGCTGCTATCGCGCCAGTAAGATTGGCATGTGGATCTGTGAATTGTGATGATTTAATCTATTCATATCACTGAATAGGTGGTTTCATAACTGTATATGTAATAACAGGGGAAGTGTATTTCACTATTTTGGTCCTGACTGTTTTTTATGGTGCATTTTTCAAATAGAGCAGTTACAGAAAAAGGTCACTGTGTGTGCTGACACAGGCAGGACACAGGAACAACCACAAAACCACAGATGACAGGCAAAGAACAAATTTAATCTTGATACCTCTGAAGCAGCACATGACCAGAGACACACAAGCAGGGGACACAGGCACTGCAGAGTGAGAGAGTCCTTATTAGTGAGAGAGCGAGAGCTCAGACTTGCTGTTGCTGCCGGCATTTGAAGGGTCCAGGCAGGCATAGTTTTTCGCTGTGCTTTGATATTTTTGAACAGGAGAGTGGGAATCTACAGCATGTTTGATAAGGTGCCCCTGAGGCCATCACAGGCCTATGTTATCCAAGTGTGAATGTTGTACTTCTCCAGCACCTAAGACTAAACAATAATTATGGCTCAAATCTCCACAGAACCATTATTTTGTCCCCTTTGAATTTATTTACAGTTCTGATCTACACAACGTCCTTGTCATTGAAGTTCCACAGGTCTGATATGTATTCTCAGGGGTGCAGGGCAGGGAAAGAGGAACTTGGCTGTGCTGTAACTTTGCTTTCTGATAACATGGGATACAAAATCAAATGCTGTAGTGTTGTAAACGATATATTTTCCCTATTCACCTTTTTCACGCTGGCCTTAATTTTATAGGCCTCTAAAACATTCTGCCTCTGGCAGCTTTGCCAAGATTTTAGTATTTACATTATTAGCATTTATGCTTTTAGCAAGCAGCTCCACAATCAGTTGTGAAATTTTACTGTGGTTTTATGTTTAACTTCCTGGCTATTGGGGGATTTTGTCTTCTAATTAGTGGAGTAGGTTTGGAGCCTACAATTGCAATTTCTATTTTCCATTTTCTTCGGCATTTATATTTTTTCCTTGTGTATTTCTCAAGTAGAGGTAGATGTTCTTTGTGGCTTCTAAAAAATTTAGTATGGCTAGACTCAGTATTTTTATTAATGCTGACCAAAATACTAGCTGTAACAATGGAAATATCTTCAGCTAGAGCACTGTCTTAAATGGACACTGTTTTGAAAATATCCAAGGGGTTATTTTTTTGCTTGCTGGGTTTTTAGGTAGCTTCTAGCTGTGTCTCAGCGTGATTGAGAGGGTACTGCTCCTCATTCTGACTTAAGCTCCACTACTTCAAAAAGTACTTATTTTCCACTAAATAGATAAATCTTCAGAAGCGCTTGCCGTCTTTTCAGTACCATAAGTGCAATTGCTTTGTGCCTTTATTGGATCATCGCTTTCTATCAGTAGTCAGATATCCCCTTTCTTCTTAACTGCAGCAATTGTTTATATGGTAAGTGAGTGCTAAGACTGAGTTATTTTTAAATGCCTTGAATGTAATGCAGTGGCTGTAAAAAGAGGAGAGCACGTTCCAAATGACCATCTGGCTCTCTGCAGGGGCTTAGTAAATGACAAGTAGTTCATCAGACCTAAGTTGAGGAGCACTGACGCTTTGGTTTCCCACTTGAGGCAAAGCTGCTAAAGCTGCTTCTGCCTGTGTGTTCTCATTCCAACTCTGCATATTGCACTGTGGATAAAAACCAGCAATGCTGGCACAGAAGAGGAAAAGCATGGGTTGGGATAAAGAAGGGCAAGGCTTTCTGAAGGGTTGGTTTCGTAAGACAGACAGCTGTGTCAGCACAGCACAGGGGCAGCATGCGGGCAGGAAGGCTGCTGAAAAGCAGGTAGTACTTATTTTCATATATCCTCTGTGTGAAAGATAAGCATCTGACCAATTTCAGTCAGAAAAAATAGATGTTGAACCAGCAACCATCTAGGACACATATGTTTGTCTAATTCCTACTTCTCTTGAAACACATACTCATTTAGTAACCACTGGTGAGCTACCTTTACTTGTGATCTAGGGCTTGCAGAATCACAAAATAGTTGTTTGGAAGGACCTCGGTAGGTCATGTCATCCAGCCCCCATGCTCAAGCAGAGCCACCTAGAGCCAGGTGCCCAGAACCACGGCCGGACAGCTTTTTAATAAGTGAAAAACATTCAAAATTTAGAATTTATTTTTTTGTTTGTTTGGTGGTGGTTTTTTTAAAATCTCTAAATACGTTTTCATTGGAGTAGGTGATCATCCATTGATTGTTCAGTTTGCTGCTAAAGAAGCCCAGATTTTGTGTGATGCTGCCCATATCGTCTGTCCCTTTGCAAATGGAATAGACCTAAACTGTGGCTGTCCTCAGAGGTAAGATTTGAAAAAGCTGCGTTATTATTATGAAATAAATTGAGAATAAAGATTGCTGGTCTTCATTTTTGTAGTAATTTCTGTCTTAGCTTAAAAATAGGCTTAAAGAGAGAAATAGCTTTTTAACCTGTCAGAAATGTCTGTGTGGCAAGACAGTGTTCTGAATGTTCTGAGATGCCTGTCACAATGGTGAGACAGGGAGAACCAGGTGTGGGGTTTTTTGGCAATTGCCAACTTGCCTTTTTTCATTTCTGAGATACTGAGTATTGGCTCACAAGTATAGTGTCCGTCCCTTATCAACAGCTGTTAAATATGCATTACCAAAAAGAGCTTGCTGCAAATAATTTGGAGAGTGTTTCGAGAAATTATATGGCAATTCCCAAAGTAACGAGGCAAGTCTCTCATGTCTCAGACTTCTGCAAGTGAAGGATAGTCTCTAAAATATGATTATACAGCTTATTATTCAGGAAGTGCTAAAAAAAAGAAATTATTCAATCTTCTATTAGTTTTATAAGTACAGTGAATTAGTGATCTACTTCTCACTTTAATTGATAAAAAATTTGTCTTGACAGTGAAACAGAGTAGTAATGCACAAATGAAGATTCTTGCTAACTGGTTAATTTGAGAACCATTTACTACATGCTTGTCAGGCAGTAGTTTTCTAAGTGAAGATCTCAAAAATAAAGGAAAGTAAAATATAATACTATGGTGCAAATACTTAATTTGTCTAGTCTGATTAGGTTTTCTTGACTTAAAATTATAGTATTTGAGAAAACTTTTCTGGAGAGACCTGAGACTTTGGAATGGATGTGGATTTTTTTTCTAAGCTAACTACAGTTAAGTTTGCCAAACTGTAAGTTCCTTTTAGGCCAAAAAATACATGCTTCATTTGAATCTGTTGATACTTGTGCAAACTGGTTTCAAAATGGTCAAACTTTGTGCACTTAATCTGCCTTTATAAGAAAAATTGTTGAAGAAAAAAAATTCTGCTGTTAAGTGGAAGCAAAAGTCATTTCCTGACAATCAAAATGAAGTATTCTGCAGTTGAGGGAAAACAGAATATTACTGAAATCCCATCTTCACTTGTACTTCAAAAATCTTCCTTTTCAATCCAAAGTCATTTTCTGTTTTGAAGAAACCCATGATCCAATGGAAGGGAAAACATCAATCTCCTTAATTTATATATTATCAAAACCATCATTGATTAAGTGTTAATTTATCTTCCTTGTGAGTCCATTTTGTGGACAGAAAACTGAAGAGATGAGTAACTTGTCCAAAGTTCTAACAGCACAATGGTGACTAAACCAGCACCTAAAGTTTGTGTCAAACTGCAAAGGAGTTCTGAAGGTCATAAGGAAAAGAAACTGATGTATTTGATTGAAATCGATCTGCATTTTTTCAAATGTAGAATACAAACTTGCTTTTTTTTTCTGTTAAAGATGGGCAATGGCAGAAGGTTATGGTGCTTGCTTAATAAATAAACCAGAGCTCATTCGCGATATGGTGAGACATGTACGGAATCAGATTGACAACCCCAGATTTTCAGTATCTATTAAAATAAGGTAGGTCTAACTTAAGTGCTGTTTGTGGTACATGGGAGAATCCTCTTAACTTGTTTTAAAGAAACATGCTAGTGCAATAGTTACACTATACTTTAGTATATATATTCATTTCCTTACATGTGAAGACTGCTGAGATTTTTTGACCTCACATGGTGAAAGAATATCTGGGGCAAGTGATCCCAAACTTAGAAAGTAGAACCAACACAACCTTTGACTACTTTCCCAGATAACATGCTGGATGCTGGAGTTCTCTTGCAATACAGACAACATGAGAGTACAAGTTAGGAGGTCTAGGGTTCCAAAAGAAAAGCAATACACACAGTCTGTATCATCACCAGATTTTCTTTGTGAGCTGTTGGAGGCCAGAGCCACAGTTGCTGTTGCCTGTAAAAGGAAGGGTAACTAAAGCTGGGAACTGGCCCCCACAGCTGCTCTAAGGAACACATCCTGCTTCCCTTCATTTCTAAACTTTCTAAACTTCTGTAAACTCTTGCTTTGCATTGCTCTGTACCACTTCATCCGCTATTTATCCATATTCCATGTGGCTTTTGCATATTTGTCAGTTAAGTTTCAATTCAGTTTGTGATCCTTCAGAAAATGGGAACTAATATAAATCATTTGGGTTTTTTTGTTTGGTTGTGGGTTTTTTTCCACAAATATGCAAAATAATGATGATTACTTTAGAATCTTTTGGGCACCCTTGCTCAATCTCTGTAAAATTTACCATGTATATTTCAGAGATGAGATATAAGTGGGAAATGCTAAATGAAATAATGGTTCCAATACATTAAAGTCAAATGTCTTTATTTTTTAAAAAAACCCAACCCTCTATCTTCCAACAGTAGTATTTTCTTTATTTATATGGTTGTACAAATCTGTGGTAAGTCCTCCCTAGGGAGGTGGTTTTTTTATACAGTTCAGGTAACTTACTGTCTAAGGTTTTCATTCCTTTGAATTTTAGGATCCATGAGGACTTAAAAAGAACAGTTGACCTGTGCCAAAAAGCTGAAGCAACTGGAGTTTCATGGATTACAGTACACGGGAGAACTGTAGAAGAAAGACATCAGCCTGTACATTATGATGCAATTAAAATAATTAAACAAAGCATGTCTATACCTGTTGTGGCTAATGGAGACATAAAAACTTTAAAAGATGCTGAAAATGTTCATCACTTGACAGGAGCAGATGGTAAGATTAAACATGCTCTATTTTCTAAGTAAACTTACAAATCAGATTTCAAAGTATTTTAGCTGTAAGTAGAACATGATTTGAGCGCCTTTTACTCTTTGAGGAGACAAATGAAAGGATTTCTAGGTGCCTTATAAACTCATAAACAGAATCACTTGTAATAATCAGAGCACTAGAGCACTGTTACTCAAAGCCACAAATAATGATTTCTGAGGCAAATTACAAAAGCTCTTTGCTTAATTATGCTATCTCATCACTCAGCATTGGAGTTCTTTGTTTTTTATGGTGCTGATCATCTTTTAAAGGACTGTAACCTGCCACTTGGAAATCTGTACTTAATGCACATGGGAGAACATTTCTTACAGTAAGAATATGGCAGAAAAAGGAAATACTGTTAAGGCAGATACTTAACAGTTAAGGCAGTTAGCTTCAAGGGCACAGTGAGGCAATGCACTCTCAGATCTGCATGTATTTAGCTTGTCCAGTGGTAAAACTTTGGAGTAGAGGATTGCCTTGCAGTTCTTTAGTCACAGCAGATTCCTGCAACTGCCTAGGGTTTCAAGACAATATGGAAATTCACTATATGTTTTGAAGAGATGATCTGTACCTAGACACTTTGGATCTTACAGCTAGAGCCTAACAGGACAGAGAACAGTAGCTAGTGTCATAAGGAAAAGTTCATGTGGTAGGTTTCCTTTGACACCATTGGTATTTAATAGCAACAACAGAAACTAGTTGAACCAAACTGCCATGCTGCTACAGTGCCTTCCCCACACATTCAAAGCAGGAAGGAAATACACAACAGAAAAGAATGTTCTAATAGCCCTGCTGACCACCTTAAATAACAAAAATATAAAGCTTCTTTTTTTTTCTGTCATGCACAATAGCAAAAGAAATTTTTAATTTTTGATCATCATGTTTTTTAAGAAGAGACTCAGTGTGCTAGATTATATGTTGACAGTGCAGGAAAATGGAATCCCTTACTTGCAGAAAAATTACAATAGAACTTGTAAGGGTTTATCTGACAGTTTGAGGTTAGAGTTCCAGATGCACTGCAGATCAAAAGCCCTGAGATAGAAGCATTGAGCTCTTACTGGAAGAAGAGTTCTAGGTCAGCGAATCAGCTGAGTTGCACTAAAAATAACTAAATTTATAGTATTAGTACCCTTGTTATCTTTCAGTCATAATTTTGTGTTAGAAGGGCAGGCTTGTGTGTATGTAGCAAATAAAAAGAAAGTGCTATTGAATTGCAGTTTCAAAAGTAGGGAAGAAAGGCTTCTGTGTCCTGTGTTTCAGCTCAAAATTTCTGAAAGGACACGTCATCAAGTGGAATGTGTTGACAGGTATCATAGGTACTCTGAGGTTTGGACTGTTAAATGGATTTCTCTGGTAGAGCTGTGATACTCATCTCTGTTGTTTTCCCATGACTTGTCTGTCAGCTTTGGGTGGTTGTCCTAAGGGGCACTATACAAAATCTATAGGAAATTTTAATGTAAAATTTAAATTATAATGTAACTTACTGCTTTCATTTCCAATTTGAAGGTGTAATGGTGGCTAGAGGACTCTTAGCAAATCCAGCTATGTTTGCGGGATACGAAGAGACACCTTTGAAGTGCATCCAGGATTGGGTTGACATTGCTCTTGAGCATGGAACTCCTTTTACGTGTTTTCACCACCACTTAATGTACATGATGGAACGTATAACTTCAAAACAAGAAAAAAAAGTTTTTAATGTTTTATCAAGTACCTCAGCAGTACTAGATTATCTGAATAATTTTTATGGTGTGTGATAACTGACAGTATTTTAGTCCCATGTAAACTTCTGGTTTGCAATTGCCAATACATTGTTCAAGTTTTAATTGTGTTCCTATCTATTAGTCACATCCATATATTGCACAGGTATTTGCAACACAGCAAAACATTATGATCATGGTGATACTTTATATTTTTAGTATTTTTATGTCAGCAATTTTCACTCCAGGAAATATACCAGAATGCACAGACGTGGAATTCTGTTTATGATGCACTACTACACAGAGGATTGATTATTTTAAGACTCCAGTAATTTGTTTTTTCACCAGACAATTGCTTACAGCAATAGCAAAGCTAAGGCCTTTCTTACATGAAACCTCCAAAATCAGAAGGACTACTCATCAATATACCAAGAACTTCGACCAAATTAACACATAGGGAGCAATTATAGAAGCTTTTGTTTTTATTTTAATTTTTTTAATTTATTTTTTTTACCTTTAAATTTGAGTATCTTTTTCAAACTTACAGTCTGTGAGACCTTCAAGCCCAGCATAGCATCTATTTTAAATCGGATGTTCCTTTTGCAGACTAAAGAACTTTCTAAGCTTACCTACAACTCAGGAAATTTCCATGCTTCACATAGTATAAGAAACCTGGAATAGTCAAACAACGGAAAAGAGGAAAGAGTAAAACAAAGAGATAGTTTAAGTACAAACAGCTGAATCTAAAATGCAAGAGTTGAAAGTTCAATCTAACTGAATTCAGTTTTATTTAACTGCTGTATAATAACTATATAAAAGATTAAATCCCTGTCACCCACCAAAACAGACTTTTATAGGTCAAAGAAAAGCTGACAGATTCTCTCAGTGGGGCTCTTGCAATCCTTTCTGCCTGCTGGCATGTTGCTTATCAAAGCGTAACAGCCACTTGGCTTTGAGGCTTTGTATAGGAGGGAAGTAGTGAAAATTGGAATAAGATAATAACGTTACTCACCAGCTGCATTTGTTCTGCAAGAGAAATTTCTCAAATCTGTGCAGTACAATTATTTGTAATCAAATAATTTGTTTTCTTTGTATGTTTACACAGAAATTCTTACCAGAAATTGCTTAGTTTTCTGACTCTGATACTTCTGTAAATGTACAAGTGAATAGTTCTACATTTTCTAAATAAATTACTTGGTTTTGTATACAATTGTAATTTTTTTATTACACTATAAACTATGACAACTTGGAGGAGGAGAGGTTGCTTTTGATGCTATTCCCCAAATCTTTTAGGTATCTAAATTCTCACAATTATTTAAATGCAATGGCATAAAAGACTTGATCATTTTTTGTAATGAGTATGTTCTGATTTAGGCATATGAACAAAAGTTTGAAAGACGTGACCATCAAGTCTAGTTCATTATCTAAGAAAGTGAAGTTACGTAACTTCTGATATGGTCACCTACCTGATGTGTTAACAAATGGAAAACGACAGAGATGTTTTGCTATCCTAGGCTAATTGAGGCCATCTCTATAACTTTTTATGGTGCAATAGGTTCTCCATTCCTTCAGACAGCTGCTGTGTTTCACTCTTCTTTATTGTAATGTTTTCTTAACGTCAGATGAGCACAATTATCTGTAGCATTCTAGGTAAAAGCCCTAGCAATGTCTTCTGCAGTTAATACTTCTCTTTCTAATGCCTTACTTTTCCTGAACTAATATTCATCATGTAATTTATGACCTCCCAGTTTTACAGGAAAAGTTCTTATTTCCCAGCTGCATGACATTGTGTTTTGTACAGCTGAATTTCCAGTCTCAAGTTCATCCAGCTATAGTGCAATATTCAATTCTCCTCAGTTCTGAAAGCACCTCCAGCCTTCTCCATCAAAATTGAAAAGTGAAACTATACAATTGCATTGTAGAAGAAAAGGATTCTTGAAACTATAAACCAAGCATTTTCATAAGATTTTTATGATTTGGTAAGCAACTATTATTTGCTGTGAACTGTCCCATTAGCCACAAGGAGCAGAGAAGAAAGAGTAATTTATTATAATCAAGTAACAAAAATGCAAGGGTTTGGGGGGTTGTTGGTTGGTTTGTTTTTTTTTTTTGTAATAGTGGGGAAACTGAATTTTAGAGGACTTGAAATACCTTGACCCATTTGGATTTTGAAGGCAGCAGTTGTGCCTGTGTGAGATCGGTCATAAAGATATCTGCCTGATGTACAAGACCTAGGTTGCTAGGCTGCTGATAATATCATGAGTAATTAAGAAGTGCTTGATGTGTCCAATTACGCATCATAAAAATCAATGAAAGTTTATCATCTTTTTTGAGGGTGAAATGAATTGTACACTTTTTTCCCTGTGAATTCTGTGTGCATCTGAACAAACTTCACTGTGTTGACAGAATGAACTGCTGAACAGCCATACTTACTGTTCAAATATTCATAAATTGCTAAAGATGGGAGTTAGTTATTTAACTTTCAGTGTTTTAGAACCAGGTTATGTTTCTCATTATAAGCCATTTGAATATGGGAAAATTCTCATCTCCATTTTAAAGCCATCAGATACTTTCCCTCCCTCAATATGTTACTTGTAACATCCCCAGGTACTCAGTCTTTGTAATTTTCAATTTTTTAAGAGTTATTCTGCAAGTAACATAACATACAAAGCTTTGTTTCCTGTTTTAGGTTATTTGCCTCCTGTAACTGATCCAGCTCTTTACCTTGAGCCACCCTGCACAACAATGACATATTCTCATGATACCTGTACTTTTTTTTTTGCACCTTTCACCCTGCTGCAGTAACCCCAGCTCCCTCACGCAGATTGTGCAATACCATCTTCGTTGCTCCCTGCTGCTAAGTTGTTTCTTAGATCTTTTCTCTGTCTTGGGCTGATGGTTGGGCAAATGCAGTGTGTGATGATGAGACAGCTGTCATCATACAAGCCACTTTAGAATGGAACAGGTTTGAACTTTCTTTTTGCCTTTCTTTCAGCAGAGAATTAGTCAAACTTCTGTTCTCTAACCAGCTTGTAATACACAGGCATTGCACATTTCTACTTCTGAATGCTTTGTCACCTTACTGTGGGAGAGGAAGGTATTTCTTTTAACTGTAATATTTATTTTAACGTTTGTGAGGATTTTTTCCTGAAGCAGCCAGCCGTGTGTTTATATTTATCACACTGTGGTTCACTTTTTATATAAACAGCCATAGATCAACAGCCCAGACTTCTACCACTTCAGCTAGAATACGTTCCAGGACTGGTAGAGTGTAGCCAACAGCAGAAGGGAGGTCTTGCAGACGTTTGTAGGAGGCTTCTCTCTGTCCCTCAGATCACCTTCCAGGGTGGTGGGGAACACACAGCACCTGCAGTGGAAGTGCACAGCAGTTGCTGCAGAGTGAGTCTGGCTGAGATCTTACGAAGCCCCTGAAGTGAAACAGCAGACACAATCTTCGGCAGCAGGGATATGCAAAGTCCTACCAGTATGAGGCTACTGGGAGGACGACCTGCAGTGTGAGTAAGAGATGAGCGAGCAGCTCAGAAATGGAAACTGCTCTGGAATTAAAGGAGAGGGTCTTTAATAATATCTCATCAGCTTCAATAAAGGGTAATGGCTGTAGGCCATTAGCTAAAATGTAATAACCAGGACATACTAAAAGGCTATGTTTTGTTTATGCTTCTGATTAAATATGTTTCTGAAAACATGTTAGAAATAATTCTTAAAACCCAGGCCATTTACATTGTGTAGATTGAAGTGGCTGGCTGTATCACTCTCCAATATTTGTTATGTATAAACAATTATTTGGGATGTAACCTTTCATCCAGATATGGCTTGGCAGTGGCTGGGAAAATGTTGACACCCTGGCTCCATCCCCTGGCTACAGACCTGGGAAATTTTAAGGGTAAACAATTTCAGATTGTGAGCAGCTGCAAACCACTCTGCTCAAAAGCACTTATGCAAGAACTTCCTACCCCATTTCCGTTCCAATAGATCAGAGTAACAAAGAACTAATATTCACAGCATTTCATCTCTCTCATTTTGATGGAAATTAATTGGGACAGAATGCCTAAAAGCAGGTAGCTGTGTCAAAAGGACTGGTGGTGCCCAGCTAGACGAGGTCATCCTTTCCACCAGCAGCACTTCAGGGTCTGTTAGTGCTGCAGGTGGGACCCTGACCTGAGCCAACTTGGTTGGTTTGTCTCATGATACCTGTACTTTGACATGGCAAAGAGCTGGATGTGACATGCAACAGCATGAGAAGGTGGCAAAAGCTGCAAGTAGCACTGGGAGAGATGGCTGGATTTCACTGGCTGTTAAGAGGGGGTTGTGTGAAAAACAACTGAACTACACAGATAATGGGAGAGTAGTTTTGAAGGTTGTTTTGGAACTAGAAACTCGCAGTGCCACAGTGCCCAATAACCATATCAGTACCTCAGCGACACCATGTAAGATGCCAGGACTGCCCAAGTAACGGTATCAGAAATACTGGATGTGGGTACAGATACAGCCAAGTGAGGAACAACAGGGAAAAGCGATTAGGGGATGGTTGTGCAGGGGCAGAGGAGAGTGGCAAAACAGACAATCAAGAAATGAGAAAATGGGTGCCAAGGTATGGAAATACTGTGCTGGGAGCCTCACTATGCTGATGAAAAGCACTGCACAGGGCAGCAGGATAGAACAGGATTTTCTGAAGGAATATAGGTTTTTTCATGAGGTATGAACAGGCCTGTTTTGACAGCATTTGAGACTGTTGTTCAGTTGTTATTTGTGCTGTCTCCATGAATACTGGGACAATATTCCTTAAGAAAACAGATGTCCAGGGCCTTAACACATTACAGTAGCGTAATGACACATCGAGTATTTGAATTGAACTTCAGAAACTAATCACCGCGTTAGAGAGCAGAGCTGACGTCCCTGATCAAATAAGCTCGAGTCAGGGAGCAACGGGAGGACCACTGCAGGATCCTGCAGCAAAATGCTTACAGCCATTCCCTAACTGTGAAAAAAATACTACTTTTAACCTTTCTCAACGTGTAGATCCAACACACGTGGGGTTTCTCAGTAAATTCACGCCTTATCCTCAAACTGGGCTTTCCAGCTGCACCCCCCAAACCCGCAGCACTCGCTACTTCACGTCCCTCCCGCCCCCCTATCCTTCCAGGATGGCTGGGAGCCTCCAACCCCACGGGGTGGGACCTGAGGGGACCCTCCCCTCGGGCCTACCCGCACCTTTCCCCGGCTGGGACGGCGGCCGCCTCCGCACCGCCCCCGGGCCGCGGCTCCCCGCCCTAGCCCCGCCACCGTCTAGTCACTCAGCCCCGTTCCCGGCCCACGTCCTGCCAGCTGGGTGCCGGCCTGCGTGCTCCTCAGCCCCGGTGGGAAAGACCGGATCGTTCTCTCCCATCCAGCCCCGTCCCGCTCGGCCGGGCGAGGCCCCGCTCCCCGCCTTTTCGAGAGCGGCTCGCCGCCATCAGGCTCAGCCAGGCGCCGGCGCCGAGGAGGTTACGAAGGCCGGGCTGCCGTGAAGGGGAACGGGACGGGTCCGGGCCGGCCCGGGCCTCCCCGGCTATGCCGGAGGGAGCGGGGTTTGCGGCCAGCACTTAGGGGTGGGGGCCGGGGGGGCGGGAGGGAGCCGCCAGCCTGCGGCAGGCGCGGGGCTGCGGTCTCCTCACGGGGGGCTGCGGTGGAGGTGCTGGTCCCCACCTCCTTCCCTCGGCCTCTGGCTCTGGAGGGGAAGTCAGTACAGAGGGATGTCTGCGCTGCGCTAAAGTTACTTAGAAATACTTCCCTTCCGAACCCCGCGGCCCAGCGCCAAGCAGCCCGGGCCAGGGGTCTGCCGGGCCCGCCTGAGCCGCTCCTTCCTCCGCAGGCCCGCCGGGACGATGACTTTCCAGTGGACGGCTGTTGCCACCTTTCTGTACGGCGAAATAGGTGTAATTCTGGTGCTCTGCCTGCCGTTTATTTCTCCGCTGAGGTAGGACTTCAGTGTGTTGGGCAACACTAGCTCGGCCTTCCCCCCCGTTTGGGTTTATTTCACTTTCTTGTTCTTATAAACACCGAGTTCTGCCGCATCTTAAACTAGCGGCGACCTAAGCTGGAGGAATGCTGTTCGTGACCGGAGCATCAGGAGTTTCAAGAATCATAAGCCTCTTCTAAGGAGCTTTATGTTTGTTTGACACAGGCTGCTGATTCATCCGGGCAGCAGTGGGGGTGCCCGGGAGGAGCCCCGTGGCGCTGCCTCAGCGGCCGGGTGGGACCTCGCCCCCGCTCCTTTTCGGGAGTTGTTGGTCACGTTTGTGAGGAGCAGCTTCGCAGCGGTTTGTTCTGCGCTGGGGGTGCTGGGCGGGTGAGAGTAGGCTGATGCTCAGAGCTAACTGCGGTGTACAGCCCGTCCAAAGGCTGGAAGAAATTGGTGATAGTTTTTGGCTTGTTTTTGGGTTTTGTTTGTTTTTTTTTTTTTTTTTTTTTTTTTTAATGTGAACTGAAGCTCGATGCAAAAGGTTCAGGATTACTGAAATAAAAGCCTCTCCAAATTCTATATAAAGATTGACAAAATGAGAATACTTGTGGAACGCAACACAAGCGTTAAGAGAAATAACTTGTTCGTGTAATATAGATGCCCTTAGGGAAAGAAACAATTACTTTCATTGCATGCAGAGGCCTGGGTTACAGCTTTGTCATGAGTTTGTTTCCTGTAAATAGCTCTTCAGATTTGGAAATGTTATTTTTATTTTGTTATAGGAAGTAATGGTAGCTTCTCTACAAGTGTCTGTCTCAGTGTTGTGTAAGAACTGCTACATGTTTGATTTCTGCCTCTCTAAATGTATTTAGGATGAAGAATGCAGTTTATACTTTAATACCTTAAGGAAATAAATCTAAAAACTGCTTTGTGGAGAGTATAAATTTAACTACTTAAACCTGTGTGAGTGTCTTGAAAATGCTTGGATCCTCCACAGCCCCTCCCCATGATTAGTCATGTCTTTTCAACTTCAGAAGTTGAAACTGTTCTAAAATCTAATTTAACTTCTGATTTTTACAAACTGGCTTGTGAGGAGTTCAGCATTTCAACATAGATTATTGAGGTTTTGTATTTTCTGTTGTTTTCTAATCAAAAGTGCAATTGTATGTAAGCAGGGAGAAGTATTATGGCAGTTCTAATAATCAGATTATTAATGGCTTATGTGAGGAAACTAGCTGCAAGAAGTTCTGCAGGCTGATGACACATGCATGGTACATTGGAATATTGAAACAGATTTCACTTACAACATAAATAGAGCTTAATCCAGACTTTGTGGCTGAAAAGCAATTCATAACCTGCAGTATTACCAAAGTGTATTCAAACATCAAACACAGTGCTTTTAATTATATACAAAAGATAGATTTTTGCCCTCGGTTTGTATTCAGCTATTCATTTCAACACTGGTTTCTGAAAGAGTGAAATAGCGTCCTCTTTTATCTGACATGCTCAATTATCTTGTTAACAAAACTGTCACAAGAATCTTGAGGGGCTAAAGATTAGGTTTAGCTGCTGTGACAGTACTGGAGGGCAGCAGTGCTGCCTTGCGCATCCTGGAGGCCTGGGAGCTGGTTCTGTCAGAGAAATGAAGCATGTGCGATTAAAGGCAGACATGAAACCGCTGCTCTTCAAAGTTTAGGTGTACTCACTTGTCAGTCTCCAGTCAGTGTAGTGCCTCTTTTTTACTTGCACGTTTTTGGGTAACGAACTCCTTTTTAAATTTGCTAACAAGCATTTAAGGTCATGGGGAATAAGAAAATCAACAATATAAAAGAGCAAGTACACAAAAAAACAGATCTGTACTGCCAGGTGCAGTACATCTATAGTGGTGGCCAGTATTACAATTTGGAAGGATTATATTTGTGTAACTGCTATCGCCAAAAGTTAACGCAACACTAATAAATATGAATGCTTATGCTTTTTGAGGAAAAATAAGCAATATGGTATCAAAAGACTTTGCAGTAAAGAGATCTTATTTTTAGCCTACGTATATAACTTGGCAGTATAGTTGGTCTAAAGTCATACCTCAGACAATCACTTCTTAAGTGGATATCAGCATGAAACTTGGAGAATCTCGTGTTTAAAGAATTAGCAAGTTGGCTTTGAGTTGCAGGTTGGTTTAATTGAAGTAAGCTTTTTGGTTGATACAGACTATGGCTGTTTGCTATTAAGAACTCACATTATACTAAAAGATTTAAATGAGGTTTTTGCACGTACAAAAATATTTTAATTTTTGCTGGTGCAGAAGCAGAAGGAACCATTGGAGATGATGCTACAGCCTGATTTACATGAGGTTCATAGTAGGTTGGAAACTGCTTTGTTGAAGGACAAATTTTAACAGTCTCTGGAAAATGTGAATACTTTTAACAAATGTTGTAAGTTCTACATGGTATAATCAGATGGTGACTAGCATGTCTGTGTTACATCCTTAATGGCATAACTAGGTATCCCTTAATTTTTGCAGTAGCACTGATCCTAATGTGCAGCAAAGGACAAATAGCTGCTCTGTTGTTGCCTCTTGTAGGTTTCAGTTCATTTGAGCACATGAAATGTTCTTCATTTGTACTGTGTGAATTCTTACAAAGCCCTCTATGCAGTGATATTGAATAGGCAATTGGTTGTTTAAACAAAACAAAAAAAAGTCTTCATTACCGTTAGGCCTCTGAAGTTGCTTCCCTAGCTCTTGAAAGAGACTTTAACACTAGACAAAATATAAACATGAGACTTGTCCTTTTATTGTCATTTGCAAGTTAGAATGTAGTAACAGTCCTTGTACTTTATAATTATGCAGACTCATCCATGTGAAAGATAAGCCTTTTGAAGAAGGATGGTAGAGACAATTTGTGGAGGGGTTTTATTTTACTTGGTAACATGGTACGTAAGTGTGTAGAAATCAAAATGAATGGGTTGTACTTGTTAAAGGAGAAGCTGCTACCCAAGCACTCACAAACCACCTGAGTATTTAACTGCTTGGACCAGTGTCCCTTTGCAACAGGTGACTTGAGCGATCCAACAGGTAGCCCTTTCCACTCCTTACACACACTCTTACTCTCAGACACACTTCAGGCTCAACCATAGGTTGTTGCAGCCTAAAGGCATCAGCAAATCTAGCTACTCGTGCCAAGTAAAACTAGGCAACCAGCATAAATGACACCATATTATAACCCTAAGTAATTTATTCTAATTAGAACTTTAACATTTAAGATAACTAACATCTATTAACATGCAGCTTTTACCCCATCCCTGAGTTTATTGTAGTCAGGACTGAATGCAGAGTAATGCTAAACAAAGTAAAAGCTAAAATAAAATAGATCTGGAAAGTACCTGCTATCATACAAGAAGTTTTCAAGTTGAACCAACTGTCTTTGCCTGTATTGACAGGAAACAAACAAAAAAGAGACAAGCAAGTTGGATTATTGGAAAAGTTGATACATACCTAAATTATATTGCAATTAAAGCAGCTGTTTAGAGACCTTACATAAGTCTCCTATCAATAACAAGGCTCTCTTCTGTGAGATTATTATGCTCTTCTTTCAATGTTTAATTATTTTTGAATAACACAATGCTGTTTTACAGATGGCAGAAGATTTTTATGATTCCTCTATGGAGCAGAGTGGCAGTTTTTTGGAACAAGATGTTCCTTACAATAATAGTTCTACTGATCGTCTTGTTTCTTGGTAAGTGTCAAAGAATTTATTAAGAAATGGGGGGGAAAACATGGTATATGGAGTTCTTGGCAGTAAATTAATTGAAAGAGCTCAAGCCTAATGTAGATCAGGTAATTTGTGTAAAAGTTCTGCAATAGAATGGAAGAGGAGAGAGCTTACACTGCATCCTTGCTGGGAATCCAAATGCAATAGGAACATAGTGGTGAATGAAGAGTGGAGCTTGGTGTGGGCTGCTGCTTGGTTTCACTTTCTCACACAAGTAAATGAACTTACTGTTCGGTACCAGAACTTGGCTGAGCTCCTCAATGTGCAGTAGGTGGCACTCTTTCTCTTGGTTGCTGGTGAAATGGAAGACCAGAAGAATCTGTCAAAGCACTGGGCTATTTGAGTACTTCTGCTCAGCACAGATATGTAACAGCTGTTGGCTGTATTTGTTAGGATCAGATCCTAAGATCTATCAAGTAGGAGTAAAGATTTTGTGAAACTGGAGCTTGAATGATGACCATATGCCTGGCTGGTTTCATTTAAGGTCTGTCCTGAGTGCTCTGTGTGGTAAGCATCTCTCATGCTTCAGCAATGGAAGCAGTTCTTCTGTCTTTCAGCTCTCCATGGACAGGAGAGAAGTGTTTTCAGTGCCTTACAATGAAAAAAACCTGTTTAATTCCAAGCTACTTTAAATACAAAGAAAAAGTGCTTGGTTTTATTGTCTGCTGATAGAAACGTACAAGTGCACTGCACATATAACAAAGTCAGACCAGACTGCTATACTATATTTCTGATATTAAAAAAAAGTACTGGGAATGCAAATATACTTTTTTTTTTAATTTTAGATGGTCTTTATTATTATCCTTAGAAGTAGATCCTTCAGTAAATGGCTTAAGATTAAGAACTGATGGATATTATTTACACTTCTTGAAAACTGGGGAAAGTTTGCTTTTGAGCTGGTGATGGTCATTAATTCTGTAGAAATACAGATTTTGGCTAAACTAAAGCAGTGGTGAGATGCTTGCCTAGTAGCATAAGATGATAGGTTTCTGCAGGACTAAAATTTTCCCATAGCACAGGGATATGGACTTTTGTCTGGTCTTAGTCTTCCTTGCATTGTTTGAAGTTTCACTTCAAATACTTTATTTTCTTTCTTTTCTTTCTAAATAACTTACAAACATAAGAGCCAGGCATAAGTGATGTTAAGCTCATGTGCTTTTCTGCAGAGTTGATTTTGTCTGCTTTGAGAAATGCAGCAGCAGTTTCATAGCGCGTGGCCAAAATATTCTGCAAGAACTGATGAGGTGGCATAAAATGTGTATTTTTGTTGATAAGCAGGAGGAGATTTTAGGTGCTCTGTTGGCCTTAAACATGTACAATATGGGAATATGGGAACCACTGGAGAGAATCCACCATAGGGCAACAAAGATGATTAAGGGATTGGAGCATCTCCCTTATGAGGAAAAGCTGAGAGAGGTGGGACTCTTTAGCCTGGAGAAGAGAAGGCTGAGGGGAAACCTTATTAATGCTTTTAAGGATCTGAAGGGTGGGTTGAAGGAGGATGGAGCTGGACTCTGTTCAGTGGTTCCCAGTGACAGGATGAGGGGCAACAGGCATATTAACACGGGAAGTTCCATTTAAATGTGAGGAAAAACTTCTTTCTGGTGAGGGTGACAGAGCCCTGAAACAGGCTGCCCAGGGAGGTTGTGGAGTCCCCTTCTCTGGAGATTTTCAAGACCCTCCTGGATGCAGTCCTGAGTAATGTGTTCTAGGCAATCCTGCTTTGGCAGGGGAATTGGACTGGATGATCTCTAGAGGTCTCTTCCAACTCTGACAATTTTGTGATGATGACAAGTTTACAGATTGCAACATGAACTTTGAACTGGATTAGCTTGTGTTTTCATGTAGACATAGGTCCTAATTAATTATTTTGGCCCTTGAAAAGCATTGGCAGTGTATTGGCCCTTCAGGAGAACTATCAGGAGTATATGATGGATGAAAGGGAGATGAAAGAAAGCTGAGGTGTAGCTTACCCTTTTTGTTCTGCTTACATTCAATACCGTTTTGATGGGTGTTATAGAAAAGGTTTTTCCCTCTATGATTCAAGCATAAAGTAGATGTTTCTGTCATTACTGAAACACATGCTTTTTTCTAACAAATTCCATATGAAGCAAGAAGGCAGCTCTTCTTTTTCTCTTTCCGTTTTTTCACTGTTTGTCCACTGGCTGAGTTTTAATTCAGTTGTTAGCAGTGACATTTTGACACTGTCTGTAGGGTCTCTGGTATTTGTAGAATGTGTTGCTTGTGCCTGATCCCTAGTGGCTGGGTGTAAGTGTTGGAAATGAGGGTTCAAGCATATTGGGCGATGGTTTACCATATCTCTGGAAATATATCACTTCAGTGATTTATCAACATCTATCTTTATAACGTATGGATAATGTGTTGTCACTGTCTGTCCTATGTCTGCTTACTGAGCAGAAAGTCCAAATAACATGTTTCTAGTACCATGTCTTGTTTATCATATGTGCGTACCCACAGATGTGAATAAGAACAAACTGATTTTGTTTCCAGATGCTGTTAGAGAAGTTAGGAAATACTCATCCATTCATGTGAATGAAAAGACTGCAAATGTCAATGCCAATGCCTTTGATCATATTCAGATGAAACTCTTCCGATCGCAAAGAAACCTGTATCTCTCAGGTTTTTCCTTATTTCTATGGCTGTAAGTATAACATTTTTCTAACTTCTACATAGCACGTTTCTTACAGGAGCTATCACACAAAGGAATGCAACTATGAAAAAAGATCAGAAGGCCAATTTCAAGAGGTTAAAGGATTAAGTGTGAGCAAATTGGCTATGAGGCAAGTAAGGTCAGCAAAAATAATATCTTACAAATGTTGGAAAATTGGAAGGTTAGGTGAGCAACATGTGGAAAGATACATTTTGAATTTTTGAGAAAACATGTCTTTTGCAGGAACAGTTTCTTCAGGGAATACTCATTTCCTTCCTTAAATTTATGCCTGGTGATTTTTTTTGTTTTGTTTTGTTTTGAACATGGACAACTGGAATGAAGAAACATCAAAAACTGAAGTACTGTTAAAATAATCTTAATGTCTTGCAAAAAGATATTATTGCATCCTGATGTGTTAAGAAGCAAAGCTGGAGTCTGACTTGAACCACTTCATCTAAAGCTCAAAGTTAGGACCTGTGGGTTAATGTTCTGGTTTCTGAGGAAAGTTTTGGTTATTATTCCAGTTCAAACACTTTACAGCAACTGGCCTGCTATCATGATCCTAAAAGTGGTATCACTTTCAGGATATTTAAATACCGCTGCTAAAACAGGGTTATGGAAAGGACAGTTCTGTACTGCCCAGCAGTAGCAGTGAAAACTACCTGTGAGCCTTCATGGTAGCCACAACAAACTGCAGATACAAGTTGAGTAAGGAGTGCATGAACTAATCGGACACGGATGATGTGAATGAATGGAAATAGACCTGTTGGTCAGATGATTTCCTATTTGTACATTTTTATGGTGACACTGGGCAAAGAATGCTGGCCCTCTTCTGAATTCCTTTCAGTGAGCTGCTTGACATCCCCTAGATACGCAAGAGGAACACAGAACAAGGAAATGCCTGGAATCACAGCCTTCTGACAAACTTCTTCCCCTTGGTGTGATGTATGGCCATTTTAGCTGATCACTGAGGAGCACTGTACATAAAGAAGTGTCAAAGAAAAATTTATAGAAAACTGGAGCAGGTAAACTTTGGAAAAAAACAAAAGCGGCTGTAGCCTTGCACAGTAGCGATAGGAATGCATCATGTTCTTTGTCTTCAGAAAGGTTAAGTAAATAATGTGCAAATATGTTTGTGATCTCTGCTCCAGGAAAGGAATAGCTGGATTGTGTCCTACGCTAGTGTTGGAGGCTGGTCCCCCAGGATCCTACTCCCACTTGGCTTTCAAGGAAGGAAACTTGCCGAGTGGCCCTAATGGATTTTATTGTGGATAAAAACTCTGTTCTTGAAGAGTTTGCTTAAGGCTTCTTTTTGGCCTACTGGCTTTTCACTAAGATCTAAAAGAAATAAATATTCCTAAAGTATTGGCCAGATCAAAGGACTTTTCTTAGTAGGCCTTTTTTTTTTTTAATCCATTATACAAGGCAAAGTGTGTGTCAGAGAAGGGGCAAAAAGCGTTCTTTGGTTTGCTGCATCCTACACTGCTGTTACCATCACCCAGACAAGTTAAGACCACATGTCAGACACAGGGCAGTTCTCATTCATTTTAGCACATCAGCCTATAGGAGAATTCCAGGATCGTGGTAAATGGAGACTGCCAAGATGGAGGAGGCTGGAATCTTGTCATTTCTGTCAACAAAACAAAAGCTGTGGTTCAGCCATAGCAGAACACTGGGTACAGATGAGGAAAATACCTCCACTGATAGGAGGTCATTGGGGCCAGCTGAGCATCCACCAACTGTCTGCACAGGAAAGAGAAGGGTCATAATTACCAGAGACTGTCCTCTAAGTAGGACAGAGACACCCATCTGCTAATCTGACTTGATGTCTTAGGAGATGTGGAGAGCCTGCCAATGGTTTTCTGGGTCTCTGTTACCCCATGCTGAACAAGAGAGGAATGAGAAAGGCTGAAAACAAAAGGAAAGTAAAGAAAACATGGACCTGCTGCTCAGTGGGGCAGGGCACCAAACGAAAAAGAGCGGATAAACATGTCCAGCATTCAGGCTGGGGACTGGCTGACCGGGCAGAAAGCAGTTTTGCAGAAAAGGACCTGGGGATCCTGGTAGGCAGCCAGTCATGTATTGAGCTGTAATAGCAAGGGTGTAGTCAGCAGAGAAGTGATTATCCACCACTATATGGCACATCTGGTACTGCAGCTGCAGGATTGTGTCCAGTTTTGACTCCCCAAAATACTGGGGATCTGCAGTGGGATGCCAAGAAGGTTGGAGGCTGAAACACGTGACCAATGAGGAGAGGATGAGGGAGCTTGGCTTCAGCTAGAAAGAGAGACACTGAGGGAGACCTTCTGTGTCTGTACTTTTTCTACAGTCAAGAGCAGTGAAACAGTGGAACAAAGACCCTGAAAGATGGTGGAATCTCCATGACAGGAGATGCTGGGAGATAAGCTGCTGAGAGATGTGCTCAACCCTTCCCTGCTCTGAGCAGGAGTTTGGACAGGATGACCTCTGGAAACCCCTTCCAACCTACAATATTCTATGATTCTGTTTTAGTAATGATGTTGTGCTGAGTCCTGACTGCTGCATCTGTAAATTAATATGCAATAGTAAAACAGGCCAAACCTTGGAATAGTACTAAGGTGAGGACCTTAACTTTTTTGAAACTGAAAAAAAGAAAATGAGCTTTCAATGAGAAAGCAGGGGGGGAGGGCTTACCTTGAAAGCCAGAAGGTCTATTAATATGCTTTCAGTTAAGAGCAAATTATTTGGATTTTCACATTTCTTTTGAAGAGCAACTGCATAGTTACATTACAGGAATTAATTTAATTCAGTGTTGTTTTGGCCTTGATGAGATTCAGCAACATAAAGCTTTGAAAGACTCCCAAGATGGATTTTGCAAGTAGTGATGCAAAGAGACAATCGCTAAGGGGAGGTATTTGCCAAGCTTAGATTTGAGGTGCCATATGAGTGCTGACATTCACACGTGTTCTGATTTCTACAGTATTGCTAGTACTTTGAGGATTAATATGCTCACATTGCTAATTTATTCTCATTAGGCCTTCGATAAAGCCGTGTGGTGTGGTGTTGGGTTGTTGGTGTTTTTTTGTATTGCATTCATTACCATAACATGTTGCATGGGTCTTTTATTCAGAGTTCCACCCTATTTAAAACACTAGGTCATGTAGGAGTATTTCAGCCTTGACCCAAGTTAGTCTCTGACCCCTGAATGACTGTGGGGTTTTGGGAGGAGGGAGTTTCTGCAGCAGGTAAAAATAAAATTTTTGTATGAAATTATTTGCAGTCTCTCATTTTAGTATTTTTTGCCATCAGTGAGCCTGGATGTTCCCCTTCAGGTGCTTAAACAATCCACTTGTGGTTTTGGTTTCACATCTAATGCAGAGAGAGAGACAACAGGGGTTGTTCTGTTCGGTGTGCATTTGTTGTGGGGTTTTGTTTTGTTTTTTAATTTGTGATGTGAATTACTGTGCTGTTTGTTGTGTTTCTTCACCAGTGTATTGAGACGTACTGTTACCCTTCTTACTCAGTTGGCAAAACGGATGACATCTCATGCAGCTCTGGAAGCGCAAGTAAACGATGCTACTGAAGCAGCCAGAAAGTACATGGCTGAAAATGAAAGGCTGCAGGAGGTATTTTTGAATTTTTTTTTTGTTATTTTCATATAAAGCAAGTAGTTAGTACAAAATGCTCTGGGGATGGTTTGCTACTGAATAATGTTCTTTTATTTTTTTCTGGTGGAAAGAGGAAGAACAATGTTTTTATGATATGTAATTCAGAATACCAAACACAACTTTCAGTAGCATTTTATTAACAAAGGAAACTAAAGTAATCCATATAAAAGAACTTTTGTCATTCCAGTACAAATTTAATCAAAGTAGCAATACGTTCTTAAAATATCTCCTTGAATTTAATCATAACAAAGTAGAGGGAGATGCTAATGTTGTTCTTCTTGTCCTAAAGAGTTGGCTGTTTAGGTCAGGGCTATAGCAGTTCAGTATGGAAAAGCCCAGAATATTGTTGTTCTCGTGCTGGCTGTTTCTACTAAATAGGATTTGCTCCAGTCCTGAAATGTCATTTCTAACTCGTAAAATAGGTCTTTGTATTTATTACATTTGGTATTCTTCCATCTATTCTATGGCGAGTCAGCCCGTTTCCTAATACCTTCCTTTCTCAGTAAGGCACTGCCATAGTATTAAGGAGGATATTGCCAAAAGTTTCTTACCTAAAAGAACCACTAGCAAACTGAAGATAAGTTATTTTTATGAGAAGAATGGAGACGAATTAAGGTATCATTTGTCTGTTGTGGTTAAATACACAGTTTTATGCAGGAAGGGATACAGTAGTGGCAAAGATAATAAAGATAAAAGTATTAAATATATCTTGTAATTCACCGGTTTGACTTCTATTGGAAGTGTATACACTCAACCAAACTGCTGTAAGAGATTGAACTATAAGCTGAAGTGTGGATATCCAGGGTATAAGAACTTTTACAGCATTCTTCAGTCTGGCACGCTGTCAAAATTCACTGCAGGTGTGTACAGGTTTCCTTCCAGTTTGTCTGGAGCAGTGTCTATGGTTACCAGCACTCTAATTTATTTTTTTTTTTGGTAATAAATCTTCAGACAAAGAGAACAAGCCCTGGACAAAAAGTACTAGAAGGGATGCAAAAAAAGTCCAGTTGTTTGAGAGGTGTTGTAAAACAAGGATCATTAGAGCGTGTGTTAGGTACTTCCTAAGTATGAAATGATTCCAAAACTTTAGGGTTTGGTTATTTTGTCAAAATGATCCAGATTCCCTCTCTCAGCCATGGAATTTGTCTCTTTACTGCATACTGGTACTTTTTTCTGGTTTGTTTGTTTGTTTTTTTCCCCTCTGTGTCCTGTTGGGATTTGTCCAAAAGTCCTCTTTTCGTTCTGCTTTCACATTCTCTTAGCAACGCATTCTCTTAGCTGCTTGTAAGTGATAGCCAGAAACTAGAAACTGTATTCCTGCCTGTTGAGTGTTTGATTGCATGGTTTGCAAAACCAGTGGTAGTCACAGGTACAGCCAGCATGCTGGGGCTGGGGCTCCATTGGGCTGGAGATGCAAAATGTTCAAAATTGGTTTATTTTAACTTTATAAGAGATACTATGACTTTGTAGCTTGGCTCTTGCATTTGTGTTCATTTAGAAGTGTGCTTCATTGCACCATATGAGAGATATATAGGGCCCTATACTGTGTATAGAGCACTGGCTCTAAGTATATATAATGTAAGCTTACTCCAGTGTGCTGGATCTGCACTGTCTCCTGATCAGAAGTTCCATGGGGCACAGGACTTAAGATAAAAGTTTATAGAGAAATAACTATTTGTGAGGGGAGCACAAAGTAAACGAGGTGACTTGTGACCAATTTCATGACAAATTGGCTATGGTTTTGTTACCATCAGTTAATGCAGTCTCTGCTCTTTGGTTAAATTGCTTCTAGAAAATTTTCTTGAGCTTGTTTCTTTGAATTGTTTACCAGTCTTTATAAATGGTTCTTTTTGTTCTTCCTAAAGTAATCTTTTTCCCTTTGCTCTGGCCTGTGCCCAGTAAGCTCTGATATCATCAGTTCATTGAACAGCTGTTCATCTCAGTTGTTCTACTTTTCATTTTTCTATTCAGCATTTACTACTACTTTTGCCATTTTGTATAACACAGGATGATGCTTGGTTGGATAATAGAGGCTGTATGAGCAAAGGGTCTAATTATGGGGTCTAATCCTTAACATACTGTGCTTTAAGTCATCAGTGGCCTTACTGGTAAAAGCATGCATGAGTACAGTAGTGCCAACATTTTCAGAGTTCAGGGAGTGTACTGCTCTTGGGACTAGGACTTACTGGACTCTTCGTGAGTACTTTCCTAGGTTGTTTTTTTCCTGAATTTCAGTGGAATTCTGATCTGAGTATTAAGGTATTCTGAAGATTGAAGGAGTAGCTGGAAACCTACTGGGAGTTATTTTTTATGCATTATGCGATTTAAATCGGAATAAATTGTTAGAGGAAGTTGCACATAAACATGGCAGTGTTCTATCACTTGCAGTTCTAGTGTATACCTTCTGGAAAAGCCTTTTATAACCTAAACAGAAGCTGTGGGCTTCATGGAGAGATGCAAAGTACTCTTACGCAGGAGATAATGGCATACTATTACAAGTATGCCATTACTATCAACTTAAAACATTGAGCATTTTTTTTTCTTCCCCCCTCAGAATATCTGGTATCTGCTTGTGTTATGTTGGCACTTGATAAAACTTGTTGCTTTGCAAGATCAAGGCTGCCATTCTCTGGTGGTCATTAACATCAGACTTGGGAAAATAAATTAATTGTAGCAACTGTGGGTTTTAATAGGCCTTGAGTGGAAAAGAAAGCAGTAAAAAGAAAGAGTCAGAGGGAGCAAATGATGAAAAGTTGAAGAAGGAAGTTGAATATTTGAAAGCAGAGCTACAGAAGACGTCAGATGGTAAGTATTGATTAACCTTTTTCTTAATTGCAAAGAAGTCTTATTTCACCACTGGATGTCAAAAATTTATTCTAGGTATAGCATTAACTACATCAGTTGATGGAACATGTGGCTTGGGGTGTCTTTGCATTTGACTAGGAACTGGAAAAACGTGCCATTGCCATCCCCGTATTTTAGTAAATGTTTTCATTACGAAAATGTGCACAGTGTAATTTGAACATCTTAGTTAAATTGTAATTATTAACAAATTGAACTGATCTAGTTAAGTGATGTTGACTCGTCTTCATTAATGACATGACCAGGATAGGGAATCAGTTGCAGTTTGCCTTTAGGTATCAGGTTGATCTTTCGTGTCACAAATATTGGCTGCTCTCCCTGTATAAAATGGGGAAGTGTGTGGTTGAGGATTTTTCTATGAAGCAGGGTTTCAGTCAGATAGCAGGCAAGTCCTTGATTATTATTCTAAGTTTATATATCTCCTGCAGCAGAGGTGTTGGCTTTTTTAATTTTTTTTTGTCTACGAGGAAACATACCTTGCAATTTGTAACACAACACTTCCGTTAGCAGCTCCTGTATTTAAGGTTTAGGCTGTCAAAACTGCTTTCTTGGCAAGCCAAATTGAGACAGAAGCAGATTTTACCTGTTTGGTTCTGTCTTACTGGGATCTGTCAAGGTGCATGACGCTTACGAACACCTGCTCATCTGAAATTAGTGTTTTAAGATAACACTGCATGTGACCTTGTAAGCATTAGTCAGATGTTGAGACTGTAACAAAATACAGATTTTCATGGTACCAGAGAGCTTGTTGTCATCAAAACAAAGCCCTGCTTTCATATTGCATGGCACTGCTACAAAGCTGTAAAAATAACAGCAAATATTTCATTACTCATGTTTCATTGTCCACTGGGAAGATGAACAGAACTGTAGAACAGCTGTTTTCAGCTGGGCTTGAAGCAATAAGAATCTTGAAATAGAGTGTGTCATTAGTTCATGTTCTCATGCAAGTTTGGTTGTGAGTTTTCCCTCTCCTGCTGTTTTCTTAAAGAAAAGGGGCAAAACTGCCTTTGAAGTGACAGGTATTTTGTTTAAACTAACTGGTGGTATGTAACACTAATATAGTGTAAGCTTTTCAGTGAGGAATGCTAGAGAAAGCTAAGGAATAAATAGATTTACCACATGCTGCTTCAGCTGCATTCTCCCTGTGCACTGTTGTCCATCCAAAAGATGTTTAAATTAAGGCATGCTTGAGTCTTTTGTTAGGGGAAAAGTAGGGGAGAGGGTCTTTTTAAGGAATGAATAGGAAAATACTTACAACCCTTGCCCTGATGCCACCCCCCTCATTGCCAAAACAGAAAACCTTATGGTTACATTAATTACCGTTGTCATCCAGATGATGTTAAGGTATATGTCTTGTTTTTTGTAAGTCTTCTTATACATTATTTTGAGCAAACTGATAGCCAGAAAGTTTAAAATACCTGGTAAGAGTCACATCTGTAGGGGGGCATCACCTAGTAATGAAACAAGACAAAACTAGTATGAAAAGGAAAACTTTTACTGGTTTGGTTCTGGGGGGGGTTCTGTTTGATTTTCAGCTATAGTGTCAGTAAGAGTCATAAATTTGTATTTCGGGGGGATTTGGCTTTTTTTTTTTGCTGCTTGGATGAAAAAACAAGTGTAATCTTTTTCACAGAACAGTTTCAAATATCCGTTGCTCTGGTGTGGTATGTATGTTAAGCTATTTATGCATGGTGATAAATCACTTTCTAGTAGGCCCCATGTTGAAAGGTGGTGCCACAATAGAGTGGCACCCAGGAGGAGTCCTAAATGTAAAGTCTGCTTCGTGTTGAAATAACGTGGGTTAGTATCAGATTAGTGCTGTGACTTCAGGAGAGATCCAAATTTTCTGTAGGGTTTTGATCCAGTATTTACAACTTCTGGCAGGGAAAATACTGTATGTCTCCTCTTTCTGAAATCCTGACTGAAATTATAGTGTAGGCAGTGATTACTGCAGACACATTTCTAATTCTTCAGCTTTCTACCTTTTACAGGAAATGGAGTCTTTGTTTTTGGGTTTTTGTCTGCTTAGCCATGAGTGAGATCCGAAGATGAGAAGACATTTTGCCACCTGGTGTGCTCTGGGCAGATGGGGTGGAAGAATGAAAATATGAGATAAAGAGACTGAGCATTGAAATTACTAAAATCTGATGAAAGGTTGGAAATGAGAGCCAAATTGGTTTTCTTTTCAGACTGGACTTTCCTGTCCTCCTTGATATTTTTTTTTTTTTTTGGCTTTATCATGGGAATGAGGGAAAGGGGGCTTGTTCTTCCACTACTTTATTGCAGACCCCCATACTGAGGGTTTTACAGGAACCCAGCAGTGGGGCTAGCACTTTCAGAGCCTAAATCCATTTTTAGCATACTCAGACAAGTAATAACATGACTATTTAGAAACCTTCTGAGATGGCATTTTATTGATATGCTTGTGTATTATGAAAAATGTCTCACTCATACCTAAAAATAAATATACATACTCCTAGGAGCACCCAGTGCAGATGTTAGAATGTTTCTCCTGCTACACATTAGAGAGATTTCTAACAAAACATTGATTCAGATTAGTAAAGGCTCTCAGTATGGCTGCTGGCCTCAGACCTGTAGGAGTTTTCTGGGGAAAGAAGAGATGCTATGATATTTTTTTCGTTTTGATAGTTTTGAACATGCTCCATAAAGCTACAACAAAACAAACTATCTGCAACTGGACATCAGGTCAGAGTCTGAGAAGAGTTTCATAAAGCAGCTGTCTTTACAGTGGCCCTTGGGTTGGGGCCAAGAGTTGGGACTTTTGGTGCATTAACTTTCTTCTCCCACTTGCACATCCCACCCTGTGGAAATGCCGATGTGTGAAAAGTCTATTTGTTATTATGGGACTTTTTGGGTAGGAGGGAGTCTTCTGCAATGCTGTACTGTTTTCAACTTCTATCTCAGGTAATTTTTTCTGGTGATACTGTTCTAGTGTATGGTAAAAGCTACAGCTTCATTTATACAGTAGAAACTTGTACACAACAACTAGTATTGATCCAGTCTTGCAGCAGAGCACACTGGTGGCAGACTCCTGTCCAGCGTCTTGACTCCCTCATTCTTCTAACATCATGGCAGATGACATGCACCTAAAGCTTCTCCCTGCATCTGATGTAGCGTAACAGGCGTTGCGGCCCCTGGCATCTGTGTGCAGATATCAATATCCTTATTGCGTATTTGAGCCGAGTCTGTAGTGCCACACTGAGACAAAATCTAAAGACCATGTCTTTGTCTCTGCCATTGGGATTTCACTCTGGGAAGTGCCTACTGACTCACCGAAGTCATTTAGGTGCTTTTGAACTTTAGGCCAACTTCTTCTGAAAATACTGTTTATATATTGTTGCCATAGGCATATGATGGGGCAGGACGAAATTCTGATGAAACTTCTGTGCATCCTTTAATGAGGTTTGTTTCGTGTACAGAAAGTGTCACAAGAAGTGCTTGATGTTTCACGGTTGCGTAGTGCTATAGGAGACAGGAGTAAGAGAGTGACAATTAATGTGGAGGTCTTGTTTTGAAATGGCTTTTAGTTGTTGTCTATTCTAGAAAGCATGCATGCATGGATGTACAACTCAAACGCTAAGGTTATTAGCTGTTAGGAAGACATAAACAGACACTGGGAATGCATTTCATAGAGCTGTCACTGCCAGTGAGAGTTCAGCTTGGCCAGCTGTGTTGCTGGGCAGGCTAGTGCCATGTAGGAAAACTGTATTTATGTTGAGCTCCACTGAAGCGCTCCAGTTCTCAAAATCAAACGAATAAATGAAAAAATGCTCACAACCCCAAAACTATCAGCTTTCATTTGTAAGGTGGGAGTAGCAGACACAAGTTCTCATGTTACTTAGCCGGTGGCAGAGGGAGGTTTAGAAACAAAGCCCATTTTACTTACCCTTAATTTTTAACTGTTAGATCATAACCTTGGTGGGAACCATTGCACAATGTCACATGCCACAAGAGTTGATATTCATATTTGTTGATTCAAGGGGATGGTGCTGCATACAGCAGGCATGGTTTTGTTATGCCATCTGAAGGTGCTGTAACATCCCGTTTGTAACAAAATTTCATTTGAGGCTGCAAAAGGTATTTGGACAAAATTTGGGTGTCTTTTTTTTTTTTTTTTTTTTTTTTTTTTTTTGCCCTGCCTTATCTTTTTAAACTTTATCTGACCATTATTACATCTTCAGGAGAGAATTCAGAATTTGTATGGAATTACTTGACTGGAGTTGTGTTCCCAGCTTTACAGGGTATTTGTTGGCAAATCTCTTTTAGGCCATCAGTGCCTAAATTCTTAAATGTGAATAGCTCTTTCTCAACTTGAAGACTCTTAAAAGAGAGGGATCTTTCTTATTCTTAAACTAGTCCAAATCATTTGGGTTTATGCTTGTATTGTGAGCAATGCTAATTTAAGTTCCAGATCGTTTCCTTAGTAGCAAGCACTGTAAGTCAAGTGATTTAGTCAGACCAGGACTAGTAGTTGTGCGGGGAAATGCCCAAAGAATCATTGGTTGCTTTTGTTGCTGTTTGCTTTTTGTTTCACTGTTTGGTTCTCCACACTTGTTGAAATGGGAGAATAATAGAAATGCTACAGCTACTGGGCTGTGGTAATCTCTTCAGGGCAATTTTACTCCTCATCCTGCTTTGACTTTAGAGGAATCTGAAGTAAAATGCCTATTCTGGAACAGGGTGGGAAGGGAAGAACAAGTTCTCTACTCCACGTTATGTTAGTTTATGGACCTCCACTCATATATTAAATGTAAAGGGATAAAGTTTTCCATAGTTGTCTTCTGGCGATATACTGCCCTAAGAATATTTTGTTGATTATTTTTTTTTGTTTTGTTTTTTTTTTCCTTGGATTGGAAATGGGAGGAATGAAAAAGAATGGCCCACCTCACTCAGTACTGAGTCTGGATTCTAGTTTTGGGACTTGACTGACTATTTCTTTCATTAGTTGCATTAACGTAGAAGTGCCATTCTCACCTCCTGCCTGCTCATACATTTACTTGGTAGGAACAATCAGCTACTGGGTCTTGCTTGCTGCCAGTCCAGCTGTTCTGCCTCCTGTGAGGCAAAGTAACAGGCCAGATGGAAGCCAGAAATAATAACTGACTGTATTGTGCACACAAAGGATTTCCTGTTTTCTGCTGGATCAGTGTTCGCATGATACAATCCATATGACAGACAACATACCTGTACGATCGACTTGCCAGCACTGCAGCGTTCGTGCAACGGCAAAGTAGTTGAGCAGTGATGTATGGACAATCTCTCTCTCTTGACAAGCAGACATGCAGAGAAGTTGGCACACTGGGGAATACATATTGTCAAAGATGTGATGCTCCTTTTTATTGTGTGGCCCCAAAAGGAGTGAGTCTGGGTTTGGTTGGAGGTTTTATTTTTTCTTTGGCCATAGCCAACACAGGTGGAAAGGACAATCTGTTCTTTGCTTTTTCTGCTTTGAGGGTTAGGTGAAGTATCCCTGTCATGCAGCTGTTTTGGTCAAAACATTAAAATAGTGCAGTGGCTTGTTTGCTTTCTTGTTTTGCAGATACTTTTAGATATTTTGTTCATGTTTTAAACATGCAGTAGTTCTTACTTGCAACTGAAGTACTGTGCTGCCGCATGTAAATAGTATTAGATCAATAACACTGAGTTGCAACTTCTTCAGAAATTATATATTGTTCATTTTTACTATGACTAATTATGTACAAGAATGTTTAAATGAAGGCAAAATTTAGCTTTCTAGTAAGCAGATTAGGCTCTTCAAGAGGCTAAATGGCATATGCATTTCGGGTTTTTGCCTACAACGTATAATTCAGAAGCTTATAAAATTGTCATACCTAGATCTTTGTCTTCTGAGAACAGGGCTTTACAGAGGTGCAGTGATTCTTGAGTGTTTGGGAAGTCTCTGGGAAAGAACAGTCTGTCTGAGGAACCTCAGAGTCAAAGGGTAGATCTGTATATTTTGAACAAGGAAAATTGCAAACGTTTCTTCTATTTGTACTATCAAGATTTGATTTTTTAAAAATATGTCTATGTGAGGCATCCTTATAGGTTGTTAACGTGTCTTTGTAGTAGCATAAGTAAATCAAGTTTTAGGGTATACCTGTGCTGCTACAGAAAAAAATACAGATACCGAGATACCTGTAGCAGAAGAAAATAAAAAAGTCTAAATGACCTTACTTGAATGCTTACATAACAGCTTAGGAGTAATGGCTTTATGAAACATTATGCTGATTTACACTGCATTGTAAATGAGCCCCTAGGGAATCCTGGGCTGTTTTGTGCTGCAGCATAGATGTACTCTCAGTTTATTTCTGTTGAGATTGTGAGTAAAGTAATAATTACTTTTTCCCACATTAAAAAACTGTTCACGGTTGTCAATCCCACCACCAGCATTTCTGCTTTCCCATTTCCCATCCATAAAGTGATGCTTCTAATGAATTAACTGACGCGTGGTTGAAAAGTGGGGGTCTGTGCTCCTGTAATAATGTATTTTCTCTTTTCCTCCCCTCACCCCCCATATTTTACAGATGGCCTTTGT
>VXBJ01002550.1:623443-688507 GCA_013400055.1 Nycticryphes semicollaris | reverse complement strand
TTCTTAAGAGGGCTGGCATATTTGTTTTTGAGGTTGTAGAGTTTTGTTTTTCCACAACTGTCTTTTGCAATGTGACAGAACGCTGTAGCCATCACTAACTCCTCAACAGATTATTGGTCTTGCCCTTACCTTTTTTACAGCCCCTTCCTGTTCCTTGTGCTGCTCTTCCTGAACACAGATAATTCTCTTCCCTGCACATTTCTTCTAGTGTCCATGTGTGATGCTCTGTTTTAAATCTAAGGGGTTTTTTTTGAAGAAGGACTGTCTAGTGCAGTGGAGCTGTAAAACCTACTAGGGCTCTAAGGAACTGCAGGAATACAGGTAATAATCAAAACACAAATTCTGATATTTTGCAGCTCTCAACAAGGCAAATAATGAAGTAAGTGTGGTTAAAAAGCAGTCTGAAGGCCTTAAAAGAGAATATGATCATCTGATGAAAGAATATGAATGGCTTCAGGTAGGTGGTTCTGGATTGGTATCTGAGCACGATGTTCTGAAACTGTACCAGCAAAATTCTGCTTGTTGGGTTGGGTATTTATTACACAAAAGAACTTACCAAAATCTGTAGTATAGCATAAAGTTGCAAGGGACAGCATTCCTTAAACTTCATCAAAATAGCGGAATTTTGTTTCTCAAGGACTGGACAGCAAAGCTATTAGGATTTTCTTCTTTGCACTTCACATGACAAAGTTCAGGTCATTGTTAGACTTGATTTTGCTGTCACTTGGGAAGTAAGATTAAAATAGTTTTGCATATGATGATCAAACTGAAATCTTGTAAGAAAATGATAGGAGTAATGTGTGTGTGGTATATACATCATTTATAAGAGTAATTCTACTTTGTTTGGTCTTTAAACATGATGTTGCAATACTGGGTTATAAATGTTGCAATACTGTTGATAAGCAAGAATGCAAAAAAACCCAAAACACAAACCAACAAATAGACTAGGATAAAAAAAAGACTACTCCAGAAATTCAAACTGAAGTACAAAATAAAAAAAAATAAAAAACCCCTGAATTAAGTTTGATTTGGTTTGGGTATACACATGGCTATAATATTATATAGTAATTATTTCTGGGGGCCCTGCTTGTTCTTTTAAGTTGCCTCACAGGTGTTTGTATGTTCCATGCCTAACACCTGCATCAAAATTAACCAAAATTCAATAAAAATTAAAGTTAGCCTGTTTGCAAGTAATGGTTTTGGGAGAAAATAATTTATATTGAATTTATAGTGGCTTGCTTTTCAAGAAGAGCTGGTTGTTGGTTCTGTGTTAATAAAATAAAATTTAAAAAGGCAAATTTCAGCTGGTTCTAATCTCTTTCCTGTAGTGTGTGCAACTACTTACTGGTTCCCAGTTTCACTGTATATGCTTCTAGAGATTGCTCAGCTGATCTCTGTGTTTGAATCAAGACCACCGTGCATGTCCTGTCTTTGTTGTGCTTCCCTGTGCAATGAGCCATAGTAGTCCTGCTGCATTTCTGACAGTCTTGTGGTCTAGAGCACACATCCTTAGGGTTGTCTGTTTACCTCTGAATGGAAAGAACAGAAGGTACTGAGCACGCAGTGGATGCAACTCCTAAGGATAAATCAGTTGATAGGAGAAAACATTTTCTGCTGAGTTTGCTGCACAGTTCAGCTGTAATGTGAACGGGGAGCAGAACAAGGATCAGATTCTGGAGGAAGTCCAGAGAAGGGCAACGAAGCTGGTGAGGAGTCTAGAGCACAGTTCCTGAGGAGTGGCTGAGGGAGCTGGGGTTGTTTAGCCAGGAGAAAAGGAGACTGAGTGGAGACGTTACCACTTTCTACAACTACCTGAAATGAGGCGGGACTTGATCTCTTCTCCCAGGTAACAGGCAATAGGAAAAGAGAAAATGGCCTCAAGTTATACCAGGGGAGGCTTAGATGGGGTATTAGGAAAAAATTTTTATGCTGAAAGGGTTACCAGGCATTGGAACGGGCTGCCCAGGAAAGTAGTGGAATCATCATCCCTGAAGGTATTTAAAAGAACAGGGTTTTGTCAGTGTTAGGTTGATAGTTGGACTTGATGATCTCAAAGGTGCCTTTCAACCTAGACAATTCCATGGTGTGTTATGTGTGGTAGTATTGTGTGGGACTAGAACTTTGCAGGGTGTATAGTGAGCAAACCAGGTACGACTGCAAGGGCAGGATGTGGCATCGGGAGTCGACAATTTCTGGTCTTGCCAAACATGAAAAATTATTTTTAATCTGTCTGTTTTCAGGCCAGTCTAAATGAAGCAGAAGACAAGAAAGACCTGTAGATGCATCGAAGACGGATGGCATTGCTACAGTTGCTTCAATGTGAAAAGCCTTATGCTGTTTAGGCTCCTGATGCATATCTGAAACAAAACCTGGTTCTTCTGAAAACCACATGCACTGCAGGTCACTGTTCAGATTCTTCTCCTATATATCGGTTGCCAAAATATTCTATGTTACAAATAAAATGTTAAGTGGCTTACCTGATTTACCGTGGTGTTTGTCACTGCTCTTGTGAGGAGAAACTTGAAAATCTTTAAATTCCACCTGGAATATCTTGACTGTTCTCCAAGCTTTTGCCTCCCAGAACCGGTAGCAGATCATGCACCGTTTGCTTGTAGCATTCGAGCGAGGTTGTCTGTCACGCTATATCATAGAAACAGTTACCTAATCCTGTTTTGCACAGTTTGGAGTCTTCAAAAATTCAGTTACCAGTGGGTTGAAGAAGGCTGAAAGGTTTTCATCAGCCATTCCACTTCAGTGGAAACTTGAATGACAATCAATCTAAGGAAAATAAAGAATGAAAACTGCATTTCTAAATCCATCTGACTAGCTTGTGACTTTCACTTGGCCACACAGGTGACTGTATTTTACTAAATAATATTTTGCATGCCTCTGGTTTATTTTTTTAATATATTGGACTTTTTTCATTTTTCATAACCAAAGTTTTGGGTTGGCTGGTACTAATATTCTGTATTTTTACACTGTTTACATCCATTTACTCTGTATGTGCCACCTAACTTCTTTTGCCTTGCTAAGTAAAAATTCTTTTTAAATGTAGATAGTTGGATTTGTTTTGTTTTGTTTTCATGGATACGATACCTCAAATAAATGTGCACTGTTTTGCATAAGCCGTTTTTGGCATTCAGAAAGCTGTTTTGAGTTTCTCTTCTGTTAGTTGGTTCCAGTTTATATTTGAAAGTTGGATATGTTTGTTATATTAAAGGGATTGTTTAAGTTCATGAGTTTCTGGGTTTATTTGTGTAAATCTTTCCCTGTATACTATCTCATCAGACTTAACAGGTATATACACAAAGAACAAAATACACTTCTAACTTGGTGATATTTAGCTTTTCCTGGAAATAGTCATCTTCATAGGGGTAGTTTTGATTACTCTGAAAATAGGATTTGTTTAGCTTAGAATTTAAACATAATGTATTAAGTACTATAAAGCATATTATGATACTATATTAAATAAGAATGCATATGTTTTTTTTAAATATACTTCATCCTTGCTAAAGTAATACAGGTTCTGTGACACTGGAGACTTGTTTATTCATATCAAAACTTCCAGGAGAAGCTACAGATTTTAATACCCATGTACACACAGGTTTTAGTGATGTAGTTGAATGCATTTTTATTTCCTCCCTGCCTCCCTTCTGAAAGATTTAACATTATAGCAGAATGTTATCTCCAATCTGATCAAAAGACAATAGTTGGAAGCCGTAGAGGTATAACAGTAACTGCTGGTTTTAATAACAGAACTAAAAACTCACCTGTTTTTTTTACTTTAAGACCCAGAACAAAAGTAAATATTACTTACTATTTACCGTTGTTACCTGCTCATTAAATTTCAAGCATTTCTTCCTGTAGTGCAAGTAAATAATTACATAGATAACTAGCAACTTGCAATGAAAGATGCATAGGAAAGATGCATCCCTAAAAAAATTATCTTAGAAAAAATCATATGGAACCAAAAATGAGTAGTGGTGAATGCACCGATAGTGTCAGTACTTCCCCTTGAGCAGGTACTCTGAATGCTTTACAGTAATTTTTGCTGTAGAGCATGACCCAAGTGTGAAGGGGTGCATAGTGGTATCACTAGATTTTTCTGTCACAGAGTAGAATATAGGGCTACGACGTAGAATGTAGGGCCATGAAGATGATCAGAGGGCTGGAGCACCTCTCCTATGAAGACAGGCTGAGAAAGTTGGAGTTGTTCAGCCTGGAGAAGAGATGCCTCCAGAGAGACCTTATAGCAGCCTTCCAGTACCTGAAGGAAGCCTACAGGAGAGCCAGAGAGGGACTCTTTGTCAGGGACTGTAGTGACAGGACAAGGGGTAGCGGCTTTAAATTGGAAGAGGGGAGATTCAGATTAGATACCAGGAAGAAATTATTTCCTGTGAAGGTGGTGAGACACTGGAACAGGTTGCCCAGAGAAGTTGTGGATGCCCCATCCCTGGAAGCGTTTTAAGACCAGGCTGGATGGGGCTTTGAGCAATCTGGTCTGGTGGGAGGTGTCTCTGCCTATGGCAGGGGGGTTGGAACTCGATGATCTTTAAGGTCCCTTCCAACTCTAACCATTCTACGGGTCTGTTCTGGATGGTCACACACATTTGACTAAGTTGCATTATTATATGCTAAACTCTTTGGACTGTCAGATTTGTTACTCAGATTGAAAATAGCTTGTAATACCCGTTTTGTGGAACTGTATTTTTTGAAAGAATGTGTTTCTTTTGTAGAATTAAAAGTCTAAATTGTATAGCTCAAAATTCCAGTAGATGGCAAGTCAGAATATTTTGCATTTGTGTTTTTTCACAATACTTTATACGTGTTCAGAGCCTGCAGCAGTCTGCGTTGATGTCAGTAATGCTTTAAGTTGTGGCTGACATGTGGAAAGAGTCAGTCAAAATTTGACAGTTTTAACTCTTTCAGGCTGTTTGGTCAGGTTTTGGTCTTGTTTGTCTGGTAGGAAGGAGCTGAAGAAAAAGTTAAATCTCCACTAATACTGATGGAATCAAAATTACTTCCTTTAGTCATGTTTGACAGTTGGTTTAATTCTGGGTATGTCTCCAGAAGTAGGAATTTAGAACTCTTTGTACTCTAAATAATGTCAAAGTAATTTGTTGTTTCAGGAGGTATTTTTTCCCTCTTTACAGAAGTAGAAATATGCATTCTCACTACTTTGGAGAATCATAAGACAGAGCATTAATTCTAAAAATATTTGCACAGGTTTAACTGATCGTAGCTTTGTAAAAAAAAAAAATTTGGGATGTGTTTGCATGTTTTTTTCATAAACTTCTTTTTTCTGTTGAGTCAAGAAAGCAGTGAGGTCATGGTGGGTGCATGAGAACTGACCTGAATATTAATAGACCTAACTACATGAGGCGGTGTTCCCTTAAATGAAAGCATCCTTAGCTAGGCAGGATTTTTTTACTTTTTTCTGTTTTTGCAACAAACATCTGATAGTACACCTTCTTTAATAACCAAGATTGCGCAGTCTTTTCAGAAAAGGTACTCTTGCATTAGCAGTACCTGTGTCTGCTGCCGCAGCAGTTCCTGGCTACGCAGCTTCATTGAAAAGATGCAGTGCTTTCCTAGCTTCTTTCAAAGGGTGAAAGCTCTGTTTTTTGCACAGCATTGAAATAATAAGTTTGTTTTGCCACATGTGAAGTTATTGTAGAAGTATTACATGACTGCCTCGATCTTCGAGTGTTCCTTGAAATAGGGAGTTTACTTTGTGAGCTCTTTGGGACAGAAACCCTCATTTTTCTTTGCCTTCGGAGAGTGTTTATCCCAGTGACAACTGATCCTGATACAAGCTGATAAAAATCATTTTACAGGTAAAGTTAAGTTGGAAAATCAGCTCTCAGGTATGTCTTTCCAGTACTCTGTGTTGAGTATTGCTGCGTATGTTAATTGTGTAACATCTTAAAAACAGTTCTGTAATCTAGCATCCCCAGTTCAGGAATAATAGGGAACATTTTATTTCCTCTGATAAAACGGAATACTTGTGTTTTGCTCTTGAGGCAATGTGCAAGTAGGGACAGGCACTGCAAGGTGTATTTGTGAGGAAAACAATAGAGTCCCTCTAGTTTTGTTTCCATCACTCCAAAATACAATCGTGGCCCATAGGAAACTCCAGTTATCACCTGCAGGTGCATAAGCCTTCCCTAAAAGGGTGTCACTATTCCATCTCCAGCTTGGGGAGAGCTGAGTGGAGGGGGGAGCAGGCTATGTTCCTACAGACCAGAATTATATATGCTAGAGGATTCCCTCCTGAAATCCTCCAAGGTGGTCTCAGTCTACACCAACATGACCAAGTCTGGGATGTTCAGATTCCCAAACATGCCTGGGTGCACTGGGGTTCAGGGAGGGGGAGGATACCCTCAGTGTTTAGTGACCTGGGGAAGATGGGTACCAGCAATACCAAAGCCAACTACCAGGGAAAATGAAAATGAGAAGCATCTCACAAAGCTTATTGGTCTGGAAACTGGGTACCAACTGCAGCTGTAACAAAAGTGTGTCTGCAAGACTTGCAGCTTAAGCTCTGACTATTTAAGTCATAACTTAAATTCTTTCCTTTATTCTGCTGCCTGAGATCTGGCTGGCTGTGTGCTCTGTTTGGGTTTACTCTTCTCTTTGAAAACGCAGCCAGAAGAGGCAGTAGTTTTAATAATAATTGTGCTTTGTGAGGTAGCTTAATAGCTGCTCACCAGAAGGTAAGACCGTGTTCTGCATTGTACTTACCCTGAGGTTTAAGCCCATGTTCCTGTGACTATGGAAGAAGAAACGAAGTTGGCTGGGAAGGTGCTAACCTCTCCTTTCCTTTCTAGTTTAATATGTGGTACAGAAAAGAGACAACATGAGAGGAAGGAAGAGAGGGCCTGTTATTTTTGGCCAGTAAGGACAAAATTTTAGGCTTTGATTCTTTTCCAGACATGACTTAGGCATTTAGAGTTAAGGACTTGGGAATAGAGCATCCAGTGATACTGTAAGCAAGGACTTGGAAACAGGCTGTGTATCCATCCCAGGTTGTTTATCTCACACCAAGTACAAAACGAACATGATCTAAGTAGGAAATAGTAACAAATAATAAGGTGAACAAAAGGATTTAGAAGACTAATGTAGATTTCAAGCTAACCAAACCAGAAAAAAAATAAAAAGCCTGCCTTCTAGCTTGAAGAGTTAGTGTTCCAGGGGAAGGGGATGCTACACAGGGCAGCATCCTGAGCAGAGTCAGCAACAGCACAGTTTAGAAACTCATTGCTTCTGATTTCACACAGATCTGTGTCTGTCCGTGGGATCCGTTCTGACCTAGGGTTTGCATTCTTTATCCTCTTCCTCAAATTTCTTTTCAAATTCCGGTAAGTGTGTTACACAGATGGAGCTTTTCTCTTGAAACCTCTTGTCCTCAAACATGCATACTTCTGTCCTGTCGATATGCATGATCCGACAGAGTTCTCTGTACACCATCTGCTGATGGTCCTACAGCATCTTGTTGGCTGAGACGCTGAATCCTGGAGTTCGGCAGACATGTGCTGCAGGAAATGAATTTACAAGGAGTGTGAGTTACAGTCAGTTCAGATTCTTCTGACTGTAGCCTTCCTGTGTTAATTGCTGTGTTCAACATGACTTTTTTTCCCTCTTGATATCATCCATTTCTCTTCTAAAATCCTAGTTATGTGAATAATAAGATAATTGTAGTTTTGTAGATATTCTAGGAGAAAATAATACGTAATACGCATCCAGTCCTGAAAACTGAGTCTATGTTGTAAGTGTAGGTTGTCTATGCTTGGTTCCTGCAAATGTTTTTGTGCTTATTCTTCACTTTAATGATTAAACTAGAAGCCATTATGCCTTCTGGAGTAATTTCATTGTCTTTGCATTAATTTTAGACCCTAAGAAAATGTTACCACAACATCTTTTCAAAGTTAGATCTTAAACCTACTTTTCATTTTTATCAGGAGTGGATTCTAACTTAATAGAATACTCCCTTTTTATGCCAGCTCAGTTTTCCACATGTGCTTTAGTATTTTTTTTTAACTGAATCAAGCTACTCTTCTGTTTTTCCAACATTAATCCCATTTACCTGTAGTATTATTTGCTAGCAAAAAAATCTGAAAGCTTTCCCACTCCAGAGTGAGTAACATTTACGTAAGACCACTTTCCTTACAACATGGAGTCCTGCTGCTAGACATTAACTCTCAGCTTTTACTCACTCCAGTGCTATGTTTACAAGCTTCTACAAAACTTTGGGACGTGGTTTTTAGGAAGCTGGCTCTTTCACTGCCTGATACAACATTGCTCAGATCAGAGGACTTCAGCAGTTTTCCTCAGTGTTTCTTACAGTACAGCAGCAGGGGAAGCCTGTTGCAGAATTAGAAAGCCTTAAGTGTGGTACATTATGAAACCTTTCAGTTTAGCAATTTTGGCTTCAACATGCCTGAAGTTAAGACTATACTAAAACACTTTGAAACCAAGGCTGTTGAGAATATCCATGCTTGACTAGTTCATTGAACAAATATTTTCCTTGATGCAGTCCCTTAACCATGTGCCTTCAGCGCCTCTTTGGTGTTAGTTGAAACACTGGCGCTGGTTCTAAATTCGAAATATCTCCCAGGGTGAGGAGGACACATCCTTCACTACACTCCTGCAAGATCTTTTCTAGGTTGTCCTCCATATGGGAGACCTGCAATGTGGCCAGCAGTACTCAGCATGCAGGGTTGACTTTTTCATCCCCACTCTAATCCTAAATTACAGCAGGTCTGCCAAGGAATTCATTCCCTCCAACCCCACCTTGGGCAAACTAGAAGCTGCAGGTCCCAGGGACATCTTCTGTCATTTCAAGTGTAACACAAAGAGCCCAAGCACCCTAAATGACTTCTTGTTCCCACCAAGTGAGCCCAGGGACGGTCTGGAGAGCAGATGCAGTTTATTAGATGTTTGTATCTTTGCGTGGAGCCGATTCCCAAAGCTTGGATCACGGGATGCTTTGGAAACTCAAAGGAGGTTTCTCTGTGAGCCACGTAGTCTCTGGAGCAGCTAGTCCTATCTTGTCCCCTCGGGCTCGTCTTAACAGCCAGCGCCTTCTCAGGCCGCCCTTGGCCAGATGGCTCCCCGGGGCAGCTGGTGAAGGGGGATGAGCCCGGCCACTTGCCGGGCGGTGGGGCCCGTGTGCGTGCCGAGAGCCCCGCTCCGCACGCCGGAGAGCCATTGTCCCCAACGACCCTCATCCCGCGCTGTCCCCAGGTGGCCTGCCCGCCGGCCGGTCGCCTTTGAAATGCAGCCCCCTCCCCGAGGGGGTTCGGGGACTACGAGCGCCGCGGGGCTGGGAGGGTCGCTGCGGGGCAGGGTTTGCGAGGGGGCCAGCGGGGCCAGCGGGGGAGGGAGGGCGGACGGAGGCGTCGCCCGGGCCAGCCGGGAGTCGGGTCTCTCTGTTTCCCCGTAAATAAAGCACCCGGCCGTATAAATGCCGCCGCGGCGGGGCCGGCTCGCTCTGCCCCAGGCCGAAGAGCGGTCGCGGGGGCAGGTAGAGCCGCCGACGGCCCCGCCTGAGGTGCGGCTTCAGGACGCGGACAGCTCTGGGCGGCGGGGCCGGGAGGCGGCCGGCGCTGAGGGGCGGCCAGGGCGGCGGGCGGCCAGGGGGTGGCGGCGCGGGAGCCGCTCTGCCCTCCGCCTCAGGCGGGGCCATGGCAGCGCCGGGCGAGCGGGCGGAGGAGCCGCTGGCGGAGCTCAGCCACTACGTGGTGGCGCGGCCCATCTACAGCGAGGCGGGCTTCCAGGAGGAGAACGAGCGGCGGCCGCCGCTGCCGCCCACGCTCCGGGAGCGGGCGCAGGCGGCCTGCAGGTGGGTGGCGGCGAGCCCGCGGGGGAGCGGTGAGGAGAGGCGGCGAGGGGGGCCGGGGGCCGCTTCTGGTAAACTCCACCCGCCCACATAAAGTGGGATAAAGTAGCCCAAAGGACCCCAATCTGTCGATAGATGGATCTTGGCTTCCTTTCGTATCGAAGTGTGTGAACGCTGTTGCCCTAGGGGTCTTCCTTCGGGAGAGGCTGCTTTTAACACCAAGGCAAGCTCCATCCCTGTGTGGAAGACATGACCCTGCCAACTCTTGGCTCTTAAAACAGACATCGCATCCACTTTCTGTCAGCTCGGGGTCGATGGGGCCTTTCCAGCTTCATCCCCCTGGGGTATGTTCATCACCTGTTTTCTTGCAGGTGTTCAAGGAAAAGGGCCTTTCAGATCACCAAGACCTTTCTGCCCATCCTGGAGTGGCTGCCCAACTACCGGGTGAAGGAGTGGCTGGTCAGCGATGTCATCTCGGGGGTCAGCACCGGCCTCGTCGCCACTTTGCAAGGTAAAGGCAGGCACGTCGGTCCTCTGTTCTTGAGGACGTTTCTGCAAGGCAGCCGGCTGAACACGGGGATGTTATGCAGATGGAATTACAAATCTGAGGCTTGATATTTAATACTAGATATTAGGTACTATTTTGAAATAAATAATTGATGGTTTTCATTTATTCTTTTTTTTTCTCTCTGCTTACCTAGAAGATTCAAATTTCCTTTGATGTGCTATCAAGATGTATTTAACTTTTCCCCCAAGCCTTTTACTCAAGGGGTATTCATTTTGGTATTTAAAATTTTAATTACATTGTGATAAATCAGATAGGTCACATGGTCTTCTTACTCTTTTGGGGTTATCTGAGCCTGTAGCTGCTTCTGTAGCTGCTTACAAAATTCTAGTTATTGCTCCAAAATAATGCAACTTTGATATCTACTCTCCTTTAAAATTTGTCCCATAAGGTTGCTCAGGTGTCTGCAGAAAACAACCCCCAAGGAGGTGGTGGCATATTCACATCAAAAAAAAAAAAAAAAAGAAACTTGATGGATACTTACATGGCTTACAATATTAATTTTTCCTTATTTTCTTATTCCATTTGTTAGGAAAGCATTCAGTATATGCGCAAATAGAAAAGTGGCAGAAGTAAGTTGAAATTAATTAAAATAAGCTAGTTGAGGAAGACTTAAAAGGCAAAACCGTCCTGTCTGAGGCAGCTGATAAGGTCCACTTTCAAAGACAAGACTAGCTAACCCTGATGCCATTCATGTTTTTCATCTCAATAGTGTTCTTACACTATTTTCACGATTTTTCATGACTGTGGGAGGCTAAGATAGTTGTATCAATCCCACATTTTCCTTGAATTGAAATTAGGTGTTTGCACAAGGGGGCAGAGATTCACATTGGGAACAGAAAGCAGTTTGCACATTCCTGATTAGCCACAGTGTTCCCTGATGTCTGTTCCCTTGGAGCACACTAGGGAGGCACAGAATGGCAGGAAAAAAAGCATTCACTCTTGAACACTGTTACCCCATTTCAACTTCACACCCAAGCCTATGTTTTGTGCTGTTTACAGAAATATAGGTGCATCTTTCAGTACTTCCTAATGCAACTACCAGTGTGGGATATACAACCATTTACAGTCATTGATACACACATACATACCTGCAACTGATTTACAGACAAAACACATTCTAAATTTTATCTGGGCAAAAGGAGTAAATCTTTCTGAAAGTCTTTTCTAGACAAGGTAGCAGTTTGTTGAGAGATTTTAAATTTGAAGTTTTGATGATCTATCATTTCAGGACTGGCGTATGCTTTGCTGGTTGCAGTTCCTGTTGGATATGGTCTCTATTCTGCCTTTTTTCCCATCCTGACATACTTTTTCCTGGGAACATCAAGGCACATCTCAGTTGGTAACCACAAGTTACAGTGAATGATCTATTACAAAATGTTAATCCATACTGTGAACATTCATATTTTATACAATATAACTACTTTCTGAACCAAATTGGTTTTGCTGAATATTAATAATGGTGGATTTGGGGGACTTAAGGCTTATTTCTTCTCTGCACAGGCAATTGCCCTTAATAGCTAACTTCAGTTGTGCCCATGCATGCTTTTTGCTTGCATTTATGCTGAAGTTTAAATATTGTTTTCGGCTACACTCTATGCAAGAGATTACAAGATCAAGGCCTCTGTAGGCAGTGTGAACAGACACTTTTGTCTGTCGGCTAATGCTCAAGATGGCTAAAACAGAGCTCTTAGTCTTCTCTACAAGCCTTCCTTGCTGCACCCTTTTTTTGATCACTGTGGACAATATCATCTTCTTGCCTGTTGCGGAGATCCAGAACCTGTGTGTCCACTCCATCCTCACTCTAGGTCCTCACATCAAGGCTATGGGTAAACCTTGTTGATTCTTTCTGAATGCTTTCTTTAAAGTATGGTATTTATTTCCTGTCAGTTCTCACATTTAAAATTTATATTATAGCTTGATCACTGAAGTTTCTTTTTCTTCTTAGATCAGCATTCTAACAAAATACAGCCTTTCCTTGTTCGTATCTACTAAGAATAGATTGTTTTCCTCTCCCAAAGCTTTGGCATGATATTACACTTTCATCAACTTTCTTCTCTGCTGCATCAAATGCTTGTGTGTATTCTCTCCACTTTGTTAGCTTCTTCTTACCCTACCTGTCAGCTCACATTTGCTCTTCAGATCTGAGTTGTCACCTTTACTTATATCAACATTCCTACTTCCTACATTATCAAACACTACTTTTTATGCTTTCTCTATACTCTTATTCATGAAGTGTCCACTAAAGTATCTGTAAAATTAACTTACCCTTCTTTAAGACATTTTATGACATTTTCCTTTTCTGCATAATTTTAGTAAATAAATGCAACAAATGTGATTACTTTTAGATTGTGTGTTGCTGACACAATGATTGCTTACTCTTTCTGTATCTTGCCCAAAGTATATGTATAGTTTCAGTCATCTTTAGCCAATGTAATACCACACTACTGCCAAAAGGTGTGGTCCTACCCCTTGGTGCATATTACTGCCACCACCATGGTGTTCGGATTCCTGACCTGGCAGCTATATGGCAACCTGGATCAGCTGAAAACTAACTGTAACCATAAAAAAAAAATAAAAAGAAATATATATATCACACAAAAGCTGCTTTCAGCTGGATCAGTACAGTTTCATCTGATTGTGGAGCTGATACAAGGGAGACACTAGAACATGTTGCCCCTTTTGGCCCTTGTGCAGCCCTAAATTGGCTTAACCAAAGCATGAAACTGCACCTGTATGCACAACACAAGTTACTTAAGGAAGGAATTGTATTTCTGTGCCATTTGCAGTGCCTGTGGCTCCTGGCCCCCTAATACTACTAATGTAGCCCATTTAAAATATTAAATGGATTTTCTGATTTAGAGTTTGCTTATTTAGTCTGATAAATGCTTCTTTTTGATGTACCTTAAACTTAAGTATGCTCTGTTTGTCATTACAGGTCCATTCCCTGTAGTCAGTTTGATGGTGGGATCTGTTGTATTGAGCATGGCCCCCGATGATAATTTTCTCATAGGTGGTGGTAATGCTACAGGGACTAATGCTACTGGGACACTGATAGACACTGAATCCAGAGATGCACAGAGAGTGCTGATTGCTAGTACCCTCACATTTCTGGTTGGAATTTTACAGGTAAAATAGTTGGCTTGAAGACAGGAGGTTGATGTTGCTTTAATTTTAATGGAAAAGCATATGGCATGGAAATACCTACTTGGGTAGTAAGATATTTTCCTGTAGTAAAAGAAAAAGATGAAGGAAAGTAATCTCAAATTCTGAATGGCTTTTGGGGGGTTAATCTTATGCTGGGAAAAGTCTGTTGCAGCATCACAGGGAGCACAGACAACAGAAGAATAGCCCTGTGATTGCAGTACGAGAGACCTGCATGAAACTAAGTGCTAGTGGTGCATATTCTGGAGCATCCCTTCACCCATTTTTTCAGGTGTCCTTTATTGCCTTGGATGGCATGATATTGAGCTACACTGGGCTGCAGTGGGGAAGACAGTCCTAAGACTGTCTCAACAAAGAGAAAAGAACAAAGCATAAGAAGTCACCAAATAAAAGTACACCTTTTTGTTGTTTAGCAAGCTGTTATTCTTCATGTTTTTGCCAGGTAATATTTGGAGTCCTTCAGATTGGTTTCATTGTGAGGTACCTTGCAGATCCACTAGTTGGGGGATTCACAACTGCAGCTGCTTTTCAAGTGCTTGTGTCACAATTGAAAATAGTCCTAAATGTTTCAACTAAAAACTATAATGGTGTCCTTTCCATCATATATGTAAGTATGCCCTTCTAATCTGTTTTGGGTTTATGCCAGAATATTTTATATAAGTGTTTATCTTCTGCTTCTGTTTCATAAAGGAATGGTTCATATATGTGGTGGTATGTATAGGGCATTCATCTAATTTTCACTTTCAGGAAGGTCTGCAGCTGTTCATTTATAGCTGTGGGGCTCTAATGAGCTTCTTTTAGTGTTCCCCAGACAGAAAGTCCAATTGCCATCTGCAAGTTTTTTTCAGGCAGAGCAGTTTTTCACATAAAGTTTAAACATAATTATCCAGCAAAGCGGTTCTGTTTCTCTAGGTTGTCACTTCTGGAGATTACTTTCTGTCCCACCCCTTGCTCTCTGGCTTATTGTGAAGCATGTTTCATCATTTCTTAACACTGTCAGGTCATGTCCCAACGCTGACAGGTCCCAAGCCTCTTTACTCTTCAACCAGCAGGTCGTTCTGGTAAAGGGCATTGTTCTTCATTCCCCACTGTAGCCACCCTTGTTAATACCGAAAGCAGGATGTGGATTCCCAGCCTGCAGCCAGGTACCTACTGGCTAGCTAAGGTGAGGAGAAATATTGCTGTCACAACTCCATTTGTTGATCTCAGAGAAAATGATCAAATAGAGAAATGTCTTGGCCACATTACAAAAATACTGAATTCCTAGAAGTCTCATATTAAGGAATAGTTTCCTTCCCCAGGAAAATTATTGAGAGATTTGTCACTGACTTCAGCCTGAAACTATTCAGTTTCATAGTATTTCAGATCTGCCATAGCACTTCACATTAGAATAACAGCTTTCTGAAAGAGGCTGTTATAGAAAAAAAGATAAATGTATTTACAGATTTTACATGCCAGTTCAGGCAATCAGACTAGCAAAAATGTGTTAGACATGTAGATTAGCAATAACAGGATGAATATAACTAAAACAGCAAGGTAAAAATTAGGAAAAAATCTGTTAGACTATTTGACAAAACAAAAAATAAGTAGTATGTTGTGGGCCTTTTCAGAATTAATGAAAACTCTTTCCCTCAGAACAAGGAAAATTAGATGAGACAAAGTACTATCTCATAGACCTTAGAGCAGACCTGGCAGGGTGATGAACTCATTAATCCAGCAGGTTTTTCTATCTCTATTTTTTATGTTTATTGAAGGGTAGTAGATTAGTAGAAAGTAATTTTTGACAAGAGATTACGTGGTTCTTCCAGCTGCTGGAAGCTTGAGTAGAATGCTAAGTTTTTAGGTTAAAGCTCAAACCTTCTGTGTTCTTACAGGTGAGCCAAGTCAATGTGTTTGCAGATGTGTGTAGAGCAAAAAAATTGTGATTTCTGGTCTGCTGAACCAGTGACTTGCCTTGTCAGGTTCAGCAAGTTTTGGACTTGCTTCAGAAGTGGTGTTTAACAAGCTGCAACACTACGCATCCAACAGTAGCAGAATTCACAACCCAGAGTTAGGAGGTTACTGTTCCCCTGTGAAGTGGGGCAGTGCAAGAGAAGGTCAGTAAGAAAGAGATCCATGGTAAGCAGTACAACGGGCAAGAAATGTCTTCAGTCACCTGAATAAGGGTATCTGATTAGTGTTTCAGGAAGGCTTCTTCTTTAGCTTAGAAAACAGCTGATTAAGCACTTACACATTTTATTTCAAAGCCAGAGTCTTTGAAGAATGGTAGTAGCGATACTGCTGCTGCAACCCTCCCCTTGCCTTTAACCTGACAGCTCAGTGTTTGGGGAGCTAACCAGGATGTGAGAAGTCTGTTTCTAACCCTTTTTCTACCAGAGGTTGTGTTAAAGCTGCTCCACTATGCATGGAATAATTAAATTTTCTTGGAGACAGGGAGGGGGCAAGTGAGAATTTCCCTAATGCCTAGGGGGAGGACAGAGAAGTATTTATAGCTTTTTTATAATCAGCCCTTCATGTTTTCTCTGTACACTTGTTTGCAATAAACAATAGGACCAAGGAAGGGCATAGCAAGGGTAGAGAAGGGAGCTGCCTATTGCAGCCCACTTGTGAGAATCCTCCAGCCTGGGACTCATCTCCCCTGGGAGGGTTAATGCATCATAAGGTGAGGTTCAGTGACTGCTCTTCTCAAGCGTAGGATTCTGCACAGCCTGGCAGGACCCACATGTTCATACTCATTCTCTGGATGTCAACAGTGGAAACAGGAAACGTGTAATCCACAAACTATATATATGTACTGGGCATGTAGTGAACCGGATCTCCCTCACTATTCAGACAAAGTGAAGCAGCTATAGATCTTTCCTTCCTTGCTCCAAAAACAAGTAGATGCAAAACACAGGTAGGGGATTAGTTCTTTTTACTTCGTATTAATTTCCTAAAAATCAGGAAGCAGAAGCCCCCTGTGTGGACAATTCTTGCAGTTAGGCTTTTTCAGTTAAATTCACCATTAAATCCATTCACTGATTCTGTAACAACTTGACAGTACATTATCCTCGGGCTCCTCCAGGCTTGAACAAAGAAGCAACTTGGCCTCCTCCAAAACCCCAGGCATCTGGATCTTCTCATGAGTATTTTCACATCCTTCAAATGAACATAGGCATATTTTATGTTATCCTTTTTATTTTTCAGACTCTTATTGAAACGTTTGAAAAAATTGGTACCACCAACGTTGCAGATCTTACTGCTGGACTCCTCACCATTTTTGTCTGCATGGTAGTTAAAGAAATAAATGATCGGTTCAAACACAAGATACCTATACCTATCCCAATAGAAGTTATTGTGGTAAGCAAAGGAGCACAGCAAAAACTGATAACAGATGAAATAGATGGGCGTAGCTGCAGGGCAACAAGAACCCTTTTTAAGTATTAAAACTGTTGTTTTATTTTATTACAGACAATAGTAGCCACTGGCATTTCATATGCTGCCGACTTGGAAAAAAAATACAATGCAGGCATTGTTAAGAGCATTCCAAGAGGGTGAGTGCCTTTGTGTTCTGGGAATTGGGTATTATTTTAATTGGCTAAAAAAGACAGTGGTAAGCGAAAAGACATAATACAGATAGAGAGCTGTCACCTGAGCTTAGAACTCGGAGATGAAGATTTCCTCAGCTTTACTTCTAGCTCTGTCAATTATGCCACTTAAATATTTTGCCTAGCTTTTCTTTATCTGTAAAATGGGCTTAGGAATGTCTACTTGATTCATTAAGTCCATCTGAGAATGAATTGCTTCATGCACACAAAGTGAATATATGACTATGGGAAATTAAAAAAAAAATATTTTTAGTAATGAAATTCTGTTTATATTTTATTTTTTCTGAAGACCAGAGTTACCCCCCTGTGGTTTGTATTCAGGCCACAACTGTTATCCCAGTCGATCTTGTCACTTCCATAGTCATAGGAGCAAGGATGTTCAGGATTACATTGATAGAGACTTTCACTTGAAAGATTCAGAGCACTTCACAGTAGTAACTTTCACATTCCATTTGGTATTCAGAGCTTGATTAATTAAAATTTGTGGAAACACAGTAGGGGATAAAATAATTTTTGAGACCTTCTTCAGAAGTACATTAACAATAGTATGAAGTGTCATTAACATGTTTATGTAATTCATCATACTATTCAATACATCCTTTATTCAATGCTTCAAAAAATGTACTTTTTCACTTTGCTATCATAAGGCCAAATCTCAGTCATGCTGAGAACAATGGGAGCTTTGTTGCTGACTAATAGCATCAGGATTTGGGCTATGGTGAGCTAGATAAGCGTGTTCTGTAGGTCAATGGGCTGTTTCCACCTTTTTATTAACTTGAAACATTACACTTCATATTATAAGGAACCTGTATGCCTCTGCCTCAAACTCCTTGATAATTCTAGCAAGAACAGAATTTGATCAAAGTTGGTAACACTAATATATTTTCTAAATGCTAGATTTTTGCCTCCCGAACCTCCATCTGTCAGCCTGTTTTCCCAGATGATAGCAGCCGCCTTTTCCATTGCTATTGTTGCTTATGCTATTGCTGTATCTGTGGGGAAAGTATATGCAACCAAGTATGACTATGCTATTGATGGAAACCAGGTAGGTATAACCAAAAGAGTTTATAAACATAGTGAATTTAAGTTCTGTTTCTTGTTGACTTATGTAGCCAAATGAAAGAAACATGATTCACACCTATTTTTCAGACTAAAGTTGAAATCTGACAGGAGAAATTCTAGTACTGAAAAAAACCCCAGAACAGCTGAAATGGCCTGACAAATTTACCACATAGAGATGAGCCAGTTGTGCTCTATCTTCAGTGTGGGATTTTCATACTAATCAATTCTTTCTGTATTGCTTTAGTGACTACAATAGTTATGAAAAGGTAATTAAAGCTAATCACTGAACAGGGGAATTTTCTGGTGTTGAGCTGACATGGCCAGCTTTAGCAACCTGCTTTCCATTCCTACTTGTAAGGTATATTTTCAGGTTTCTTGCTGGGGGTGGGGAGATGATGTCAAGCTAAGAGGCTACTCCAGCCAGCTTTATTTAGGCTTAGACTACATGAAGGATTTGTATCAGTTGAATCTTTCAGTTAAGGCATGATTTCATTCCTACTATACTTCTTAGAAGAAATTACTGTGCTTCTCAGCATGACACCAGTGACATCAATATGAATATACTTGTAACTGTACATCTGAGTCCTGCAGCTTCACACAAGTAAATGCCTACCCAGCATATGAACATACTTGCCTAACTGTCTTGGTTTCTGAAGGCACACAGCTAGAAGGTTACATAACCTATGCACTGACAAGCTCCTAGAGGGTCCCTGCAGTTGTTCAGTGTTTTCACCAGGCATTATGTGGCTTGCCCATGGGCGTGGGAGAAGAATGTCACGAAGCTTCCTTGTCCTGCCTCTATGCTAGTTTTGCTAATTTTGAATTTTACCCTTTGAACATACAAGACAATACACTTAATACAATCAATAGATAAACTGAGTACGGGTTTAATGAGTCCTTTATTTTAGTGCTAATGGATTACATAAAGTTTGGTTTTCGAAACCCTGTTTTGCAGTATGTAAAAAATATTGCTGCCAAATGTGCTGCTCACTTTGCAATACACAAAGTTCCTATCTGGTAACACTTAAAGTTGCCTAAATTGCATTGACTTTCAGTTTAATAAATCTGAATGAATAATACATATTCCTGGAAGTCCTGTTTATGCTATTCTTTTGTTGAATATATGTTCTGCCAGATACTAATTTAATATTGTAGTAGTAGAATTATTTTCCAGAAAAGCAAAGTGCCTTCCTTTGAATACTATGCTGTGAATTTTACACATAGCAAAAGTTAAATGCAGTTATAAATGATGGGCAAATAGTTTAGTTGAACTAGAGAAGTTAAAATAACATCATAAAAGCAGGTAGTAAAATAATTTGAAGGACGGGTCAATACAATTATCTGGCAGTGTTTGTTTTGTGTTCATAAATTTATAGATTATTAAGACCTAAGAACAGTAGGAACTACCAACATTTTCTTGCACAGCTGTTACACAGGAATAGGCATGAATCATCTGTGTCTGTTCTGTTGAACATGACTTCAAAATCCTGCTCTTGTAGTGGACCCTAATGAAAAGCTTACAGGAAATTTCATTTTGGAGAAAAGAAGGGAGAGAATCAAAATCAAATCTTAAATTATATTGTTAAACATTTGCAGTGAGTGAAAAGCTCTTGTGACTGCATTGGCTTGGTGAAAACAATGTTTCTGTCAATTATATGGGGTTGCAGGCAGCTCCCAAACGCCTGGTTTCCCAGCAGAGGAATGGCCCAGATCCCAGGACATAAAGCTCCCAGGGTCCTTGTCACTTGAGCAGAACAACCAGCATCAGTAGGTGCCAGCATCTGTGACCCTGGGGCAGATCTATGAGAACGCTGCCTGGGACTCAGCGTGAGTTCATTGGGATGTTCAGAGTGAAAAACTTCTGGCTCAACAGACTAGACGTTTTTAGTGAAACTGGGTTTTATTGGAAAGTTCCTGATTAGTTCTAGTAATAATACAATGCTTTGCATTAATTAAAGGCTTGTCTAAAGTCAGACTGTTGTGCTGATTAAAATTATTTGTTTAGCTGATGGTACCTGGGAGTTAAATTTATACTAGACTCATTTGTTGATCCAATTATACCAGTGTAATTGTCAGAAATGTTAGGTTTAGGTCTGATAACACTGATGGAAATAAGCTTTAAATGTCTTTATACTAAGACAAGTATGTCCATCTTAGGGAGAGCTTAACAACTTTATGGTACTGATTTCCAAGCACAGGTAGTTACATTAGCACAAGAGGAATTTGTGTAAACCTTTAACAAGTATTACTAATCCATACTCTTATAAATGTTATTGTGCTGCCTACTTTATAAACTATTGTAGGAGTCACTCTACTTGGCAAAATTGTCTTCAGGTATATCTATTTACAGCATCATCCAATTATCTTTCAGGAGTTTATTGCATTTGGCATCAGCAACATTTTTTCGGGTGCCTTTTCTTGTTTTGTTGCAACTACTGCTCTTTCACGTACTGCAGTCCAAGAAAGTACTGGTGGAAAGACTCAGGTAATGACCTCTGCTTACTAGCACTGGGAATGGGTAAACTTAATCTTGTATAGGGCACAGCTTCCACAATGGGATGAAAATAGTCCTGGAGTGATTGTGTTGCTGGCACATGGAAAGCCACAGGTATCTTAGCTGGCAGCTTGTGCTCTGGTAGTGAATCATTTTTGCAGCTCTGCCAGAAGAGGGCAATCAAGTTTTACATAGCATGATTCACATCAGGGGTCAGAAATCCTTCAAGCCTAATTCCCCAGAATTTCTTTCCCAATTAAGGGGCTGAGTTTGTCACAGTAGGAATTGAGGGAGGAAATCCTCTTGCAGCTGCCTGTGAGATATTTAAGTTTCTGTGTGCTGGCCTGAACACCTCAGCTGTTTGCCATTCATTCTCTGCCCATGTGCCATCTTTCTCATGTTGAGTGCACTACTCTGTTTTACAGTACTACAGCCTTGCCTTATTTAGCGGTGGAGAACTATAGGTTATCTGGCAACCCCTTTTCTGGCTGACACACAGACTCTGCTTCATCTGTCTATGCAACATAACCCTTCCAAGAGCTACTACCTTGCGTGCAGTTGTTTACGCTGCCTGCTTAATTGTATTCCCTCTGTGTTAGCTCAAGTGTATAATGATTGCCTGCATACACTTAAACACAATGCCATTTTGGCAGGTCTGCTTGTTCCTAAAGAAATCTAATGTGCAACTACTTGTACATTTTTCTTTGTAATCCTGGAAACATAAGATAGTCTTAATAAGTTCATTTCCTATAAACACTCTGTTCTTCACAGGTTGCTGGTATAATCTCTGCCGGGATTGTTTTGATTTCCATTGTTGCCCTGGGGAAATTGCTAGAGCCCTTACAAAAGGTACTGTACTTGTCCTCTGCAGCACAGCCACCAGCCCCAGTCAGATCCAAATTTTCATCTTTGATGGGCAGGATTAATAGCCCTGTTTAAACTATGGTGACTGATACCAGACAAGGCTCTGGTTTATAGTGTATAATGTTGAGCGCTACCTAAATATGCATCTTTGCTTCTGAATAGCACTTTTTCATAATTTTTCTTTACAGTCTGTGCTGGCAGCTGTAGTCATAGCTAACTTGAAAGGCATGTTCATGCAAGTGTTTGATGTTCCCCGTCTGTGGAGACAGAATAAAGTGGATGCTGTAAGTAACCAAATTTTTCCTTTTCTCCTGAGTGTTTTTGTCTGGTTTTCTTTTCGCCTATTAATGCCATCCAAGTTTCTCTTAACTACCACATAAACAGAATTTTGTAGAGTTTGCATCAGAAAACTTCTATGTGCATCCTCAAAATGCAAATTCCATGAGGTCAGTTTGAAATTCCCCATTTTAGAGTTTTACATAGTGTTCCCTATACGGCTGCCAGTGCAGGGATAACTCCTTCATAGCAATTGCCATAGTTTACAGCAATCTTCTGTTGAGATGGCTTGAAAATCAGAATAAAGATGGTGTGTTGTCACCTTTACCATTCTGCTTTTGTCTTTTGCACAGCTTAAATGGGTCAGAAAAGCTGTCCCATTTAATAATTAATGTACATATATTTATGTTGTTACCACATTAGCATCCCTTTTGCCTGGCTAATCTCAGGTAGTCTTCAGAAAATATGCTTTCTTGTTGTAGCAAGACTAATCCAAGGTAGAGTATGGATGCATTTGGCCTGCTAAGTGATAGATAAACAGGCTTTTCTTACAAACCACATAACCATATCTCAGGGTATTTGCTTACATCTTGAACTCTTGTTTTCTGTGGAATAGGGCAGGAAATGATTGCACAGAAAGTATTTTCTCCGTGCAGTCCTTACTCTGCATAGATTTTACAGCATGTGTCATTGGGCAGCACCTGCCTCAGGTAGATCAGATATTTTTTAGTCAATCATTTACTAGTCCTCTTTATATGTAAAGTTCCTGCTGACTTCAGTGAGAAGTGTGGGCACTCAGCTTTTTGTATGACTGGGTCCACTGGGTGTTCTGCCTGGGCAGTGATGTGGAGAGGAACTGAGGAGCCCACTTCAACTGTTCTGCCTGAATATTCAGTGGAGACTTTAGAGAGTGCCTTCAACCTGTTAATATGAAATACTTCTCTTTGGAACAGTTCTGATTCTTAGATATCATTGAGGAGCCCCCTTCCCTCTCTATAGACTCATAGAAACACAAGGTTGGAAAGGACCTACGAGATCATCTAGTCCAACCATCCTCCCATCACCAATACTACCCACTAAGCTACCAAATCACGTCTCAGAGCACCTCGTCCAGACAATTCTTGAACACCGCCAGGGATGGTGACTCCACCACCTCCCTGGGCAGGTCATTGCAGTGCCTGACCACTCTTCAAGAGAAAAGTTTTTCCTGACATCTAATCTAAATCTCCCCTGGCACAACTTGTGGCCAGTTCCCTCGAGTCCTATCATTAGTTATCTGGGATAAGAGGCCAACGCCCTCCTCTTCACGACCTGCCTTCAGGAAGTTGTAGAGTGTGATGAGGTCTCCGCTGAGCCTCCTCTTCTCCAGACTAAACAATCCCAGCTCTCTCAGCCTTTCCTCATGTCTGCAGGTGGAGCATCTTACATTATTTTACATCTGGGGAAAATAAATTCTTCCCAATTTGTAAAGAAACGTTAACAAAGACTGCCCCTGTCAGAAAGAAGAAAATGCAATGGTTAACTGCATCTCCTTTAATTTCACCAAAGTAACTGGATCCTTGAAAAATGTTGCTATGGTAAAAAGACTTCTTTCCTAAAAAGCTAACTATGCAAGTAAGATAGTGATGGATAGAAGCATCTTGGAGTAAGATAAAGACTTTTGTACAGAAGTCATCTAATTGCCAGTGTGCTATGATCATCTCCAAAATTCAATTATTATTCCGCTCATATTGTCTGGTCTAGTGACTCTTTAGCGTGACCAGGACTTGTACATTATAATTATATTTGTTATTTCCTCTCCAGATGATCTGGGTTTTCACATGTGTAGCATCCATCATTCTGGGACTTGATTTGGGATTACTTGCTGGCCTTTTGTTTGGATTGCTGACAGTTGTGCTGAGAGTTCAGTTGTAAGTAACACAGGACCAGAAAGAATTGTTAGTGTTATACCATGAAAAAGGAAGACAGTATGCTGAAAAACAAAATTATTTGTGGCAGAAAACCTGCCTGGGTTTACATAAATTTTAAAATGTAAAACATCCATTCTTTAGAACAAAACACTGTTTGTGTGCTACCATTTAATTATACTGATAGAAGATGGGTTATTTTATCAGTATTTATATCACATGGGGTACTCTGGTGGTACTTAGCCCTATGTTATTTATGCACCAAAGCACCTGAGTTCTGGAAAGGGATAGGAACATTCCAGATCAAATACAAAAAGATGTATGAATGGCTTCTGTAATTAATTGATCATTATAGTAACTCTTAGCATGTAATACTAATACAATGTGTTGCACACGCCAATAACCTTTTCACTTACTGCTTATACAAGACTGAGTGTATGTCTGTGAAAGAAGAGAAAGCATGAGAATAAAATGAAATGTTGTGCTTGTGGTTCATTTCTTGCCACTCAAAGAACTTATCGTAGTGGAATGGTGAGAAAAGGTGACTTTGCAGAATCTTCTTTGGCCATCTTGTTACTTTTCATTGATCTTTTCTGTGAAAATACAACATAACTCCTTTCCTTCAGCCTGAAGTCCAGAGAGTATGGTTACTAGTAGCACCGTCAACAAATGCATGCAAAAAAAGCCTCGGAAAAGCTGTTACAGAATAGTAGACTATAAAAAATAGAATTTGAAGATCCTCAAAAAACGTTCCCAAATTCCAAATTCCATTCAGATTTGTGAAATCAAAATATAAAAGGGAGGTGAGGCTTTACAAACTTCAAAACAATTTGCTCCAACTCTTACAAATATACCTGGAGACTGCAAAATATTTTGTTTTCTTACTGACTGAAATAAAAATTAAAAGGTTTGGACAAAAAGTTTTAAGTAATCTGAAGAAACTGTAAATGTATTGTTTCAGTGGATTTGAAATGAAAAAAGTGATCACTTTTTATTTGAGTCAAAAAATTGTTTTTTAATTTTCAAACAAAACTAATCTGCTTTTAAAACAGTGTTCTGGTTTGGGAAATGGAACCATTTATTCATTCAGCTTTACATAGAATGGTGCAGCAAGCAGGTTGAGACCAAAGTACCTTGTCTTTAAAATGGATCATTCACTACAATTTGGAAAAAGACCCTTGCACAGCAACGCAAACCAATGATACAACACTTTTCCAATGAGGCTATTAGTTTGGTAGAAGAGAGCAGACTACAAGAGTCTATGATAGTTTGTATACAGCGATCTCTTAAATTCTGTGAATGCCTAAGTATGATATTTACCTTCACTGTCTTGTCTTTTTGTTGCCGTAAGCCCTTCATGGGGTGGCTTTGGAAACATTCCTGGCACAGACATCTACAAGAAGGTCAAGGACTACAAAAATGTAAGTCATCGCTGAGTTGTTTCCCTTCGATCTACAAGCCAGTATAAGACAAAGTTGTGCCTTGTGTATTATGGGGAATTTAAATTTGGAAGTGGAGTGCTCAAAGATAGTGAGTTTTAGCATTAAATTCTTCACCTGGATCTGGATTGTTGGTTCATACTGCATGCTGGAGCTGTAAGCTTCTAAAATCTGAATCACCTCAATTATCAGCAAAGATACGCCATTTTTTTTGTAAATTAGATACATAGTTGAACTGTTGAAACAGTTAAGCTGCTTCTTATTAGCCAAAATATGATTGTTGCTGCTTAACCTTGCGTTTTTGGCAACAGGTTATAGAACCAGAAGGTGTGAAGATTCTCAAGTTTTCAAGTCCGATTTTTTATGCTAACATCGATGGACTGAAAAGCAGCCTCAAATCTACAGTAAGTGATAGGTGATGGGTTTGGATGCTTCTTAACTGTCTTTGTGATTTCCTCAGCATTATATTTAGGTAAAATTAAATAATTTTGATCCTTTTTCTGTAGGTGGGATTTGATGCAGTTAAGGTATATAATAAGAGACTCAAAGCACTGAGGAAGATACAAAAGCTAATCAAGAAGGGGAAATTAAAAGCTACTAAGGTAAACCAATTTTTTTTTCTTCCTATTCTTTCTCCAGTGATTACTGTTACAGGTTATTACTTTAGCCTTAATTAGGAGTTCCTCTTTGTTCATCTTTAAAATAAAGGTGGAAAAGTGAGACTTATTACTACGGCAGGAAATCTGTGACTCACAAGAGACCTAGCAGAGCAGTGTATCTATTGCTAAAGACCCCACAGATTCAGGCAGCTATTACAGTCACAGTGTTAATAGGAGTGGAAGCAAGAGATTCTCTGAACTTACCTCTACTCCTCAACACATCAGATTATTTCTGTGCAGTAAAAGTGCTGGCTCTTTCATGTGTACATGCTCCTATTATCCAGTTTCCTATTTAGAGGTGGGCTGTATCGGTTTGCTGGTAGACAGAGCCTTCCACGTCCTCTTCAAAGAAAGCAGCATACTTTCCACTGAACGTGGAATGTACTTTTCAGTAATTAAATGCTTACAGGAGTGGACAGGTATAGACAATTTCCAGAGCTGGAAGTTAGAAGTGAGTTTTCTGTTGTCATTGCTCTCTGTGCAGGATGCATTTCCTGTATGTATTACAATTTATGATGCAGTTAAATGCTCATTTATGTGACACTCCAGCTTTTGGCCATTTTGCGATGGTATCACATATAGTAAATCTAATTCAAATTGGTCGTAAATATCTCATAGAAATAGAGCTACTGAGGGAGGGAGTAGCTCTGGGGTATTTATTTTTCTGGATAGTGGCCTTTTTGCAGAAAGACACCCTTTTAACAAATAAAAAAAGAGGCAAGGAAATACACTGCACAGAGGAGGAGGTAATGTGCTCTATCTTGTTTTTCTTTAAATTCTTGGATGCAGTATTGTCATCCAAGACTAAAGGGACAGACAGGTTCTTTTAGGGATCCTTGGCAGAATGATCATGGCACTAAATTGTAGTTAAAATTAAAGCTTTATTTTCCATGACAGGATTTTATAATTAGTATAGGACAGAATTTATTATTAGAGCAGTACAGGATTTCTACAAACAGAATCAATGTAGTAAAATGTATAAGTGGTTTAATACCGAATTTATAATACAACTTAACTTACAGTTTCTAATCACCTAGACCTTAATTTATGGTTTCTAATCACCTGGACTCTCTGCAGATCAGGTGCAATCAGTATGGCAATCATAATTCACACTCAAAAATCATATTAAAGAAGACAAATCACTCTCCCAGTCCTCAGAGGAAGCAGTTGATGGTGCAGGTGTCCACCTGGCCACCAGGGGTTCATGGGTCTCACTGTCCAGCAGTAGTTCCAGTCCAGTTCCCCACTTAGGATTTGTAACTGCTTGGTTTTATGGACAGTGCCCTGTGTGCTGTTCCACTTACCTGTTCTGTGACACGGTCATCAACCACACCTGGTTGGCCAGGTGCCTGGGACCTTCAAAGCTGGCAAGGAAGGGAGTACTCAGCCTGGTGCCCAGGAACCTTGAGGCTGGTAGGGAGGGGAAGAAGAAATCTGTTTGTCTGCTTGGTTCACAGGACCTTTAAGGCCTGAGAATGGGGGGAAAGGGAATGAATATGTGACCTCTCAGTTACAGAGAATAGCTGCTTGCCGTATAAAGTGGCATTAGTTATGCTAACCACATTACTAGGGGTTGGGAGCAGAGGGTACTGGTCACAAGTATCCATCTTGTTGGTTCCTGAAATGGAAGGTATCACAGGGAAATATTTCCTGTAACTCCAAAACTTTCTCCATGATTAAATGATATATTCCATATATTATCTGCATATTAGAACGGGATTATCAGCGAGCCTGGTATTAATAATGAAGCTTTTGAGCCTGATGAGGAACCTGAAGACAATGAAGATCTTCAAGTTCCCACCAAAGAAGTAGAGATACAGGTAGACTGGAATTCAGAACTCCCAGTCAAAGTAAACATCCCCAAGGTGCCCATCCACAGTCTCATTCTTGATTTTGGAGCAGTAACATTCTTGGATATTGTGGCTGTGAAATCAATAAAAACAGTAAGTGCACTTTTTTTCTGGTGTTCCATGAAAATGAAATGGGTCAGTAGTATGGAAATCAACAGTTGTTAGCTGAAGTTAATTTCTGAGTTTAAAAGTCTGTTGTTGAAAAATACCTCCAAAATTTATACAGCGAGGGGTAGAATATCAGTGTGTATTTGAGGTAAAAAACCCATCAAAAATGCATTAAAAGAACAATATGAAGTTTGCATTGTCAAGCATTCTAAAATTAGAACTGCAAAATGTGGACCCCTAGTAGGCATATGTTATGAAATATTTTAGTTATATATTTTCTTTCCACATGCCTCCTGCTTTAATCTGGGCACAGGATGATGCTCATTCAACACAGAGGTAGTAAAAATTTCATCTTACCATCACTTCAGTCTTCAGCCAAATTATTTATTTATCCATTCCATACTATTTAAATTATGAAGGAAGGAAGACTGATTAATTCCTTTATAGGGTTTTTTTGTGGCTAATACCAGAGCATTTCATCAACATTCATTAATTAATCTTCAAATACCACACATTGTAATAAGGAGATAATATCCCTTGTTTAGGGAAAGGGAAATGAGGTGAAGAGATCATTTGTTGGTGCTCGGATACAAGTGTGTAGGACTAGATTGTTCAATCTTTAGTCTTTTATGATACTTTGTATGTTCAGATTGCTACTTTCATGAACTTCATTTTACAGTTGGGACTACTTAGCCTATCTATAAACCACATCTTATATTACTGTAGTTTATTAATGAACAGAAGGGGATGGAATTAGCAATCACCTCTGAAAATCCTATTTTAAGAGACTTGCCTGTCACCAAGGAGCCAGGGGTAGAATCCAGTCTCCTACCTTTTAACTAACTGAAATACAAGAATGCTGTGTGCCTTGCTTCAGCCTTCTGTCTAGTTCCAATTCAGTTCCCACTTCAGACACAAAAGAGATACGGGGCCCACAACCACAAACATTCCTCTTTCCATATGCAGCTTTTTCATCCAAGGACAGGTCCATCTGGTACACTGCAAGAGGGAAAAATCTGTGTAAAAAAATTTGCATGTGCCAATGAGAGATTGTATCATATCACATATACATGGGGGAAAATAAAGCTTGCTGAGGCCCATGTGGTTCTTACTTGAAGAGACACGATCATTCACATAATGAGATCAGAATGAGAACCTTAATGGTCAGCAATGTATGTATGTGTCAAATTGATAGTTCCACTTACACAGTTGAAGATAGGCCACTTCAGCAACCAGGTGCTTACCTGCTGGATCTTTATGTATAGCAAAAAGTATAGCATTTCCTTGTTTATGATGAATGAACAGGACATACAATTTGGAACGAAGACACTCAGAATCAGATGAAGTGTGTGTGTGCCTATACGTTTACATATAGACATGTATACATATGTGTATTTTCTCCTTACAGACTTTATTTATTTATGTTCTTGTTGCAAACTTTTATTTTTTTAGATAATTAGAGAGTTTGAGAGAATTGATGTGAGAGTATACTTTGCTTCATATCAAGGTAAACATCCAAATATTTCTACTACCACTCATGCAAAGAATAAAATGAAGATGAGAAGGGATGAAAAGGGATCTCTAGATGTGTCTGTGGGAGCATTTATTCTAATACAAATTTGAATTATCATGCTGATAAACATGGTGGGAAATGGCGGGACACAAAGAATGGTGGGGTTTGATCCAAATATGGAAAGTAAAAGTAAATACAAAGCTATGATCAATTGATTGATTTTACTTTCTTTTATTCAGACAACCTTATATCTCAACTGGAACGGAGTGCCTTCTTTGATGATATTGTCAGAAAAGACATATTCTTCTTGACTGTCCATGATGCCGTGCTCTACATAAGGAATCAAATGACATACAGTGACAACCAGGATCCGGTCTTTGAGAAGGTAAGGACATCCAGTGGTACGTTTCCCTTCTTCTGTCATCTAACATTCAGTTTTGCAATTTCCATTACAACATGGCACATTTGAAAACTAGACTAGAGCTGTAGTACAAATAAAGTGAGAGTTTAGTAAACAGGACAGCTTCTGTAGTTCATGAATATTTTGCTATCTCAAAGGAAGGGTCTGTCAATCCCAGGATCTTGTTAGAGAAAAGAACTGGAGAAAAAGGACATAGGGAGAAGATTTCATCCTAAGACACATTTCCTAGTTTCTAACAACTGGCAGCTTAAGAACTTCTTCAGCTGGAGGTTGCATTTGGACCAATATATTAATTGTGGTAGATGGAGTTTTCTTTGATGCATCTGTCATAACTTCTTTTGGAACTCCTTTACATGTTTTAGCTTGATGCTATTCTGTGGCAATGGGTTCTGTAATTGGAAATGTGTTACATGACAAATATTCCCCATTTGTTTTTACCCTGCATGATTTCTGGATTGTTAGCTGCAAGGAATAATCATTCCCTGCTCCCCTAACCAACACTATTAATAATTTCCTATACCTCTGATCAAAGCTGAAGAGTCCCATTCTGCTTGGAGTGAGTGTGCATGGAAGCTGTTCCGTGCTAGTGTTCATTCTCTGTGCATTTCCGAGTTGTATTCTTGGGTTTTTGAGATAATCAGAACACTCTGTAGTGTTTAAAGATGTGGGCCCACATTAGACAAATGGCCTTACACTGTTCTCCTGACTTTTCACTACAATTCCTTCCCTAGCAATTGCTATTAGAGCATTATGAATAAACAGTAAATAAAATTAATATTACTGTTACATAATTGGGATGGAGCCTTTATTTCTTTGATAATTTTTGCTTACTACCCAGGATCTAGAAGTTTTGTCCTGTCTTAAAATCAATATTAACATTTTGACAAAGCCATACATCAGCTTAGAAATCGCCTCTGCTTTTATTATTTTTACAAGCCAGAACTAGTTTTATCAGGAGAAGCAAGACTAAGAGCTTTCCAACATTTAAGTTCCTCTCAGCTGAACTAAAGCAATAGCTTTGTCAAGGAACAGTAAACAACAGACTCTTGTGAGCTGGGGAAGTTATATTAAGGTACTTCAGAGTAATAGATAAATTTCAATGATATGGACAATGCATAACTCATCATGTTTCTTAATTTCTTTCTACCAAGATTTCACTCATGCAGGAGTCTAAAGAACCCATAGAATTCACAGAAACAAGCCGTCCTGATGATGAACTTGATGTTCAGGAAGAGGTATGCACTTTAAAATGACCGTGTCTATTACTTATAGAATACTGCTGGCTTTATTCCTTTGCACTGAGTCATGCTGTGAGAGGATGGTGGGTGAACTGAGCCCTCACCAGTTTCCTTCTCCATAAATAAATGTCCTGTTTGGGCCCCTGGCTGTCAGTGCTTAGTGAAGGAAGTCAAAGTCTTTTTGAGATGTAGTAGACTGTATGTGCACAAGCACCTCCTGATCTCTGTTGTTTTAGGACTACTTTTGCCTTACACAGGCATGAGTTAGGTGCCTAAGAAAAGCCTTAGGTAAGGCTTGAGGCACCCGAGTCCAAAATTATGGCAAACTTTCCCCCTTCATCCTTCTTTTTAACACAGCGGGCATCTTCTTGCACAATCTAAACATTTTACAGGCAGCTGCAGCAAAGCAGTGTACGGAACATAACTGTGGTGCAACAATACAAGTCCATTAAAGAAATACCATGGTATTTTGTATTTACAGAATACTGCCAGAAAAGAAAGTAGCACTTACTGGTAAAATAACAACACAGCACACAGGCCAGTTATTCAGAAAAATAGGATATTGGGCTAAATGCCCTTTTAAAGCCTGAGATGGATTAAACTAGTGACGCACCAATACCCTGGAGGCATTACAACACTCCATGTAGGTAAAGGCATGATTATTATGTGTCCCTCCTATTACGCTACTGTAGTGCTCATGTCTATTCTTAATTCCTTGTCTGAAAGGGGTAGTGCCCTGTGCTCGGCATCTGCTCCAGCAGCAGGAATGGAGAGGGGCTGGAGGTGTGCTGTGACCCTTCTGTCTGTCACACTCCAGCAAAATGTGGCAGCAAGGTCACTGTGCACGTAGGACGTAGAGATCCCTGGAGGCAAGTAGGTAAGAGGAGGTTGTGGCTGGGCAGAGGTTCTCAGCATCACCCTGCATCGTAGTTTCCACCACAGCATGAAGTCCTGGAGGAAAAGGTAAGGCCAGCTTGAAAGGCAGATTGGTGAGAGGAAAAACCAACACCCTAAGCAAAAGCCTCTCAAACTTTATCAGGGCTTGGTAAGTAGAGGCTGATAATTGGTGCTCCTGATTGACCCCCTCCTTTTTTCATTGGTATGAGTATTGCAAGAGATCCAAGTACTATTCTTTATCACTCATACGGGGAGAACCACTCCTAAATCACTGTGCAGAAAGGATTAAAAAAGCTAGAAAGACACCATGATTCTGTAACAGAAGCATTTGGGAACCACAGGCCAAAAAAACTCGAATCCTGATTTCTATTCATAGGATTCCTTAAATATGTATATTATTGTCATTAAATAAGAAGCCAGACACAAAAATACCAGTTCAAGGTCGAAGAGTGTTCTGAGAGGTTTCTGTTCTGCACCTTCGTAGTCACATTCTGAAGGTGAGGGCTTGTAGCCCTCCAGCTTCTTGACTGAATTGTCCGATGCAAATACAAGTCAGAGGGACGCTGCCTCGGAACAGTTACTTTCTCTGTACTTTCACTGAGGCCAGGTTGAACTTGGTAGATTTTAGTTAACATATAGACAAACATTTTATTTTTCCAAGCGGTGTATACTCAGAACTAACCATGGCCTGTTTCTCTCCACCTTTGGAAACTATTTCACTAGGCGATGCGCAGACTTGCTTCATGAGGACAGACTGCTGGTACCATCTTCCCTGTGAACTCACAGCAATATTTGTGCACCGGTACTAGATAAGCATTTTTCTGCAATGAAACCAATCTCTTTGCACTTGAAGAAAACCCTGATTGTTTGTCTGAATGATATACATCTCTAGAAATCTCTAAATTTTAGCTGAGGTTATCCTGGAACTATTCTGGATCTTGATTCAGCAAGCACTTTCCAATATGATCTATTGATAAAAAAATTATCAGAAAACTATTATGAAAGATGTACTCAGTTTTGGGACTAGTGAGGCAGGGGTGCATTACACTTTTTTATCAGTGTGGATAGGATGAGAAGCTGCTTTGTGGTCTGCCCAGGAGAGCTGAAGAGACCAAAATCTTTGGATGGCCAGCCTTTTGCTCTGTATTTGTGGAATGGCTAGTGAGAGGGCAGGAGTTCCAGCTGGTCAAGATTTTGCAATTCTAGAATGTCAGCGTGAGCATCCAGCATGTGTGTGCCGACAAGTCTTGACAACTGTATCATCGTCCTTTTTTCCAAGCAATTCCTTAAATTGCTGCAGGTTGGTAGAAAACTGAAACAGGTGATGGTGAAACGGTCACATGATCAGAAAATGGCACTGAACTACTACAAAACTTTAAATAGGATGAGCTTCAATAGAAAAGACCCTTGGGTATGGGCTCATTAGTTCTGTATTAATCCCATGATAGAAAATTATGCACTACTATTAATGATCATCCCTAAAATGAAGTATAGACAGAAGATTATTTTGGGTAGGGTACATATCTTTTGTCAAGAGGCAGATCATGACATAAATTAGATTAAGGAAAACCTTGATCCCCAAGTACTTAATGGAGTCTGTAGAACTGGCTGCTACTGAGTGCAAGTAAGAAAGTCAGAATGTGACTTAGTGTTTATGGGTCTTTTTAAAATGGAATATAGGAACTTATTTAGTTTTATGAATAGTTATATTTTTATATAGCATATTTTTTCTTTTAATATTCTACATCAAACCACGGCTGTTCTTTTAATTTTGATGCTCCATAATGCACCAGTGCAATAATTTACAAAAGATAAAGCGCTTGACCTGCAAAATTCCAATCCTTACTTTAGGACTATATAAAATCGATATGCAGGAAATCAATGCTCTTACTTTTCACAAAGAAGAAATGTGTTTTGATGAAAAACAGACTGCTACCTTAACATTTTTAGCACTATATTAATCTTCTAATTGAAAAAAACCAAACCCTGCATGGTGAGGGAATAAAGAATAAGAAAAGCATAGGAATGTCCAGGTGTAAGTTTCACAATGCAGGCTAATTAACTTCAGTATGTTCACATATTTAAGTCTCCTTGTTTGATTATGTCAGATAAATTTTCCTATATCCCACTGCACAGAGAAAACTTTTGCTGCAAGTGATGTTAGAGGACAATCTCAGGTTAAAAGCTAAGCACTACATAAATTATTCTGTCCCAAGAACCTGAGTGAACTCCCATCAAAATCAGTGGAAAAAGTCCTATAACCTTCAGTCAGTTGGACAGTATCTTGCATGGTAGGTAACAGCCACCAGACTGACACCTTTATTCTCTAATTAAGGCAAAAACTTCAGTCCTCATGAGTCAGTGAAGTTTCTCATTTCAAATGCAATCCAGGTTTCAGCCTAGATGATACTGATGTTCCAGTCCACGCCAGCAAAAACGCAGGTTTATATTTACAAATAGACATAGGTCATTTGTATGTCAGATTGGCATCTCCACAAGCCAAGAATGAGGCACATGTTTAAGTGGCAAATCAGAGTGATCTGCACTTCCTCGAACAGGAATACTCGTTTCCACTTACACTGACACGTAGGCTAAGGCTGTGATTTGAAAATTCACAATTTTAGTGCTACCTGTTCTCATTCCCTCCCTTTCCCTTTGCCAGTCAAACGCAGGAGGTTGGTGCTTCTGCCCACATCACTGACAAAACTTACCTACAGGGCCCCGGCCCTGGCTTACATTAACCTGAGCATAAGCCACTGCTGCCAGCCCACACAGCACATAGCAGTGACAGACACGGCCAGTAGCACGTTTCTCAGAGGCTGTGTTGCTTTTCTGAAGCAGATGTACATTAATGTAAAAAGTAAAATATCCTTCCTGGGACTGCTAAGTGAGCTTTCAGCTAATTTTTATGCAGAATGCATACTATGGAAAAGACTGTATTAAAAATTATAGCAGTGGAGTATTTTTTTCCTCAGGAGAACATCTGGACTGTGAAGTTTGAGTATAGATTCTTACCTGACAGAAATGTGGGCTTAGGTTATTTTTTGAACCTTCTCCAGTTCTTGTCCATACAGGTATTTAGAAAACCCAATTAAATACTCACAGTCTTCCGGTTTCCTTTCCAAACATGACATTTTGTCTGGAATGAATTGTGATGAAATATGATGCGATGCACTTATACTTGGCCTGCATATTTCTCCAAGGCATGGTTGCATTTATTCTTAATTTAACTAGCACAAAGTATTTAACTTTTCCTGAAAAAAAACATTGCACGCAAAGCCTATGACTACACAGAACAGTGAGACATAACACGCAGAAGGGAGTCAAATATCTTTCTCAGTGGGTCAGGGAGTACGTGCTTCTTAATTTTCTATGTATGTATCCATCAAAATGAAGGATGCTCAAATAATGGATTTTGCAATGAAGCTAAAATTCCATACAATTTTGTACTAATTCAAATATCCATAGGTAATGCAACTAGCCGTGCTTATCTTTGAGTAGAATGAAGAAGTGATATTTTTGTATGCATTTTGAGTATTACTACTCTGTCTTTGCATGTCAATTAAGTTGGAGTTTGGAGATAAAAGTTAAATTTGGAGATATATTTTAAGTTTTTTATCCTTTTAAAAAAAGCTGTATTTTAAAAATAATTGTATCTGTTAACTAGAAAATAAAGTTGTTCGCACTGAAAACATGCTCCATGCATCTGTATGTTTGTTTGGTTTTTTTAAAACTCTTCTCTTCGTGAATTTTTACTATGGGGAAATAAAAAATATTATGGAGGGATGACCATCATGCCTCCCTTGGGTTTGCCTTCTGAGGAACAACAAAGAGAAAAGGGAAAACCTGTTCTCTCTGCCTTGTGGGCATAAGACAAGGAACGTTAGGGCTAAGTGACAGCTTTTATGCGTTCAGGCTATAAAGATAACGGGAGACATTGTAGGGACAAGAGATCACAATCCTGGAAGCTTTTAGTAAGACGGTGGGGGAAGCAGAGTCCCCCCTACCTTAGGCTTGTAGCAGGACTGTTTGAGGCCATTTTCTACTCTGTAACCTACGATTTAATAGTATTTATATTCCTTTCTTCAGTGCTACAGAAGCACTCGATCAAGACAGCATCCCACCGAATTACGTAGGATTTACAAGACGCAAGTTTTGTGGGAATTACACGCCGCAGTCTCTCGAGGTGGGGAGCTCAGGGAGTGGAGGCTCAGGGTGCACTGGAGCTCCACGATCCCGTGGAGTCACTGGCACTTCTGCGGCACCGATTGCCAAGAATCGCCGTTTTCATGGTGAAACCGCAGCCTGACCACGAGCAGCTGAGAGAGCCGACTGCGCGTTGGGATCTGTCTGATTTCTCGGAAGCCCACACCGCACCAACCGCCCTCACGCCCGCGGGTAGGGCGGCGGCGGCTCCTGAGCAGAAAGACCTCTTTTTTAATGTCACCCTTCTCCGAGAAGCCGCAGCGTGGGGGTCACACCTATTTTCAACCGCTCTTCCTTGCTACGGCCTGTGGGTTAGGACCGAAGCAGCTGGAAGCGCCTCCCCGCGAGGCAGGAATTCCCAGAGCCCACGGCGGGCCCCATCAGTGTGGGGGAAAGATGGCATCCGCCGCCATCGCGCCCAGCTCCGGCGGAAGCGTGCAGGCGCGGTGCGCACGGCACTACACCCCCCAGGGGGCAGCGGCCCGCTAGGCGCCATCCCAGCAGACACCGCGCGCCAGCGGCGCCTTCCTCCTCAGCGTTCTCGCACAGCCTGTCGGGAACGAGGGTTTTGCCGCGGTGGCGAGGGCATTCTGCTGAGCCTTCCCCGCGGGCTCCATTATGCCTTCCCTGTTCCGCGGTGGTACGGCCGCTCCGCAGGGGCACAGTGTGGCCACTACCACAAACGCTTCCTCACTGCGCATTTTTTCACGCCCTCCTCCCGCTGCCCGTTTCCCCGCTACTTCCGCTTCCGGCCGCTCCCTTCCGCTCCCACAGTGCCCCGCGCCGAATCATGGACCACAATGNTGGGGCCGGCGGGTGCGGGGCGGCGCCGGGGTGGCGGTGGGATTCGGCCTGGCGCCCGGTGAGGCCGGTGAGGCCCGCCTTCGTCGCGGTTCCCCGCGGCCCGCGCGGCGGGGCCTGGTCTCTCCCATCGGCGCCGGGGCTGGCGGACCCTTGGCGCGGCGGCGCTCGGCCGCATTCCGCCGCCACCAGTGGGAGTTAGCCGCTGGCCTGAGGAGACACCCCGCCTTCGGAGCTTCCTCTCCCATCTTGGACGGGTTGTCCGCGTTCCGTAGTGCGGTGTGTCCGGAGCCCTAGGCCCGCAGCAGGTGGATGCAACCGGTAGAGTGACGATGGGGCGCTGGTTTGTCCTTTTCGTTTCCCGAAAGCGGTGCCGATAACGTTTTCTGTTTGGGTAGTTGTGCTGCGGAGGGGAAACTTTCTCGTCTACTTAAATTTGGTTTTGTAGCTTTGATACTTTGCTGGGTGATGTGGTGGCGTAGTCCAGTGAATACATGAGTGGACATGTGTTTTTTGCTAGGTTTTTGTTTTTTCCTCTTCCCCTTAGCAAAGATCATATTATAAATTTTTATACATAAGGTATAGTGTTTGAGTTATATTTATTAATATAGAACCCCAACAACTTAAGTGTAAAAGCAAATTTTAAGGTGATGAAATTGATAATTCAGGAGGATGCATAATGTAATTAGAACTTCTCTAAGTGGTCTTAACAGTTTTGGTGTGGTTTTATTCTGCACATAATTCTGCTTGTTCTTCTTACACAGGATGGAATTTATTATCCTTTTGTGACTAATAAACTTGCTCGTTTGGATTAGTTGAGCAGCTAATTTATATAAATATATGTTTGCAAAGGTATACAGAAGAAAAGTACCAGAACTTGGTTTTTTCCTATTGGCAGCTCAATGGACTGAGTAATACACAAGGGGTATTTTTAATTTGTTTTGTTTATCCCTATTTGCAAGTGGATTGAGGTCCTGGAGAAACTTTTTCTGGTCTATTTGTCACAATTTCGTGTATTCCGATAGAAAACACAATTTCCAAAAAAAACCGGAACGTAAACAGCTTTGACTTTTATTATCTTTGATGTTTTAGTCCAGCAGTTTCTGGGGAAGCCTGGTGTTGTAGTTTTGTGTTTGCTGGGTTACCTATTGCACCAACAGGAGGCCTAAACAAAAGTAACAGTTAAACAAAAGTAAAAACAGGCTTTATTGGTTTTGCCTTTTTACGTATTGCCTTTTAGAATGAAACTGTCAACCACAGTGCTAAGAGGAATAAATACATTTGGTCTCTCAGAGGAAATGGAGGGATCTTGGTTTTGAGGTAAAGGGACTGTCAGGGCACAGTCCTAATTTGAAAATTTGTCTTATTTTGTAGTTTTGGTGGCTTGTGGCACAATCCTTCCAGGCTGAGTATGTCCCTCTTTGAAAAGCCTGTCAAAGTGCCATTTGCAATTAAAATGAAAGTGAGCTGGGTACATTGTTGAAGGGTATAACTTTATTTTTCTATGGATGAGATGCTATGCAATAGGTAATAGTAGACTTATTGGAAGTTGAAGGAGTTGTACCCCCTTTGTTGGTGTTGCTCGTTGCAACACCTCTGCCAGAGTATCTCTTGGAGCCAGTATCTACTGATGCATGGGTCAGGCTATTTTTTACTTCCTTGCCCTGTTACTCAGATTTAAATCTGGTTAAAGAGAACTCTGTTTTGGAGTGGGAACAATATTTTTCAGTTTAGCAAGGATACTACTACATGCTCTTAAGTACTATTGTTTTTGTAATACTATATAACTAATTTCTAAGTGATATTTCAAGATGCTGATATGTGAAGATGGAAACTAGTTTCTTTCCAACTTTAATAACCAATTTACAAAAATTGTAACAATTTTTCTCCAAAGTTCTATGTTGTCAAGGTGGTATGAAGAATTGGCTCTTCAGCACTAGTCACACTGTGAGAGGAGCTATACAGTTAATGTTTTGAGGGTTCTTTTCCTGTTGGGGAGAAATGAGAGACTAGCTAAGTTTTTAAAACAACGGTATTTTTAGAAATAGATTTCCTAAAATCATGGATGTTCCCAGTAGAGTTGTGTGACTTGACTTCTAGAAGAAATTATATGTGGAGATATTTAGTGATTAAACTGTGGTATGTTGTATGAATCTCAAACAAGCTTTAAAAATTACTTTTCTTAAAACTCTTCTGTTAAAATTTAGCCTCTTTAGAAACAATTGCCTCTAAGTGAAAAATTAATTTTTTTTTGTTTTTTTTCCTTTCCTAGACAATGATTTGCAAGGAACAAATAGTTCAGGATCATTGGGTGGTCTTGATGTTCGTAGAAGAATCCCTATAAAGCTTATCTCAAAACAGACCAATAAAACCAAACCTGCACCACGAACTCCAAGAAATATGAACAGGATGCCTTCGAAGACACAAGCTGGTGATGAAGGTAAATTAATATAAATACTAGACCTGTGGATTCTGCTGCAGTTCTGCAGCATTGTTCAAGGCTTTATTCAGTCTTGGAGGCTTAAGAGTCTACGGTTCTGTCCAAGTGCAAAAGGTGTCTCAAATTTCCTGGTGCTGCTGCCCTAAAGGATTAAATGGTGCACATTTCCAAAACAGGCTGTCTTACTATTTGGCCTGTACCTTTCTGTAGAATAGGTCCAGCAGATTAGAAGTGCTGCATGTTTCTTGATGATTTCAGTATAGAGTGACACATGTTTTTAACAGCCTGTGTCAATTAGGAGGGTGTTGTGGTTGGCTCCTGTCTTTCTTCTCTTTCTTCTTTCCACAGAAGAATTTGATTATAACGAAGAGGAGCGATATGAATGCAAAGGAGGTGAAATGTTTGGCAATCAAAGGAGATTCCCTGGACCCATCTTTTGGGACTATAAGGTAAAGTCATGGATGGGAAGTTATGAATTCTTGTCTGTGAATCACACCAAACTGTAGGTAACCCTGGTACATACCTTCTTAAACAAAAGTGCTTTTGCATCCTTCTTAACTAATTCAGAACTAATGGGGGTGTTGGTGATAATTGAAATGAGAATCTTTAGTGATGCTGGGTTTTGTTCTCCCACCCCCTTCTCTATCCTACCAGATAAACTTGCTGGGGGAAAAGGATGATACACCAGTCCACTTCTGTGATAAGTGTGGATTGCCCATCAAAATGTATGGACGCATGGTGAGTGAAATTATCGGTGGAAGATGCAGCCATGGTTTTCCTTTAGGTAAAACTAGATTTTTACTGTGTCTCTGTGAGGGTGCTAGAGGTTAGTGATTTCAACAGGCCTCCAAATAAACAACAGAAGAGTATCAGGATGGAACTGGGGGCCTTCACTGCTGAAGCGTTTTTGTTCCAGCTGTCTGGTTGATTTCTCTTTACCCCTGATTTATTAAAGTGAACTTAAAAAGGTTAAACAGAAAAATCAAAACAACATGACCAACAAAAAAACCCCTTCAAGTTCAGCGGGTTTTGACCTTAACCTGACTTAGCTTTAACAATAAGCTCTTTATCTCAAAGACTTGCAATGAAGTTAGAAAACACTGTTTGTTTTTATATCCCTTTAAAATTAGTGCAACAAAACCCATGAGATGAATTTAGATTTCTAAGCATGATGTAACAGGCTTCAGGATCTGACTTAATGACAGCTAGTGCTTTTAAAATGCCTTCCTTGCCAGCAAGACAAGCGTAATTAGATTGTGTTACAGCTTTTGCATGTGTGCTTTTGCCAATTTTTTAAAAAAACCCCACAAACAAACCTACGCCCCAAATCCCCAAACTCAAAAGAAACTGTTTTAGAAAGATTCTGTGCAAATATGCTGTAAACTGCCAGCTACTGCTGTGACTGTTTGCCTCATAGGTGACTTAGTTGCTTTATTATTACAAATCCTGTGCTGGAGAGTGGAACTGTATTCTGCGAAATGACATAGCTGTTTATATATGATATCTTAACAGAGCTCTTTTTTTGGTCTCTAGATACCTTGCAAGCATGTTTTCTGCTATGACTGTGCTATACTACATGAGAAAAAAGGAGACAAGATGTGTCCGGGGTAGGTTATCTTAAGATTGGTTATTAAAGGAAACGTAGGAAATGAACTTAAAAATCTTATTTCATATAGTGTATGAACATGGTTCTTATTTATATCCATTTAGCAGAGGCAGTAGAGTATTATTAATTACACCACTTGATTCTAGTTTGATATACCATATTTTGGTACTGTAAGAGGTGAGTGTTTACTTTGCTGTTGAAGTATTTCTGTAGATAACCCGTTACCACTCTAATTTGAGAAGGAATAAATGACAGTTCAATTTACTTAGTGGGAGTGATTCTTGGTAAGTCTTAATGCACAGAAAGCATTTATGAGAGTGATGCTATTTTTAAATTTCTGCCTCATGAAATTTTAATGTTCTTTCATAGTTGTGTTCAGAGACTTAAAAACTAGATAAACTTCAAAATCAATTAAATGCTGCTTTTATTGCTACATTGGAGAAAAACTTGTCAGTTCTAATTTGGGTGATCATGGTAAACTGGGTGACTTTTAGGGGGGAAAAAAAAAGGGCAGAGTGAGCTCTCTGACAGTAAACCAATATTCTCTTCTGATTCAGCTGTAATGAACCTGTGCAGCGAATCGAGCAGTGTGTCCGAGGGTCTCTCTTCATGTGTAGCATTGTTCAAGGGTGCAAGAGAACTTACCTGTCGCAGAGGGACTTACAAGCTCACATCAACCACCGCCACATGAGAGCTGGAAAGCCTGTTACTCGTCCTCCAATCGAACCTGTACATCCTCCTATTGCCCCACCGCCTGCTGAAATTCCTGAGCGTTTCATAATGCCACCAGAGAAACATCATATGAGCCACATTCCGCCAAAGCAGCACATCATGATGCCACCACCTCCTTTACAGCATGTGCCACATGAGCATTATAACCAGCCACACGAAGACATTCGCGCGCCTCCTGCAGAGATGTCAATGGCTCCACCACCACCTCGCCCGGTCAGTCAGGACACCTTCCGCATTTCAACGAGAAAACACAGCAACTTAATAACTGTCCCTATTCAGGATGATTCAAATTCAGGTGCTCGAGAACCACCTCCACCAGCCCCTGCACCTGCTCATCATCATCCTGAGTACCAGGGTCAACCAGTGGTATCGCACCCTCATCATATTATGCCTCCCCAGCAACATTATGCACCGCCCCCCCCACCACCTCCACCAATAAGCCATCCACTGCAGCATCCTCCCCAGGCAGCAGGTACTCCTCACATGGTATATAGCCAAGCTCCTCCACCACCAATGACCTCTGCTCCTCCTCCAATAACCCCTCCACCTGGACATATAATTGCCCAGATGCCACCATATATGAATCATCCTCCTCCAGGACCTCCCCCCCCTCAGCATGGGGGCCCACCTGTAAATGTAAACGCACCCCCTCCCCATCACTATAATCCTAACTCTTTACCACAGTTCAGTGAAGATCAAGGAACTCTTAGTCCCCCTTTCACACAGCCCGGGGGAATGAGTCCAGGGATATGGCCAGCTCCAAGGGGGCCGCCTCCACCTCCAAGGATGCAAGGGCCTCCTGCTCAGGCCCCGCTTCCTGGACCACACCACCCTGATCAAGCCAGGTACAGACCCTATTACCAATGATACGAGCAGTTGTATGAGTAGAGAGTGCTATGAAGAAGATAAAACTATATACAACAACCTTTTAATTAATTGTTTTGGGATTGTTTTGTTGTGGGGTTTTTTTTAAATACTGTCATTTTGACTGTAAGACATTTTGGGGGTTGAATCTTAAATGATTTTTAAGCCTTGGCTGTTAGGACTCTGACTTCAAATACTCTGTAGTGCTATAATAAGTGGCTTAGTAGACCACAGTTGCATTTTAACAGAACTTCTGTCTCTAGTGTGGCTGAATTGTCCTAAGATGAACACTTGTAATATTTCCTGGAGAAAATGAACACGTGTTGTACCATTCTGAATATTTTTTGTTAAATCCAGTGTTTAGTTTCACTTGTGATATGTTTTTGTTAACCTGTGTACAATAATTAAATTGAAACATGGTTGTAAAAGTGGTGGGTTTTTATATGAAGTTAACACAGATATAGTTCATAAGCACCATTTTGGCACTAACACTTTCCAAATAGGCAGCATGATGAAATATGAAGGGAACTTTAATATTTCTCCTACTAACAGTTACCATTACTTGTAATGAATTCATTACACGGTGAAATCATGGCACTAGAAATCAGACATGCAGAACACTGCATTTTAATTTTTTTTCCCTTTAAATTCATGCAGCAAGATAAGTTTATCAAAATCAGCTTTGGGTGTGACATGAAACCATTTAATGTATTGGGGGTTTTGGTGGGGGTTCGTTGGTTTGATTTTGGTTGAGCTTTTGGGTTGGTTTGTTTTAAAGCTAGTTTTGGTTCAGAAGGTTCTGTTTACATGTAAACTCCCAAGTTAATTGTACTTACCTCTGGTGTGGAAGTGGCTGTGAACTGGCTTGCTATGTCTGTGAGAAGCAGATTATTTTTGGTAGGGAAATGGTGTTTGCCTCTGTCACTTCATACAATGTACAGTAGGAAAACACCCCATTTAGATAACCTAAAGGAATTGGTTTGAAATCCCTTATGCAGGTATAAAGGAATAAAAAAAGCTACGTGTCATTTATCTGTCTTGATTCTGTGATACAGATTTAATTGAACAGATAATAATTAGGTAAGTAGTTTTGCTGTTTTTAAAAAGTAACGATATTAGCAGGCCCTCAGGTCTGTTTTGGCCCAAAATTTATGTTTTATGAACATACTTTCTTAAAAGACAAATGTAATAAATATTAAATGCGAATGTTCTTTTTTTCTTTAGTGCAGCTGGTCGCAGAACTGGGCACCAATAAAACAATACAGCCTGTTATTTGGAGTGCTTAGCTTTGCATTTCCAATTACTGTTAGTGCTGAGCGCTTGTTTTTTTCAAAATGCCACATTTCTAGCTGTGATGCTTTTAGATGAAGAAATCTTGTGGGTTTTTTCTAAGGTTTGCAGTTTCCTACTCTTCTGGAATAATCTGAACCGTCTTAAAGACTTGGTGTTACTATTTATTTTGTAAACATTTCTTCCTGATAAATTTATGAAAGAGCTTTGGCAGTGTGACATCCCAAATGTTTTAATTTTATGTCTAAGCCACATAATTGTAATTAGCACAGCAAGGGCTCTTTAGATTTACTCTCCGTCCTTGACTGTCAATATTGCCCTGTGACCATGGGCAAATCTTTTTAGGCTACCTTTCAAGTAAATACTTCTCTTGAGAAGTGCAAATAAGTTCTGGGGTATACAAATTGCCAGTACATGTCAATTGAGTCAAAGTCTGCTTAGCTGTAATATGCCTCTTTTGAAGACGGAGTTCTTTGTTTTGCTTTCTCTGAAAAATAAAACATTTTAAATCACACTGGTGACGAAGGGGCTGATTGTGATAGTGTGTTACGGTATGAGGGTGGTTGCACATTTACTGTTTCGGTGTCAATGAGGGGGAGCGTGACTCTGCCAGCATTATTTTGTTCCAGTAACTTAAATAAACACATGAAGAACTTTTAAGGATCCCCTTTTGTCATTGTTAAATGTTTTGGTAGAGGTAGGCTCTAGGCACATTTTTATTACAGCATGTAACTTCATCTGGGAGGAAATCTGCTTTCCTGATTAATGCTCTTGGACTCTGCAAAGCCCAACTTACGTGTGACGTACCTGTTTTTAAACAGACTGGTAGTGCTGGTAAGGTGTGTGGGTTTATGAGGACGCCATGTGACAGGCTTTTGTGCAGGGAGGTGCATCAGCCGCACCAGTGCACTCTGTTTTGGAAAAGGAGACATTGTGAAATCAGCCCTTGCCTGTCAGTTGCTGCTGGGGAGGAGGTAGGGCAACTCTTTCCGTCACACTAGTTTTCAGAAATAAGTCAGGTTACATATTTCTGTTATGTGTTACCCAGTCTGTTGTGAAACACATGAAGGGTTCAAACTTAGTAATTCTGGGTCCAGGGCTATTCTTGAAATTATTGATAAAGTTCTTTCCCGAAAATGCTGGGACAGTTGAGTTTAGTAAGGGAGAACAGCAGTCTTTGCTCTAGCAAAAAGCACAAATGATTAAATGTTACTGTGGAGAATGGGTGAGACTATTTTTTCTGTTTTTGAGGCAAAGTTGACCTGTCATTTGGACAATGACAATATATAAAAAAAAATAATCAGTGGGACTAAAACGTCAACTTACAGCTTGGGTCAAATTTCTGTCTTGCTTGTGTAGGAAGACCTAAATCAATTTTCTTTATTAAGGCTGAAGGATACCTGTGTAACTAAGGGTACTGTTTGTGTTTACAAAGTTAAAAAATGTCTGCATTGGTCAAAACATGTTAACAGTATTTTTAATTTGTTTATGGACTTTGGGGGTTGGTTGTTTTTTTGTTCAGTTGGTTGATTTGGGTCATTTTGCAGAATACCTGGTCACTTCAGTGTGAAGTTCAGAAATGCCATATATTGTACTTAGTTGTATAATGGACAGTCTTAGAAATGATGAGATGTACTTGCAAGTTCTTTGGATTCCTACTTATTTTGTCCCGTAAGGACAAATATTTGATGTTTATTTTGATTCCCTGTCCGTGGCAGTGACCTCCTTCCCAAGGCGTTGCCGAGCAGATCTCAAGGTTTAAAGAGAAGCTAGACAGCATTTGGATTTGTCAGCCATTGTAGGTTCCTCTAATGTCGCATAAGCGAATGAAAAGGGGTTTGATGGTGGTTTGTGTCCACCATGGAATGAATGGAAGGACATCAGCAGACAGCCTGAAAACATCCATGCTTGTCTCCTTACACATTATCTTCAGTTCTGTCTATAACTGCTTAAAGTGTTGCCTGCAACCACGTAAGCTTTACAACTAGCAAGCCAATGGTTTGAGCATGTGCTTTATGTTTGGTGGGGTTTTTTTAAATGCTATGAACATAAAGGTTGGATACTTAAACGTGTTAAGTGGCATTTTTCATGCCTTTCAAAAAAAGAAAAATGTGAATTATTTTCTACGACCCTGGTAGAAGAGAATTATAAAAGCTTCCTGGGTGGAGTTTCCACTTCTTTGCCCTTACAGCTCTCAAGGGAGTGTCAAATTCTGTGCGTTAAAAAATGAAGTGGAAGTAACTTGTGTTCATTCTTTTTAAGAGTTTGCACATGTAGCAAAGGAGTAAAACAACCCCTCGTGTTATGTGAAGTCAGGGGTTCTCAAGAGCGCGTTTGTGGATGCGCTTTCTCAGTGGGTCAAGTAAAACGATTTCTGCCCTGTAATACTTGTGTGTGATTTTGTGGTGTTTCTCTCCGTGTGCATTGCCGTGCTGCTGACAAAAGCGTGCACGGGGTCGCATCAGAAGTTACTGCCAAGGCTGGGAAACTGGAGGAGCACAGCGGGCTGCAGTTGCAATGGTATGTTGAACGTAAGGGAAATAAGCTTGAAGCTTTCCTGTTCAGTGGAGCAGAGAAATGTACAAGGTTTATATTCATTTTCATCCCAGCTGCATTTCTAAAGGAAATGTATTATGCAAGTTGTATTTCCCTTGGGTTTTGTTTTATGGTGTTAAAAACAATTCTTAGCAATTGTTAAATCATCTTTCTATAGTAATGGTGCCCTCACGACTGTGGGGTGTTACAGGAACGATTCACCCTGACCACTTTGTGAACTGAACTACCAGCATTTGTTTGGGCAATGTGAGTGAGAAGAACGAAGTTTAAGGCTCCTTTTAGTCTTGACTTAGCCAGGAGACAGAATGACTTTAGAAACTTCCTACCCTGAAGTGTACCTCCTTGTTCTCTCAATATGGGGTGCTAATATGTTTAGGTTTTTTTTTTCTTGTTTTCTGTTTTGACTCAGTTCATGTGTACAAGAGATTAAAGGATTGAAAAATCTAACATATGTCTGGAAAGGTGTGGGTGGAATAGCAGCAGGAAGCTGGTGAATTAGCTCCATTATCTTGAAACTTTAATAATTAATTTTAGTAATAGAATGCAAGTGATTCCCGAGTGCTAGTAGGACTGCTTGTAACACACTGCTTCTGTTAATGGAAAGAGTGATAATGTATGCGAGTGGGCAGAAAGGTTTCTGAGCTTGTGTTGTAAAGTTTCATGAAAGAACGTCAGCTTAAGCTGCTTAAAAAAACCCTGAATGAGTACTTTTAAACAATGTGAGTGTGTGTCAGTCGACAAGAGTTTTCTTCAGTTTTATTTGTGAAAACCAATGCTTGAACACAGCTCCAAGATAATTTATGTGGAATTATTTCCTACACTAAATAAAACCATGTATGTCATAAGTTCTAATGATATTTCTGCACTTGTTCATTGCCATTTCTGGATCAGGTAAACTTTCTGGCATTTTCTTAGCAGAAAGGAGAAGATGCATAAAGAAAAGTGAGAAAAGAAAGCTGTCCACACTCAGCACAGGGATGAGAAGTAGAGAACTGTGAGTGCTGTTTCTTTCTAGTAAAGAAGTGCTTAAAGATACTTTTTCCTTCATAGAAACTTAGTTTGAAACTGAAAAAACTTCGCACATTATAATGCTGTCTCCATTGGGTCCAGGACCTTGAATAACTAATAGTTTGGGGTTTTTTGTCTGTATTTCAGACAGGCAATCTTTTCTGCACCATAAAAGTGAAAACCAGGCTTGAGAGTAGGCTTGAGCATCTCAGGCTCCGTGGCCTCTGTGTTTTCCATCCCTTCTTCTGGCTGTAAAATGCCTGTTAGCTTAGTTACCACACATCTGCACTGTGCTGAGGAGAGGCAGGCTCGGGATATGTGATGGTGAATTAACACGGTACCTGTCAGCTTTCCAAAAAGAAAGCAGGTATCAATAGAATTTGCCTTTTAGCTTATTCTTGAAATAAAATATTAAGAAGTGGTATGTGGTATTGCTCAAATCGAGCCCCAACAGTGCCCAGTGGAGGACCAGTAAATATCCAAGTTTTCAAATGTCCCCGTGTCAATAATGAGCTGCTAAATCTGCATCATCATGATATCCCACAGCAACGCAAGATGCACGTGCTACAATCTGCATTAGGGTAAACTGCCCAGAGAAACAGTGGTATTAAGGTAACAGAGAGTTGAATGCAAAAATAACCAGTAGCTGGAGGGGGAAATAACATAAAGCATCAGAAATACAATGCTGCTGTTGTCAACATTAAAAAAATGAGTAGGGTGCTTGAAGAGGATGGCAAGTAGCTAGCAGGGACATGGGACTTAGGAGTGCATGGCTCTCTGGTTAAGGCTGCCTTGGTATCATGTCCATTTAAGAAATGGTGAATAGCTCTGGAAGGGGCTCTGGGGCACTGTGCCATGTCAGAAGAGTCATTAGTATGGAAATGAATTGCTCTAAGGAGTGCAATTTAGAAAAGAATATTTTTTTTTTTTTGTTAAACTGAAGTCTGTCTGCAAATCCAATATGGTTTTGAAGTGCACTACATGGTGTTCTACCAGACTGACTTGCTTTTGTTGGGGATGTTTGCCTGGGTCTGTGAAAGTGTGTGTGAGCACAGGACTGGAAAGAACAGCCTGAGTCAGAAAGTCCAGATTCCACTGGTATGATGTAATATCATGAGTTTCATAAATATGTTAAGCCGCATCTTAAAAGTAGTTTAGGCTTTTTGGTCCTCATGTTCTAACTGGAAAGGGTATTCCAGAATCTCACCATTGTAAAAATTAGGAACCATTTCCAATATCTAGCTTATGTTTATGTTTGGCCAGTTTATATATATTTTTGTTTCCTTTTTTCTTTTCTCGTTTTGTATGGCCTTTCCTCTCTTTTAGGTTATATCTCTGATGTATCTATCTCTTTTTTGCCCTTCCTTAGATACAGGCTTTCAATTCCACAAAGATCCTTATAGCTGTTTTCCTCATTAATTGCTGACTGACTTCATCTTTCTTGATCCAGAGGCCTCAATCCTGAAGTCTGGAGTATTTAGAGGGAAAAGTCCCCCGTGCATTGCACAGTAGCAGTAATATCTTCCTCATTCTGCTGCAAAAATCTGTTCTGGTATGATCTATGGGGTTTTTCGGAAGACTGCATTAGAAAGGTAATTTGGTGATGTCCTAGTTGTTACCTATTCTCAGGTAGGATTGTGCTGGTTGTCTAGCATGTAGCATGTACTTGACTTAGCCAGCAAGTCTGCTGTGGCAGAATCAGAGGATCAGTGGGCTAGTTCAACTGTCCACCAACCATCTGAAGTCTGCAGAAAGCAGTCTGTAACATCTTACTGCGATTGCCACCCAAGGCCACCTCTCCCAGACTGTTTTGGGCACATGATCACCCCCTGCAGAGCCACAGATGCACACGTGTTTTCTGAAAGCTGAACTTCTTTTACCTCAGCCTTCAATGTCACCTCATTATTTCTGTATTTAAAGCCTCCCTGATTTAATATTATCTTTTAGCTTAGTTTCATTAGCAGATTTCATCACATAACTCCAGAATTTTGAACAAAAAACAAATCCCAATTAATGAAACTATTTAACAGCTCAGTGCTCCCTCTACCCTGGTACTTTCCTTTCAAAGCTCCTAGTTGTCACCTCCTCTTTAGTTTTATCCATCTTTCCCTTTCAATGCCTTTTGGTATCCCATCTTTTCCAGTGATATTAACAATTGCCCATTGGTGTGTCATGGAAAACTTTACTTGAGTCCAGAGAAGTGACATCTGTGACATTTCTCTTTGGAAGCTTGGTTTTCCAAAGATACCAGGTGAGCAAGGCATGTGTATATTTACCTTTTATAAAACTAAACGGCATTTCTCCCCACTTATTTCTGTCTGGTTCTCCTTCGGATTTTGTTTTGAAGTGTACATACTATGGAGACAAAAATCGTAGTTCTTGTTTACTCAGAACACTTTCTCCTTCCCTTCAGCCCTTCATAAGTACAAGCCCAAATGGACTGTTCTGGTCACCCCTGCTTGGCTGAAAGTCAAAACTAGTCTTGAAAACTAAAAACTCCTGTGATTTCAGTCTACTGTTTCTTTTGGACTCCAGAGATGGCTCAATTTTCCCCTAGGCTGAAGATTTTTATACCTCCAGCACTTAATATGTCATTAAAAGTTCTGTCACCTCTTGCATTTTCTCTGAAATATGTGCTGTGGTTCAGCTTCAAGCCTTAGAGTTCCAGCAGGAGTTGATTGACAGAAGTTGTACAATTGGGTTGTGCAGACTAGAGGATCAGAATAGACGACTCTTAGGTTAAAGTCGTCTGAGCATCTGTTCAAGAGACTTGGGTGATTCTAGCTGCCCACCTGGCAGCTCTGTACCTGCAGCTCTACCTGAGCAGAGCTCTGGGGTTCTGAGTCTGTCAGCTCACTGGAAACATACACATTGATTATGAACATTAAAAATTCCATCTAAACATGAGGAAGAACTTCTTCACTTTGAGGGTGGCAGAGCACTGGAACAGGCTTCCCAGAGAAGTGGTGGAGTCTCTATCTTTGAAGACATTCAAAAGCCACCCGGACACATTCCTGTGCAAACTGCTCTAGTGGGACCTGCTCTGGCAGGGGGGTTGGACTAGATGATCACCAGAGATCTCTTCCAACCCCATATCATTCTGTTATTCTGTGAGCTACCTCATGGTGTATTAACAAATGCAGCAAATGATGCAGAGTTACTAAAATAATTATTTAGTAGTTCACTGTAAGTGTATCCTCTCATGCACTTTATAGCAGCACAATCCAAATCAATGCATCATATTTGGATCTGAAAATGCTGTTTTTCTTGAACAATCTTTATGTTTTACTGTAGATACATTGGTCACCGTGGCTCATGGTAGTGAGCTGAAAACAAGTTTAATAACTCAGTCTACTAGGTATTATACAAACCGTAATGAAAACTTTATAAAAGTTATATACAAACTAAGGATAAAATATCATTCCCAACTATTAGTCTGTATTATAAATTACAAGATTTCAAGTATTTATATATTCTTTAGTAACTGTACAGGTTGTCTACAAATAGTTGGAATAATATAGATATATGTACAAGTATATGCAAATAGAGTTGCTTTTTCAGCACTATGGGTAGGCTGTCAGCAAGGTATAAAATAAGAAAATCTGTGTGATTTTTGCCTCCATGTATGTACATAAATACATTCCTATATATATACAGAGGCATATAAAGACTAACAAGCCCATTCCAAAACCCGGAACATAGCCATACGCAGTAAATCCTTAAGGTATATGAAAGTGTCCTTCCATCTTCATGCTCAGCACTGCGTCTGCATTCATCTTTTGTAAGTGATGTTGTGTTGCTGAAGGATATTATATTTAGAAAATTAAACCTAAAATTTTGTTTCTGTTGGAATCTGTAGGAAATAAAAGGAAATAAAGGTCACCTTCTGTAAGGAGTAGCCATGGCAGGTGCCCTCTCATGAGTGGTATGTAAAATTTGCTCCTCTAAGGTGTTTGTGTGCAAAGACTGTGGTCTGATATTTTTTCCATATAGGGTTGCTGTGTACTGGATACTGTGTTTCTCTTAAAATCCATGATGAAAGGCTGTGTGTGTCCCTTTCTTATCCCTGTCTCTGGACTCCCCTTCTGCCTGTGACACTTAGATAAACGGGACTAATGCTGAAGTCTCCACCACACAGACGTGCTACCAGTAAGCCTGTCATGGGGGGACCGTGGTGGACAGGTGAGAAGACCAGGGCAGAGCCTGCTGAGGTGGCCTTGACCTGCCTTCCCTCTGCAGACTCTCAGTGTTCAAGGCAAGGCTTGTGAACTGAGCCCCATCCCTCTTTCAGCTGTAAGGCTTTGTCTTAACTCAAATTCCATTAATAACCTGTCTAGATACTTTCTGCCCTGGGCTGGCACAAGGGCTCAGGGATGAAGATGCTTTGTTATCCAACCTAGCAGTTTATGTGAGCAGCTTTTCGGCTGCATTTCCTACAGCTGGAGTGCCACTACTGGAGACAGGAGTCTTACCGCGACTTCCCAGCTGCGCGGGCCATTGCTGGGGATGATGATACAGTTCTTGCTGCTACTTTTCTCCTGCAGTGAACACAAGAAGTTGTGGGTTAGGAAATGGATTGCTTCTTTTTTAACTTTTTCACATTGAAGAAGGTATTTGTTTGAAATCTCTGGAACACGCTTGGGAAGGTGACCTGGAAGGAAGGAAGCTCTCATTTGTCTGCCCTTATGCCCACCAGCAGTCTCCAAGTCAGCGAAGAAGAGTTGGGCCAGTTCAGCTAGTGGGGTGAGGCAGTTTCCAGGTGAGTATCATTGTGGGTTTGGTACTTGTAAACTGATTTAACATATGCAGGATCCTTTCTTGCTCTTGATTTAAGAATGTTCCCAGAAAGGTCAACACTAAACTTGGCTGTCCTGATTTATCTGCACTAATTCAGCATTACTTTTGAAGGTAGACGGACCCAGCAAGCCTACATGCAAGCCACATTAAGTCTGCCTTGCAAGAGCCACTGCAGCATAAGGGGTAGACCCAGTCGGATGGGTTGCTGATGGATGGGCCAGCATTTCACCCCACATCCTGCCCTTCCTAAGCAGGTGACTTCAGGTGAAGTCCATGGCCAGGCCAGTGTCTAGTGGGAATCGATCACTCCTTTCACTAATGAGTTGCCAGGCACCTGGATCAGGGACCACTCTTAATCTCCAAATTTATTGAAGACCAGCTGAGTTTTAATCATTAACTTTTTGAATATAGAGATGTTGTAGGGCACATGGCTCACTGTACGGGGCACTGCTAGGTGCCTGTGAGTAATGCAAAGGCACTAAAGTAGCAAAAGATGAAAACTGTAGTGTTACCTCAGCAAGCTTTAATTTAGGGGAGCTGGTGATGTCCTTCTTCAGCAAAATGTGTAGAACCGCATCATGAATGGTAAGGAAAAACATGGATGGCTTGATCTCCTCGTCAAAAAATGCACATCTCTCCAGTTTGTCCAGGAAGCCCTCTGTGGGAGCAAAAAATCAAAGCATAAAGTGGTCTGTGAACCTTGAAAATGAAGAAATAGTGTATCCTGAGTGTGTCCACTGAGCAAACACAAGAATTGCTGTTAGACTGCAGAGTTTTATTTTTTATAGCAGATGGGTTCCCCTTTACTGATGTGGAGAGGGTGGCATATAAATGCCCATCAGCACTGCCATGCTTGATGACAGGCAGAAGGGAATTTGAGCCCCATTTCTTATTCCATGCCTAACCCAGGCTGCCCAATAGCAGTTCTTGCAGCCCAGAGCTGAACAGCACGGGGATGGCCCTAGGTAAAACGAGCCATCATGAGTGGTCCCAGCTCACGGGGGACAGCATGGGAGGGATGACACCTCCTCTCAGTTGGATCTGTTTGCTGTCCAAGAAGGAAGGTAAACCTGGGGTGATCCTCCACAGCTGTGGAAGGCAATGGGACAATGCTAACAGAAAGGCAAGTACTCACCATGTGCCCCTGCAATATAAATGTCGATATCGATCCGGATAAATTCTTTCAAAGTCTGTTAATCCAGAAAGAGGTACCATTTAGATACTGCTAGTTGTTTTGATAACAGCCATTATTATGATTAGCCACAGCAGATACTCAAACCACTTTAAGATATTCAAGATCTATGATGGTAAGCAGCTCTAAACTCAGACTCTGCTGCACCTAGAGGCAGGATGGTTTCTTCACATGGTTGCAGACAGGGGTGACCAATTCTTTTGGAAAGGGGCAGTATTAAATACATTTGGTCTACAGTAAAAAATATATTTTTTTCACAAATTGTATGGCTTTATTGTACCTACTTGACACATGATGAAATTAAGGCTCCAAAAGCTTCTGGGGAGACTTTTATTACTAGGAATTTGAACAGAACTACAGTTCCTACTGACATGGTGAGTGTTTAGTTTCTTTGAAAATAGATTTATACACCCTCTGTGGCTCTGGGTAGTTAACTTTAGCTATTACTGTTTGAAAATGTTGTTCTTATAGCTTTGTTCAAGGTTATCCTTGGACGTAAGAACAGGAGTAGAAATGAAACTCCAATGCTCCAACTCCCATCCTGGTGTTTAAAACCCTATTTCACATGTACATTTCTGTAAAGCTTCCCGAAATCTTACCAGGTGAAGAAAGTTCTCTAAGTGAGAACACTCTAATTAAAAAAAAAATTAGGTTGATTTTATAATCAATTTCCTAAATATTTTCTATGGAAAATGTACATTAAAATTCATATAAACCTAAAGATTGCCACTAACTTTCCAGTTGATGTAGGAATACCTTTAATTAAGAAGCAAGCTAGAAACACAGAATAGAATCACAGAATGGTTTGGGTTGGAAGGGACCTTAGATGATCATCTAGTCCAATTCCCCCCCCATAGGCAGGGACATCTTCCACTAGATTAGGTTGCTTGAAGCCCCATCCAACCTGGCCTTCAACACTTCCAATGATAGGGCATCTACAACTTCTCTGGAAAACCTATTCTTCCTTAGATCTAATCTAAATCCACCCTCTTTCAGTTTAAACCTGTTGCCCCTTGTCCTGTCACTACAGGCCTCGGTAAAATGTCTCTCTCCATCTTTATTACAAGCGCTCTTTAAGTACTGAAAGGCCGTAATAAGGTCTCCCCAGAGCCTCCTCCAGCCTAAACAACCCCAACTCTCTCAAGCATTTTGTCATAGGAGAGGTGCTCCATCCCTCTGACCATTTTCATGGCTCTTCTCTGGACCCACTCCAACAGGTCCATGTCTTTCCTGTGCTGAGGGCTCCAGAGGTGGACACAGTACTTCAGGTGGGGTCTTACCAGGGTAGAGTAGAGGGGCAGAATCACCTCCCTTCACCTGTTGGTCACACTTCTTTTGATGCAGCCCAGGACATGGTTGGCCTTCTGGGCTGTCAGCGCACATTGCTGGCTCAAGTTCACCTTTTCATCTACCAGTACCAAGTCCTTCTCCTCAGGGCTACTCTCAACCCCTTCATCTCCCAACCTGTACTGGGAATCACCCTGACCCAGGTGCAGGACCTTGGACTTGATCTTGTTGAACTTCATGAGCTTCAGACTGGCCCACTCCTCCAGTCTGTCATGGTTCCTCCAGATGCCATCCCTTAACTCAAGCATATTCCTTGAGTTTAACTACATTCCTGTGTTTTTCTTTCATATGATCACTGCTTGCTTTGTAAATTACAATTACCTTTTGGAGAACTCTCATGGCAGAAAAATCAAGGAAGGACACTGCTGAGAAATCCAGAATGATGCTGTGGATGTCCACCTGAGGCACAGTGATGCCAGGGGGGAGGTCAGTGCTCCAGTTGATCTGAATGGGCAAGTCTGTCATGTTGGTGGGGCGGTCCAACTCCTCTATGCTGTTGTTGTCTAATTCTTCATCTGACTCACGTGTATGGTTAGCCATGCAAACCAAGCCTTTCTGTATTGACAGAGAAAAGTGTAATAATTAATATTTCTTTTTAAGACTTTTTAAGGGACTTAAGTCTTTTTTAGACTTCTTTTTTAATATTTTTTTAAGTAATGCATCTTATGCAAGGGTAAGAGTGGTGGCAATATAAAGTTGATGTAGCCACAAGATGGAGCAGGACCCACCTGCACTTTACCCTTGAAAAAGTTCTGTCTCTCCCTTGCCTGGAGGAGTTTGGAAATGCTGGCTTTCCTCTCATCAACCATTAAATCATGATCATGTGATATGGCTTGTTATTGTTCCCTGTGGTCAATGGTCAGATACACCTTGATTCAGTAATTTTGGAACAAGTCAAGAAAAAGCATGCAGGGTTTGGGCTGGAAGAAAACCAGCTATAACCTGCCATTAATGCAGCATGAACATCCCCTCTCTGGGATCTGATCCTGCCATTTGATGCCAAACAAAGCTCCAGTGGGCACATACAAGCTCTGCCCGTGGTAAAGCTGTAGGTCTCTAACTGCAAGAGTAATTTAAAATCTATTTTTTTTTTTAAAAAATGTTTATGTCACGAAGTGGCAGCTTGGGGAATAGCATATCTGATTAGGACAGGAGTCTGTGAGGGACTTCTCTGCCATGTCAAGCCAGGAAGCTGATTTCTTAACCAAGGTGGGGCAGCCTTCCACAAAGGTGGATTAGCCTTACATACAGGCGTCACTTGGAGCTCTCCTTTCTTCAGCATCTTTCTGATCTTCCTCAGAGCTTTATTGCGTTTCCTCAGGACTCTCAGTGGGTTGAAGCCAACCTGCAGAAAAAGGATTTTGAATAATTTAAGAAAATAAAACAGACACTGGGGACACTAGGGGAAGGACACAGTATCTCATGGTGGCTTTCTTTTACAGTCATAATGCGCATAGTTTGCTTTTGATGTTGCCTACCACTTTTCATCAGTTCAAGCAAGGGCCCTTTTTCTTGGTTGGAAAGATGTCTACAGGCATGACTGCAAACCAATCAGGCTCACCTATGCTAGCTCGGGGACACCAGCATGGACACCCTTATAGCAGTGACGATGCTGTAGCACAGGCCAGTAACTCCAGCAGGCTGGTGCAGTGCTGGCTAACCCAAAGCTTTTCCTATTCATCTTTGCTATAGGATAGCCACCCAGGCGACCAAGATTAGAGAGCTCACAGGTTGTGTCAGCTCTGTGCCCCCTGGCTGCAATGTAGCTCCTGTACACATTGTTTCTCTTTCTTAAAAAATAAAAGCTAGGTTGATCATGCATATGTGTCGTTTGAACCTCTTGGCTGCTTTTAGCAAAAGTACATGGCAGGTAAATTAGGCCAATAAGAGTTACAAAAATACTAAATTCCTGCAGGTCTTCTGCCTCATCTATCTAGTGGGTGGAGGAAAGAAGTGTTAGAAATGCCTGTTTCTAAAGAAGGAGAGGGGTGTCAGCATCTGCACCCACAGAAAAAGCCCTTCAGGCTCTTCTGATCTAAAAGCCAAGCATGTGGATAACCAAATGTGCCAGATTCCCTGGTTCCTCTGCCAGTTTCAGTCTCTCATGTGAGGAATTAACTTATTTACGAATGCTCAGGGTAGCTACTGCTTATTGACTCGCCTCTAAGAGTAGCAGGAAGGAGTGCTTATGGGTGCAAGAATTTGCCTTAAATTAAAATTTATTTCGGTTGAAAGGGACCTACAATGACCACTTCAATCTATCAGTATTATTATAGACTGAGGCAAAAAATGCCTTGAATGCCTATGCTTTTCTTCATCCCTGTTAGTCAGGTGACCATCTTCAACAAGTATCAGTCTGATGTTTTCTTTAGACCTCTTCTTACTATTAACATACTTTAAAAAGGCCTTCTTGTTATGTGAAACAATACTGGGCAATTTTAACTGAGCTTTGGCCTTTTGTGTCTTCTTCCTGCATATGTGAGACACAGCTCTGTAATCTTCCTGTGAAACCTGACCTTGCTTCCAGAGATCTTACCATTTCTTTTTCCTTTTGAGCTCTACAGAGAGTTCCCTGTACAGCCAAGGTGGTCTTCTGTCCCTCTTGCTTGACTCACAACAGCGAAATTGTCTGCTCCCGTGCTTCTAAACAGCGGTCCTTAAAGACTGACCAGCATTTGTGGACTCCTAAGCCCTCAAAAGCAGATTCCTAGGGTACTCCTTTATGTAGCTTCCTGAACAGTTTAAAGTTTGCTCGCCAGAAGTCCAGGGTAACAACTCTGCTGTCCTTCTCTTTTTTAGGCTGAAAATTTTAAACTTAAAAATTTCATGACCGCTGTAGACAAGACAGCCACTTACCATCACACCCCCCATGACTCCTTCTTTGTTCATAAATAGTACGTCTAGAAGGGCATTTTTCCTAGTTGGCTTACTGAGTACCTGTGACCAGATGTTATAGTCTCCTACAAATTTCAAGAATTTCCAAGACCTGCTTGTCAAAGCAGTATGATAATCACAGTTATGTCTGGGAAGTTGAAAACTCCCATTAGCCCACAAGGGCTACTAATCCTGAAATTTCTCCTAATTGCCTACAGAATAACTCATCAGTGCTTACATCCTGCCTGGGTGACCAGTGGTAGATATACACTACAACATCTCCTTTGTTTTCAGTTCCATCTGGGTATGGTGAGCCTCTCTGGCACAGAGAGAGGACTCAAGGGTCCTGGCTCTCCATGCTGGTTATGGAAAGGCTGTCTACCTTCATCCAGTTTGCCAGGGAAGAAATTAAGATCTCTTTGATAGTGTGATTTCATTCAGCTTTTCTTCTGAATGTTGAGGTTAAGTTCTTCGGGGCACGATGAGTAAATTAGCATGTATTGGGTGTAAATAATATAAATGCTAATAAAATAAGATAACATCCCTTTACATTCTGTAGGTTTGCACTACTTTCTTCTAAAGGACTTAACATATGTATATACATTGTTATGGTATAAGTTCAGCACAAGTCAGGCTGTTCTCTTTCTCAGAGGTGTGTACGTACATGTGACATTACTGTAGCAGCAACAATGAATAATTAATGAAAAATTCATCCTTGAATTGTGGCTTGACTGCATATGTAGTAATTTCTAGGAAATTGTATTCACCTTAATGTGTCACGCAATTCATATGTTCAGAATGAAAGCCCCAGACACTTACAGCAGTGATGAGTTTCTCTCTGAAGAATTCAATATTAGCAAAGAAGATAGGAGATGAACACTTGAAAATCTTCACTCCCTCTGGCTCATAGATCTGTACAGTGAAGGAAAAGAGTCTGTAACGACATCTGCTATAGAAACACAAATGCAGCAGATAATAAAAGAAATGCGACATTTCTTACGTCAGTGTAATCTTTCCTGTTCCTGTAGATGTTACTTCTCCCAATGTTAGCCAAAACGGTGCAGCTTGGACTGTGAACAAACAGATAGGCAATTTTTTGTACCTCATACTGAAACCTGGTGGAAGGGAAGGATCAGAGAAAGCAAGCCCAGCTCTGATCTTTCAACTGAAGCGAGACCCACATCCAAGGGTTTATGCCTCTAAATGTTTTTTCCATACATGGCTGTTGGACAGACAGAGTCATGGGGCTGTTGATCTTCTCCATACAGGGGGAATTAATTTTTAACAGGAGGCCCTGAGATATCTTTTCATCGCTTCCAACAAGTACTCACATCTGGGAGCGGATCACCACGGTCAGCAGCTGGAACGCCACGGCGGCTGCTAGCCCAATATCCAGGCCAAGAAAAACAGCAGCTATGAAAGTCACCACCCATATAACCTGTAACAAGCAGATGGATGGCAGCAGTTAAGAGTGTGTCAAGGAGTTGTGTCATGAGCCCAAGGTGGGAGCAGCAATGCCTGGACTGTTTTTTCAGACCTGATCCAGGCTGTCCACCCATCTTTGGTGAGGCATTGAATGTTTCCTAGGTTGTGTTTTCCTTGCAAAATAGGGCCAGACTCACCAGGGAGTGTTTCTAGAGATGACAATTTCTATTCAATAAAGGCTTAGAATAATAGAGATGTAGATTTCCTGTAGGTAGTTCACTAAACATTCAATCAAAATCCAGCAGAAAGGCAAATCAGGATCCTGGTAAAGCTGAGAGTTGTAAATGTGCTTTGTATACCAAGACAGGCAAATGTAGATGCTGTGAATGTATTTAACTGATAAGTACAAATGACTAGATAATAATGAATATTTTTAACCACAGATGTCCGAGCTTTTTCCTGTAGTAAATAACTGTTTGGTAGCTGGGAAAACTGAGGCCTGGAACTGTTTGGGAACACAAGGAATCGGCCCATGAGGAAGCCAAGAGCCAATCTTTCAGAATGTCAGAGGTAAGCAATCCTGCCCTCCAGCCATGAGCTTTACCCTTTGGAGTACATCCTTCAAGCCATTGTCTTGTTTTTTGCCGTGTAACCCCCACCTAATGTGTTGCATGAGTGAGAAAGTGTCCCTGAATGCACTGGGTATTTACATTTTCTGTAACTGCCTTCTACTATCTATGACTTTATACAATGAACTGTATTTTAATAGACTTTGATAAAATGGATGAAAATAAATTTAGGAGAGACAATCAACTCAAAATAGCTGGGACAAAATGAAAACACGAGCAAGGGGTGTAAGAGTAAAAATAGACTTGCCGCTATTGTACTTTCCGTTTTGTGAAGTAAGGCAGGTATAAAAATAAAGATAACCTGTAAGCAAATTTGCGTAATAGGTGACTTTCCCAGAGTGTTTTATTCCTGAATGCTTGTGGGACTCAACTTACACAGTCATACTTGTCCTTTCTCCATAGGATGCCTACTTCCTTGAACTGCATGAGCATTCCTTTCAAGTTGCCAAGAGCCAAAGACGCAAGGACTGACTGTTAAAAAGACCAAAATACATGTTGAATTTTAAAGCAAGCAGAGCAAATGTTGAACATTAAGACTTGGAAGATCATACAGATAGGGCTAAAGTGTAGCTGGAAGGCCAGGAAGCTCTTTACATTCTGTCACTGCTGTGATAGTCACAGGCAATAGGATAAGAGGAAATGGCCTCAAGTTGCACCAGGGGATGTTCAGGTTGGACATCAGGAAAATTTTTTACACTGAAAGGGTTATCAAGCATTGGAATGGGCTGCCCAGGGAAGTGGTTGAGGCACCATCCCTGGTGGTATTCGAAAGATGGGTTTACATAATGCTTAGTGACATGGTTCAGTGATGGATTGTTGTTTTTTATCAGAGTTAGGTTGACTAGATGATGTTTAAAGGTCCCTTCCAACCTAGACAATTCTACGATTCTGTTACTCAGGATGCCCCATCCATCACACTGGAATCTCCCTAGCCATGGCGTGGTGTGGGTGTCTGACTTGAGGCTGCAAGTGCCACCTATCTGTGGCACCTGAAAGCTGAGGCTGTCATGTTTGGTGTTTGTGCACTTGTGTTTCCTCTGAGGGACCAGATGTAGTGGTCCTCTCCGTCATGATCTGGGAAGAAGAACCAAGCTTTGCAAAACCTTATTTTGCTCCCACTGAAGTCTTCAAACGTGCCCAGTGACTGCCAGAGCCAGAGCAGCTCTGTCTTTGGCAAGTAGGAGGAAGTGTGAGGTGAAACCAGTGAATACCTTCTGTAATGGCGCCAGGAGAAACCCAATGGCCAAGATCACAATCAAGACGATGACAGCTGAGATAATGCCAGCAATCTGCATGAGAGAGCAATTCCACTATGAATAAGTGCCCCAAAGCATTATGGTCATCCAGGAAAAAAGAAAGCTTTCTTGCATTAAGCACCATCATGATCTTTTTTCTATACCTGCGTTTTGCCTCCTGTGCTCTCCTGCACACCTGATCTTGACAGAGCAGTGCTGGAGGCAAATCCTTTGAATGATCCACCAACTATATTACCCAGACCAAAAGCAATTAGTTCCTGAAATAAAACATCCAGAAGATAATGTTCTTAAAAGCTAGTTGATGACAGTTATTCACAAGACAAAGCATTCCTAAAATGACTTATTTCCCATTTACCAATGCACTGTATTTATTTCTGTGTTATTTGCCTACCTGGTTGCCATCTATTGGGTAGTCATGCTTGATGGAATACACTTTAGCCACGGAGAAGGCTACTGCAAACCCTACAATTGCGATGGAAATGCCATCACCAATACACTTTTGGAGGATACCTGCATCAGGTGCAACAGGCGCTTGAAATCTGAAAGAGAAAAATCTACTCGTTAAGGATACGCCTAAGGAGACAAGTTCTCAAGTGAGTGAGCAAGGCAGCGTGCAGCTCATACTTTGGAGAGCTGCTGCACAGAATTACTGATCTGAATGTTGTAGAACTTTGGTGATTCCTTGATTGGAACAGGGATTCTGTTTATCTGCCCTCAGTTCAACTTGCACTCAGCAGGTTCTCATTTCCTTGGCCAGGATAAGCCACAGCTGATTCTGTCTGAGGTGCACGTACAGTTCTGCCTTCTAGTTTCTAGACATGAGGTGCTGGGGCCCTTGCACAGGCAGTTTGCACACAGAAGGATTTCACTTAATTGTGACCAAAAAAAAAAAAAGAAAATCCCTGCAAGATTCATTGAAACCATGCTAAACCCTACTAAACCCAACTAAACAAGTACTTACTAAGGCAGGTAATATTGACTATTTTCTCAGGCTATCTGCTAGATGCTTTAGCTGTACCATTTCCTGCTCCTTTGATCAAGGTCTTTCGCAGATCTTAGGGAGAATTCTTCTCTGGTCTTCCCCTCCCCCCTGCCCCAGCCCCAGCCACATCCGCCAGTGACACGAAATCTGAAGAATGGAGACTCTTGAGCAGAATTTCTTGAGAAGAACTTTGAGTTCTGCAAACTTGATCCACTCACACCCCAAGGCTACAAGAGGCAATCAAGAGTGCCCTGGTGAGTAAACGGCTGCAGTCTGCTGTCCTAGTGCATGTCTTCCTCCCTCTTTTTAACATAATGTGTGCCTATTAATTCTTCACACCAAAATTCTGGCATAGCTCTATATTATATATTATATATACACTCTATATGTGGATAAATACTCTCTACAAGTGTATATACTCTATATGTGGATATATACTTTCTATATGGATATACTCATAGAGAAGCAGATGCTGAGGCCTCCAGAGGATAATGGGGCCTGGGGAGATGCTGGTGGCTGGTCACAGGGGAGCACACAGGAGAACTGTGCAGTGTCCAGGACAGCTAGTGGCTGTTGAACCATGCATGTACTTTGACGGAAATGGAGGGGTTCAGGAGTGAGTAGCTCAGGAAAAGGGACAAACATCAACCTCCTGCTCAACAGCTGTCTTAGAAAATGAAGCATGTGATTATTTCATGTTGCAGTGTGTTCTTTGTCACACAGGATGTGCTTCAGTGAATAACTTTTACCAGTTGAAATTGTGTCCTCATATTGTAGAGAGAAAAATGTTTCTTTCCCTACTAAAAGAAGATGAAGCTGAAACCAGAGCTGAACTGACTTAGCACTGGCAAGCTGGAGAGAACACTTTGCACCACTGGTAAATTTTAAGCAAATCACTTACCCTTCCTCTAGTTTTCCGACAACAGCTACATTGAATTTTTCTTCAAGGTTAAGAAAATGGGAAATCAAAGCTGCTAAGACTGTCTGAAAGATAATAAACCCCAGCTCCATTAGGCACATTCAAATAAGAGTATGAAGAAATGATTTAAAAACAGTTATTTCCCTCACGCTCTCCAGTCTCATCACCAGAAGCAGAATTATGCCCTAAGTCTGCATGTAATTTTGCTGCTCAGATGTAATTCCTGAAGCACCTTACAGGTATGTCTTTATGTTTATTAATCACACAGAGAACAGAACATATATCAGAACATCAGAACATCTCGTTAAGAACAGAGATCATCCCACCCAGTAAGCCAGGTGTTTTCTAACAAGGTGCTGTAATAACTCTGGGGGAAAATAAAAATCACCTGCACCTATAGCAACATCCCTCAGGACTTTAGGATCCTGTTGCCCGTATGAGGCTTCCCCCACCCCACTGCTGCTTGAAGGAGGGGGAAAAAACCCTCTGCTGCTGGAGGGTAAAACTGTGCTGTACTTGGCCACAGATGGCCAGGACTTCAGTGGCTGCTTGCAGGTGGGGTGCAAAGGGGCCCCAGTGGTGGGACTGCAGCCAGCTGGTGTCAGAGCCAATTTCATCCAAGGAAAAAATTCATAATTTATAACATGTTATTCACTACAGATGTATTCTGTTAAGAACAGGTAAGTAGAAGTAAAACATCTCACAATGAGTGCTGTCAGTTTTACCTTGTATGTAAAACGATAACCCATCACTTAATGCAGAACAGGACAAGAAATAGTTAAAACTCTGCTTCCTGTGTCACTATAGCAATAGAGCAATTGCAAAATCAAAGAAAAGTGCTCATTACCATAATGAGTTCGATCGGGATGGGAGTTGGTAACTTTGCTTTGTATCGATCGTTCATTTCTTTCACCACGAACACAACGAGCAAGACAATGAGGGATGTGACAAGGTCAGCAATGTTTGTATTCGTGATCTGGCTGAAAACACTCTCCAGAGTCTGCAAAATCAGGAGGAAACACGTGGCGCATTAAAAATCAGCAGTGCCCTGGCACGGTGGCACAGTCTTTTCCAGAAGGGCCTGTCTCTGAATTGCTCTAAGGCTTATGGCAGTTGGAATTTATTCCCCATGGCATGATATGGGTTGCAGGCCCTGAAGAATGCACATGTCCATCATCCAAACAACAGAACGATCTGTTGAAGACCCTTTCCACTGGCTCTTGACCCTCTTCTCCTGGCCTCCCCCTCGGGGAGGATGGGAGCAACATGCACCTGAGTGGTAGGAAGCAAGAGCAATGGAAATACTGAGTAGGTGTCTCTCTGCTCCTCCCTTCCTGTCCTTCTCCTTCCTCCTTCCTCATCCAACAGCCCGCATGGAGTGAAATCCAAATGGAACATATACAGAATCTTTCCAGTAAAAATTAATAATTAAATGATGAGGCAAAGTTGGTAATTTAATTAAAATATGCCAACACAATAGAAAATATTATCTAATGAGTCCAACAGGGTTTATCTTGGTGTTTGGTAACAAATTTAAAGATTGGCCATATACTATTAACACATCTCATCTTCTTCTCTTGTGTTTCCTCCTGCTTGGCTGTTTTTATGCTAAGTTCTGTTATTACTGCCTTGTGATATATGCTCAGATATACACCACAGGTTTCAATAACATTATCAAATAATGAACACTTAACACTTACATAGACGATGCCAAATGGTTTATTAAATCCAGGGACAGGCAGTTGAAGCATGAATTTCAGCTGAGATACCAGAACGTGGACAGCTGCAGCAGTTGTGAAACCACTGATTAATGGCTGTGATAAATAAATAACGATGAATCCAAACTGGAGAACTCCCAGAAGCAACTGAAATGATAAATGACCATATGGCAGTGTGATTCATTTGTGCTTTTATGTAATCTCTGCAACAAAGAGGACCATATTTAATAGGAACAAAGATTTTTCACCAAATCCCATACATTCAGGGATTAAGGAAAATATTCTCACCAGACTTGCAATAAAAGTTGAGACTTAGCAACAGGAGGAATAAGATTAGTAAGAGCAATTGCTAGAGCAGTTAAAACCTATTCTTTTTATTATATAGCTAAAATAAACCTCATTAGTCTTAGGGGTTTCAGTACCCACATGTTCACGTTACCAGTGTTTCACGAAGCACAAATGTAATAAAAAGGAAGTAAGGAACTGCAAGAATTTTATATTAGGACAGAAGGAGATGTTTGCTTTTTTTTTTTTTT
>VXBJ01002550.1:528251-623431 GCA_013400055.1 Nycticryphes semicollaris | reverse complement strand
TTTTTTTTTTTTTTAAAGAGAGATAAATCCAAATGCTTTACTATTATGAGAGAGAGTTTTTATTCCCAATGTTGAGTCTGCATCATTGACATTTATCTCACAACTACTTTTTTCCTATCCAGCAGATTGGGTTTTGCTGTAGGTGGGGTGTCCCTGTGTGGGCTGTATGCTCAGGTCTGGGCAAACACAGGGATTTCACAGCATGGATCAGTGCCTGATCACTGGAGCAGGGTGGATGCCTCCTAACCAGTGAGCCAAGGTCAGTTACGTGGGAAGGGGAAGAGAATTACTTTGGTGACTACCCCAGCAGAAAACAATGGGGAAGGCCAGTCCACCATCCACCTATTCCTATACATGCATATATAGACACATGTGGGCACACACAGAGACACACACGCACACATATTTACCAACCTGAAAAACCCCAGAAAGGAAAGTTACAGATGCAGCCACCATCACCCTCTCTTCATTTATTGCTGACATATTAGTGGAAGTGCCATCTCCAGCGTTGTCATCGGGGACCAGCCTGACGACGACACCTCCCACCATCAGGCTCAGGACAGGGAAGGGACCTGAATAGCACAAGGTGTTCATTAGAAACCTGAAGGGGCAGCCTGTACTTCTTCACCAGTGAGGAGGGCAGTCAGTGTGACGGAACTTACCCACTGAGATATGTCTAGATGTGCCAAAGATAAAATAGACCAGAACAGGGAAAAATGCTGCATAGAGTCCATAACCTGGGGGGACATTCACTAGCAAAGCGAAAGCGAGACCTGAAAGGACAGAGACCCGGGGAAGGTGATGGGCATGTTACAGGCTGAAGCCAGCAGTTTCTTTGCACCTGGCATGACAGGCTCTGTCAGAGTGCATGTTTCTGGGGGGTACCTTGCAGGACAGCCACGAGCCCCGTATTGATGCCAGAGACGATGTCACTCAGGATCCACTCCCTGACGCGGTACGCTGGCAGCCATGAGACAACGGGAAACAAATGCAGTGCAATTTTTTTGACTTTTTGTGAGGAGCAGCTGTAAAGACACAAGAGGACAGAGCTCTGTTGGTGTAGAGCTCAGCTGAGTTGCAGCCTGGATTTGTTGGGGAAACGAAGGGGGAAGGATTTAGTTCAGACCACCAAAGGTCCAAATCTTACACAGACACAGCTCTGACCAACCTGCTCTGCCACCTGTACTTGATGGAAGATCCGGTAGCTTCCACAGATCCCTCACAACCAAAATTTTCATAGAATCACAGGATGGTTTGGGTTGGAAGGGAACTTTAAAGGTCACCTAGTCCAACCCCTCTGCAATAAGCAGGGACATCTTCAACTAGATCAGGTTGCTCAGAGCCCCATCCAACCTGACCTTGAATATTTCCAGGGATGGGGCATCTACCACCTCTCCAGGCAACTTGTTCCAGTGTTTCACCACTCTCATGGTAAAAAATTTCTTCCTTATATCTCTTCTGAATCTACCTTCTTTTAGATTAAAACCATTACTCCTTGTCGCATCACTAGAGGCCCTATTAAGAAATCTGCTCCCAACTTTCTTATAAGCCCCCTTTAAGTATTGAAAGGCTGCAATAAGGTCTCTCCAGATTTTGTGCTGCCAAGTGCCCAGGAAAAGAGAAGCTGCCTGGGCTGCAGGTGTAGGAAGACTTTTAAGGGTAATATCAGCTAAAATTCCTTAGAAAAATCTGATATTGCCTTTGGTTAATGAAATCTGAGATGGAAGTTGTCAGGATGGAGTTCATGTTGTCTGAAAGCGTCAGTTTGGGCTGTTTCTTAGGTCCATATTTAAAAAAAAAATAAAAAATTCCTTACCGAAAATATAGTTTCAGGTGATCCCAGAAGGTTTTATGATATCTAAGCAATTTCTCATGCTCTTCATTGAACAAATTCTCTGAGTACACAGGTCTGGCTACAACATAGTGATTGCCCACAGGTTCAACCATTTCTTCTGAAATCTCAGGCGAGGGTGGTGCCTTGTGTGTGCTTCTCTCTGACCTTACTCACTTAAAAGCCTGAAATGAAGAACAGGGTTAGCTGCTTATGTGCTGTGGGGTGGGTAGCTGTAGCATAGTTGAGTGAACTCCAAACTGAGCATTACCAAATTTGAAGATTAAAAAAGAGATATGGTTGGGCCACCCATGTCACTTTGCCAAGGTGATCTCCTGCCCACCTCCTCCTCCCACTGCAGGGCAGTGTTTTGCTGAAGCATAAAATATTTCTTTCTAAAGATGCAGCCAAAAAAAAGCGGACAAGATGGATTTTCAGTTAATTTATCTCCAAGTCAGCTGTCTACAACCAAAACGTCTCTCAAGGGAGACTAATTCTTTAAAGAATAAAGAAGAACATCCCAAGCAGTTTCTCCTTGTGGCACTGCCAGGAAGCTGGGAGCTCGCTGGAACCCACTGAGATGTGAGGGGAAAGGCCAAGGCAGGGCTCAACTGTCCTCTCTTGGACATGGAGACAGGGCTGAAATTTTCAGCTTGGGTGTGTGTTACAGGGAGGTTAGGCTCAGTAGTAATAAAGCACGGTGTTGCTGCTTGTTGTTTGCAAGATTTATTTCCACAGGTTGTCTAGACTGCTTCTTCTCTGTTTTGTGCTCACAAACAGTTGTTGCAATGTCTGACCTAAAAACTATTTTCTGCTGTGTCCCAACCCACATTCACGTGTTTGTGCTGAATAGAAACTGTCCTTGATCACTCCAGAACTGACCCCTGAAGCTTGCATTACACATAAGAAGATTCAAGATTCATTTCAGTCAATATCACCAGGTATTTTCCAGGCATTGAATGATGCTGGGACTCTGCTGCCTCTCATGCTTCCCACATTAAATGCACCTAAAAAAATGTCCTATTAAAAACATTTTTCTCTGCGTTAGCCACCATTGAATATTTAATACAGTACTAGCCCTAGACAGGAGCTGTGGGACTTGTTCTTGGTAGTTGCAGTTGGACTAGATGATCATTTAAGTCCCGTCTAAGTGAACTAGTCTAGTGTAGTCTATTTTCTTTTGACTCAGAGGTGGAGACGTACTGTAGAATGTAAAAAGTCTTTTGTGAAGCTGATAATAGAGCGTTTCTCTGTTTTCTCTTCCCTAGTGATTTCAAATGCTCCTTAGTGCCTTGGTGCTTGCTTGGTCTCAGGAGATACGCCCAACCAACACTAACTCCCCACCCAAGTCTATTGACTGTCTTACGCTGAAATAGCCTACGTGCATTTCCAATTCGGACTTGTGTGTCCTTGATATTTGGAAGCATCACAGGACAGATTTTCAAGTGGCACAAAGCAGTTTGCATAGTTATGAGCAGACAGAAAGCTTTTTATCTATGACAATTTCGGCATTAAAATGCGATTCCCATCCTGAAACTTTGCTACAGCTCAGGCTCATTATTGACCTATTTCAAGTTATTTCATTTCAGTTTCCTCCTATTTAGTTCTGGGGAAATTAATGGATATGTAGAAGTCCAAATGTTATTTTAACCTCTTAGATATGCTGGTTTTGTTGATACACTATTTTTCCACAAAGGACCCACTATTTTGGCAATGGGTTAAACAGTTTTGCTATCTGTTTTAACATAAAAATATTAGATCTGTAATATTTTCCAAAAGCAGGCAGGTAATTATTATAACTGACTAGCACTCAAAATCTAAGCCCATTCAAGACCCTGACCCAAAGTAAATTAAAACCATACTCCAATCCTGTAATTGTACAGTACTGTTCCTCCCTCTGTTGGGATCAGAGCTCCAAACCTGAGGCTGATGAAATTTCAATGAAAAAAATTAGTTAATTTAGTTCTTTCTCTCATAAATCTTGGGGTACTTAGGTTTGCAGGATGAAGTTTTATCTATCAAGGATTTTAGAACTGCTCTGTTTCCTAGTCTGGGTATCAGTCTTTTAGAGTTCACATGACAGAGAGGAATATTGCTGAAAGCCCTGTTTAATAGTTTTGTTCTTTATATTGTAGGGCACAAGATGTACTATTTGTACCCTTTGAAATGTTCATCAGCCATAAAGATAAAAGAAGTGTGTGGATTATTCTTTTGTTTCGGATTTTCCCCAGTGCTGTGGCTGCTGTAGCTTTTCTGGGTACTTTAGTTGTCACTCCTGCCCCTTGCCCAGCCTTTATTCTTTCTTCAGGACACATGTAATGCCCTGTTCTCAGGGAACATACAATATGCCTCTTTACAACTCTCTAAGTCTACTTTGGTTTATTAGTGCTGGTCTTATTGAAGGAGTAAGTGTTTTGCATGTGTTTTTTCCTTACTGGTAGGAGCCTCGATTTACTAACTCTCCTCCTGGTTTGGTTGGATAGCTTAGAGCTGCAGAAGAAGCCCTGGAATCTCACTCTGAGGGTCTCAACAGGCTGAACCGTATGAGCATGAGTCTGCTTTAAAGATTGTGGTGCCATGTGGCATTACTCTAATCAAGTTTAACCAAACCAGTCTGAGTGCCTGAAGTGTGATGTAAAGTGCCTTCAGGCTGTTTCCCAGCAGGTACATGAGACCATATGGCACAGCACTCTGCTGCAGCTCAATGACCGATGCTGCAAGTCACCCGCTAGTCAACCTTTCTCATCTCGTTCCCTCTTCCATGGGCATTATCAGCAGCTGTCAGCTACTGTGACTTCAATCACTTCCTCTTACTCACTCTTGTTTTCTTTCAATACACGTTTAGAATGATAGGATGCCATCTGGGACATTTTGGCCATCAGCACCATTACTAATTTTAGGTGTTTTAAAGAAAATGGGGATGAGTGCCAGCACAGTGGAGGCTAACCTCCTCCACAAAGCCCCTAAAAGAGGGGTCTGTACTCCAGTAACCCATACTAGCTTTCCAGAGTGTTCCCATCATTAAGTCCTTGGACTCCTTGTGGGACATGTGCAATTAGTGCAGCTCCTCTGATGACTTCTGTAATATGTCCACTCACACATGGGCTCCAGGAGCACAGATCAAGTTTACACCACACAGCTATCAAGTGGTAACAACTTTCACCCACTATTGACCAAGACTAGGTCTGGACTGAAAACCCAGAGATAACGTTCTGGTTTTGTTTTATTCCATAAAGCCTCTGATCCTGTTCTCATGGTAGCAATTAACAGCATTACCATCTCTCACACGCAAAAAACTCCAACTCCACTGTTAATCCCCACATTTGTGAACCTTTGGTAACGCATAATGCATCTGTGTCATATTGTTGAGGGGATCAGCTAAGGGATGCTTTTTTCCTCTTTATTAATTTATCTTAAATACTGACTAGGAAGTACACAAAAATCTGGTAACTTCAACTGAAAAATTAAATATTAACACACTTCATTCCACTTTTCAATCTGTGTATACACACTCACAAACTCTGTTTCTCTGCAATATAAACATTTGAAAAAAACCATATTTTACAAGAGAACCTTTTAAATGTTACAAGAATTACAGCACATGACTAGAAGCTTTTAACTTACAAGTATTACTTCACATATTCCATATACAGAGAGACAAGGCAAAATCATACCTGTTGTATCTTCCAGGAAGCTCTTCAGAAGAAACCACACCAAGATTTTATGGGAAAAGATATCCTTGAAATTTTCAGAGGCAGTGCAGGTATCTTGTGCTGTTCTTCATTTCAGAACCTCCCTAAATACTGGCAGCACTTTAATAACTAACTTCGGTTAACTTTTACAAGAAAAGGAAGATTTCACTGTGGCCTTGACCATTGAGCCTATCCTCAGGAGGGATGATAAGAGTAATTTCTTAAAGTTCTCCATGATATTGCTTAACTTTGGTGAACTATTTCTGATTGGTCTGCAGAGAATAATATGGGAAAATAGAGATGAATAAGAAGGACTCTCTGTTGCAATCCTGCCTTGTGCATCTGTTAGGTTTCTGTTGAGCATGGTGGGAAGTGGTAACTCAGCTATGGTACCCTTTACTTCTGAAGAAATGTGAGCCAGTGGTAAGGCAGATGGGGCTGCTGGGCATGCCAGCTTTGAGCAAGGTGTGCCCCAGTGAACCTTCTTCCCAAGCACCTTTAAGAGACCCAGAGGCAATTCCTGTGTGATCAGATCATTGCCAAAAATAGCCTTTTCAGGGAATTCCAACAGTCAGCTGTGACCTGGTGGACCAGACGGTGCAGCATCTTGTGACAGCTGGTGGAAAGGTGCAGACCATGCGTGCAGTCAAGTGTTGGGGCATGAATGTGGCGTAGGTAGGTTGGGCTGTCCTGCAGGACCCTGCTCCCCTCCACTGCCTATAGAGGAGCTGAGAGAAATCACCCTCCCAAGGCCAAAGTGAGCCTTTGTAAATGTTTCCCTGAGATATCTAAAACCACCTAAGGAGGTAGCTGAAAAAACATTTTGATGCCTCGGGCAGTAACTTTGGTAGCAGGTACCCATGATCAGGACAGACATAAAAGTTTGGTGCCAAGGTGCTGGACACAACATAGCATCAAAGTTCTCCAATGAAAACCACCCTTAGGACCCTTTCCTTAGGTCATGGTACCCCAAATATCTAAAAATGCTTCAGCTGTGGTATCAGTAATATCATGGAGGGCCTAGCTGCTTAGGGCACTCCTCTGGGCCCCATTGTCTTTGGGTGTCTGAAATCACAGCCACTGCCCCTGAAGAAATAGTTTTCCTCACCTGGTGTGAGGGCATGGCATGAGGAGGGACACCCTGTGGACTTTGGAGGGACAGTGACACACATTGGTTTAGGAGGAGAAGAGGCAAGAGGAGCCTGAAGTTCCACTTTCAGATGGTTTGCATGTACTTCAGTCAATAATTAAACTAAGAAACAGTGGAGCAAGCAGGACCCCAATATATGTCTCTGCAAAGTGTGACCTCCATACAACACCTATTGTGACACCTATTCAATGATGCTTTCTGGCTTTTTAACCCATGGCTGCGAGCTCCCTGAGAGTCTTTATAGACCCCAGGTGCTTTTGAAAGTTGGATCTACACTTTCAACAAAGACCATAAGCTCTCTTAGTTAAAAAAATATTCCAGATCACTTCTGAAACTGTCGAGAGTCCCTCCTCTGTGACAGCAAAACCCTGGTTTTGGTAACTGTTGATAGATTTAAGGGATTTGCTACAGTTTGCAAAACTGACACAGAAGTCACTTTTCCTATTAAAATAACAAGCATTTAAAAAGATGCAAACCAGCTGAATCCATAAAACAACTAAATAGCTTAGCTTTGCGCCTCCTTCCTCAAAGTGCAGGCATGATGTAGTCACGGAAGTGCTTTAAGACCACTTTGAAGTGTTGAATGTTTTCTTAATTCTTTGTATTTGGGATATGTCATGAGAAGCTGTAAGGTAAAACAGTAGGACAGCTTATGTAAGACTAGTTTTAACTGCAGGAGGGACTCTTGACTCTAATAAAGTCAGTAGAGTCTTGTCCTTGGCTTCATCACATCCACCTGTGAGTGCTTTACTCTTGGATTATTCCCACTAATTCATTGAAGCCATAAGGCACTACGTGGAGCGACAAAGGGTATAAACACTTTGGCCTTTCTGTTTGCAGCAGTAATGCTAAGAACATGATTGTCTCCAGATGGCACAGAAGAGCTTTCACGCACAAGGGTCATTCATACAGGAGCAGGATACCTTTGTCCTACACCACAGAAATTCAGCTGTGCAAAGCCCTAGTGTCTTTACACCAGGTGCTTAAACACCGGCTTAAACTCCATAACCAGCTGGGAAAGTGTGGCCTTTTCTGCCAAGGCAGAGCAGAAGAGAAGTAAATGAAAATTGCTTATTGCTCTGTCTCTCAGGCAGTTCCAGAAATGCAGAGTGCAGTGCTGTAAATCAGTCACAGCCTGATCCCTTGCCAAGTCTCAAGTACCCTCAGCTTCCTTTTCCTTTTCTTGGGAGCTGAAAATTACTCAGAACTCTTGAAAGCCACTTGATGAGCTGAGCTCTGAAGGGCTTCTTGTGTACTACCTCCTGCCCTGACCAGGGCTGGGGAGGGAGAAACAAGTAAGTGCCTGGAGGGAGATAAAGCAGTAACAAATCGTGTGAGGCTCATGACTGCAGAGAGAAGCTATTTTTCACAGAGAAAAGAAAATATTCTGCCAGAGATGCATTTTACTTGTCTTGTGAAGAGCTCCATGTCTTTCTTTAGTGTTAAATAAACATCAGTATTGATAACTGGGAGATTAGCTGGCTGAGACTGTGGATAACAGCATCAGCCCATGACGATTTCTAGTGTTGCCCAATGTGAAAACTTTGGGAAGCCTCTGTTCTCATGTGCTGCTTTCTGGCCATGTCCAGTCTTGTATTGCCCAGCAGGTCACCCTGCTGCCAGGTTCTGCCCAAAACCTTCCAGCAAAGTATCTCTCACAATAGCATCTGCTGTGGTGCTTCTAGTGCAAAACACTCCAAACTCAAGTGCTTCCAACCCTTTCAAATATGATGCTGCTCTTCTTGGGAGGCTCAGTGGGTAACAGAAACATGTCATATTTCGCTCAGCAGTAAGTGAGGTAGTCAGTTTGGGCACGCACCACTGATGGTTGCCAGTGCCTTGCTCTGATTTTGGAGGAAGGGCAAGGACCACAGCCTGTGAGTGGCATCCTCAGGAAGATTTGAAACCCCTACTGTGGACATGAAGAAAGAAAAGGAAAACTGTATGGCCCTGAAAGGTGTTCCTAGACAGAAGAGGTGTCACTGGTACTTACAAACTCAAGATGCTGACACCAGAAGGAAGCATAATGTCATTTCATGTCCAGGTTCTTACACTCCCTAGTACCTTGTTTTCTTTACAGCAAGTTTGTCTTTGTATTGCCCTGAGGCACAAATCAAATTAGCCATGCCACTGGGTCAAGTTCAGTGATGATGCATAAAATGGGGGTGAGGATGAGTAAGTTTAGTTAAGAAGTAAGCATCAGGCAGTCAATGTAAGTTTGGCAAGGGCAGTGAGGTTGGGCAGGAAGAGAAGGACAGTTCCATTAACAAGGATATTTCTGGATTGTTCAGATTTATCAAGATTTGTAGAAATAGAGGGTCTGAATTTTGCTTAATGATTCCGAAAGAGGTAATGCCTCATTAGGATATGGGTCATTGAAGGTTATCAGTCTTTGTATTGAGCACACAATAAACAGGAGCACCCAGTGCTGTGTTACAGAAGAGTATCGTGCAGAGGAACAGGAGCCTGAAACCCAGCAAACTTAGCCTGGATGATAGGTGTTTATATGGTGGCATTGTACCATAAAGAGCACAAAGAAAAAATTCTGCATGCTGCTTTTCAGAGTGGGGAGAGTTTCGTCATCCTTTTCTGCCAACATTAAAAATTGAGCTTCATTCTTCAAAAGTGCCATGTTGTAATTCAACATTAATGTTATTTTCTCTTTTATGAACTTTCCATATTTTGCTTAAGGCATAAATAATTCCTTTATTTTTATTTAAGGCCATTTGTCTCTTTTGATTACATCAAGTAAATTAATTTCTTAAGAGATATCTCATATTTGAAGCAACCAACTATATTACACTTGCTGATTCAGCATTTAACTGTATTTTTACACTGTGGCTGCAGGTAGCAACATATTGTTTGAGACTTGGCCAGGCTCAGTGATGGGAGGATGCACAGTCACAGAGCCCTGCAGAGCTTCTCCTGCTGGCGATGGGTGAGTCAGGGAATCTGCAGCGTCACAGCCCAATGTGCTCTGTCCTTTGGTACAGATATGGCTACATGCACATGGAATTATGTTTAACACAGAGTAATGAGTGTTCAGATAATCTGAAAATAAACCAGAGGCGTAGCTAGCCTTTCTTGTGCTGTGCTGGAGTGGGAGGCTCAGCCTTGCCTCTGCACCCTGAGCTCCTTCCTGATGGTTCCAAGGACACTTGCTCCAAGAGATGTTTGTGGGACACCCACTTGCAGGTAGTTTTCAGCCACATGAGGGTGTAAAAACATCCTGTATTCCCTCAGAATAAGGGAGTGGCATTGCAGGGGGCCATGTCCAACTCAGACTTGCATACAGCAGTTATGTATATATATACCTCCTCTAGGCAAATGCCATCTATAGGAAGCCAAGGTGCCAACTGCTTTACACCACAGCCCTTTCCTCCTGAGATTGTGCAGGTCTGTTGTGTGAATACCATGGTAATGTGGTGCCAGCCCCAGGGAAAGCTGTGGTGTTCTCACTGGGTTTACTTTAGAGATCTTTCCCTCCTGGCAAGCAGGAGCAGATGCTAGAAGGAGGAATAATTATTCTTCTCTTGGCAGGAGTTGGCCAACTGCAGCCCAGGAGCTGTTTCATATGTTGAATGGGGCCTGATACTTGTGTCCATGTCCCCTTCCAAGCACTGCTGGGCCAGAAAAGGCCCATTTCCTATGCTTCAGGACTGCTGGACCATTTGCTTGTGACTCCGTTGCTAGACCATGACTTCAGTCCAGTTTCTGTCTCCCCAGAGGTCAGTCAAGACAGTAATTCACAGTGGTGGTTGCCTGAATTTCAGCTACTAGGCCCAAATAATTTCTGTTTTAAAAAAAAAAAAAAAAACAACAGCAAAGTCAAACCGGCATGAAAGTAAAACCAAAACCAAACAGTAATTCTAAATGCCCAGAATGCTGCCTGGCAGAATACAACCAGCAGCTTCTCTGAATGGGCGCCAGCACCATATTTCCCAGGCCACTCTTCCCAATTTCCTCTTTAAAGTCCAGACGAGTACTTTTTTATTTGCTTATCAATTTTGGAATACCCTTAAGGATAGTGTTAAAAAGAACCTAAATAAATAAATAAATGCAGAGCAGGTATTTCTATGGAAAAGGTGGAATATTTGAATGTATTTAAACATTAAGTCAGAGACATCTCCTTTTAATCGCTTGTGTTTGTGCTCTAGGTCTCCCTGTGTGTTGTGCCTTTGCAAATAGTAGTGCAATAAAATACTCCATTATCTCCACATACTTTAGACTATGCCATTCCTTAAAGTGTGCATTATGCCTGAGGTTTCTGTCAGGTAACTGTTACATGGAAAAATGTATTTCCCAATATTTTGCCAGGTCTCTTATCAGTTATTGTGTTCCTATCAGCTTCAGCTTGTTTTGCAAGAATGTGCAAAATGAAAAGGTCGGGGGTTTTGCTCATGGAGCAACATTTCTTCTAGCAGAGGGGTTTACTTAGCTGTGGGCTCCATGGCTCAGCAGGTCTGGGGTCTACGCTCCCCCACGTCATCTCCAAGTGTTTGCTCCATTCTTATTTCTGTTTTAAAAGTTCTGCTCTCTATAACCATTTGAAATCACATCTGGATTGGGAATTTTAACCTGAACTCACCTTTATTGCCAGCCTGCTCTTCCCCTGGAATTGCACAAACTGGGTAGTCATGGGACATGGAGTATTTTACCCTTTGATCTTATGTCAGGATAGTTTCAGATTATTTAAGGACCCTCACTTTCTTGACTATTTTGGTAATTGTTAAGAGAGGAATTTCCAGTTTCTGTATTGCTATTAATTGCCACTGAAATGCTTTTTAAAAAAATTTATTTACTGTTAACATATGTAACATTTTCCATTTGTGGGCTTATAAACATTTCCATACAAGTCTCCCAAGTACACGTTGCCATCTAGCACAGAAAAGCCTGTTTCTCTTACTTGTGTTACAGGCATCCTTAGAAGTAAGTAAGTACGTTCAAAGACCACATGCTGAAAATCAGTAGTCTTTTTTAGATTAGCGCTAGCAAACTTTCACTTCTTTGAACTTTGCTTCTCTATATCACATAGAGACCACATACTTTAAAAATATTAAAATTTATTAAACACTAAATAAAATATTAAATATATTGAAAAATAACTATTATAATAAATACAAGTGGGGCAAATTAAAGGTAAAATTCAAGAGCTGAGTTGAATTAGTCATAAGGAGAAGTTAAACATAATTTTGTTCATCCTTCTCATTCTCGATCTACAAATGAGTTCTTTTTCATGCTGTTAAAAAGCCCCACAGTACCCTCTGTTGCATTTACACTCCTGAATATCCTGCCTATCTGCTTGTTTGTAGACTGACACAAGGAAACAATAAAATGTCTTTATGGAGGTCAGCAGGTGGTCTGACCTGGCACACCATCTGCTTGGGAGAAGGCAGAAACAGGAAAGAGGTAATTCAGGACTATGAGATGATCCCAGCCATAGCACTTCTTATTAGCCCTGCTTATTTGAGGAGGTTTACAAGAATGGTGGATGAGAGATCCAGCAAAACACAACCAACCACAAAGAAAACATTTCAGTGAATTTTCATGTTTCACTTGGTGAATCAAAGAGCAGGGAGCAATGTCTGTATCTCTGCTCACAGTCCCAGACCCACCAACACCAAGACTCCTGGGCTCTTCCATAGCATCTCTCAGTCAGTCCAGCCCAGACTCCAACTTGCTTTTCCTTTCCCTGTCAGGATGCTTGTTAAGTGATATTTTGGCCTCTGCTTGTACAACAGGAAGCCTCTCAGTTCACGTGTTTTGCTGTGACTTGCTATAGCTCATGGTTTCAGCATTTGGGTTTTATTAGTGAGCTTTTTTACTATTGGAAGAGGCTTATTTGCTCCCTCTGACAAACCTGGAGGAAAACTCACCCACCAAGGGCTGTAATCAGGCCTATAGTTGTCTTTGTATCCCAGTCTGATCACTATCAAAGTTCCTATCCACAGCATTATTGATAAAAAGAGCTGTCTACTTCCTCCACCTGAGCGAAAAATACACAAAGCCACAAATCCCAAAGCCACTTGTGCAACCCCAGGCAGTACCAGGAACAGGAAAACCCTCCAGTTCAAGGCTGGTGGCACCTTCTTCTGCAGCAGCTTCTGGGGAACAGACCCTGGCTACAGCACCAGCTGCCAGAATTAGCACTCCCCTTTGCTCCTTGTCAGGCTGCTTCAGCTTGTAAAGGTGCCAGATCAAACAAGCTGAAAATATTGCATCTAATCAGTTTAGGATAAAGGCCATCTTCGAAAAAACAGTTCCTCCAGGAAATGAGCTTCTTTCTCAATAGCTGGCATACTTCCCACTGAGTGGGACTCAGAGCACTGGGCTGCAGGAGCAAAATGCAATAGTCTTTTTGTGTGAAACAAAATAGAGAATCTCTCCCATGCTGTGCTCATGCAAAACCACCTGATGATAAGGCAGTAAGAAACTGGTCTGCCTGAAAAGTGGTGTTTGGCTGGGAAAAACAATCATGATTCTGGACACAATCCCCTTAAAAACAAACATCTTGGGAACTGGTGAACACCAGGGGAAAGGGGAGATGCCTGTATTTACTGTCCAGTTATCAAAGTCTATGAAGCAGGGAATTTAGAGCAAACAAAAGGATAAAATAAGAGCAGAATTTTCAGCAGGGCTCTCACCTGAAGGCTGAGGAGGCAAACACTCGTTGGGATGGGACAAATAGCACCTGGGAGCCTCTGCAAACAACTAGGTGATTACTGGGCTGGGCAAAGGGAGATGAGGAATAGGGAGTCAGCTGGGTAGAAACCTACAGCTGGAGGTCTGGGAGGGAGATCTTCCCAATAAAGGTCAGAAAATGAATCAGTCCTTACCAGACTTTTGTTCATATCTCCAAAATGCCTTCCCTCTCTCATTTCCCAAGATGTTTGCGTAAAAAAATATGGTCACGCAGATGAGGTGCTTGGAATGAGTAAATTTGGATAATCCAGTCTGGTTGTCAGTGGAAATCAAATGCTTGCTCGTTGCAACACCATAAACTCATCTGTTTAAAGGAGCTTAAAGATCAGTCTTGAGCCAGTATTACAAAGTACCACAGACTTTAAGGAAATTCCTCACTCTTGTCATATATCTTATCCCTTACAAGGCATTAATCTTAACTAACTTTTTAATATTGACATTATAAATATAGTAGTAACTTTTTACATGATAGTGCCTTTCATGAAAAATGTATCCAAAAATCTATATTCTTTTTATTAGATGTCTTTATGATGAAAAGTGTTACATTTTAGCTACTGACTGTGCCTCCATGATGTAATATTTTCCAAGGTCTGCTTGAAAGACTTTTTTATTGATGACTCAGGATGAGCCTAAAATAAAACACCCGTATCTAAGTACATCTGATAATGTGAGTTGGTTGCAGTCTAATGTCAGTATCAGTACAAGCCCTGATCCTGTGTCCTGTCACATGACGGTGAAAAAACAACTATACAAACATGTATGGATTCCTTAACTTTGTTACATCGTTCTGTTTTTCTAGCCAATCCTGCCCTTTATTTTCTGAACTATTTACTCAGAGCCTGGTCTAAACAGCACTGAGGAGTCAGATTGCAAATCATTTAGGATGAGCAAGATCCAACATCAGGACACAGTGAGCAGGGACTGCCACCTGAGCTATGTGATGCAAGGTGTGGTGCAGCCCTATTGTTCTCATTGATGCCAGCTCATAATTAGCCATCACAGTAAAGAAATTATATACACAAAATTTTGCATGTGACTTATTGTGTTCTAAAGAGAGCTGAGTTGCTGCAGTTCTGGCTGGCAAGGCTGCATGGCCCAGACTAACCTGGCTCTTGATGGGCTCTGGGCCAGCCCGGTGTAGGAAGAGAAACCTCCTGCTGTCAGCAGTGGCAAGTCCAGAAACCTTTCTGCCTCATTTCTTGGGAATCAAGTGAAGCTTTGCTATAAGGATATTCACGTCCACAAGAACCCTTCTGCTTTTCTCTCACACTTTTAAGGTGTTCCTCAAGTTTCTAAGACAATTTTCTTCCACCTGAAGCTAAGTCTCAGTTACTCTTAATCAACTGGGTTTTGTTTGTCCTTATGGTGACTGCTTAAAATAGAACTCTCTACAGTGAGACATATCAAGAATTGATGGAAATTATCAGGGCGAAGCAAAGGAGAAAGTCAGGACACCTTGGAGAGCACAGGTAGAAATACTGAGCTGCAGACAGGTGATATAGCAGAAGTAACCAGAAAAGCCAGCTTGCTAGGGAGGCTGTTACAAGGCAAGGAACTACAAATTAAGCCATGGAAGAACTTGGGCCATGTGCTCCTGAGGGATTTTCTGTATCTGACACATTTGTGGGAGGTGGATGCAGATCTCCAACATGGTATCAGCCCCTGTAGGGTCCTGTGACACCTTCTTGTACAAGAAGGGCATGGGGGAGCAAGGACAGTGGTCTGACCAGTTTCCTTGCACCCCCAGCTGAGGTGTTCTCCTTGTACAAAGGGCTGCTGTTGTGCTCTGTCAGATGGGTGACCCTCCTGCAAGGCTCCTTTGCCAGGCTCAGAAATCAGCCCTGCTGGAGAGGAGGAGCAGGGAGATGTCCCCACCAGCCTGCTCCCACCTTTCCCCTCCTCTTGTCCACCCACAGGTGAGCATAAACAGCTGAGCACTCATTCTGGGCTGAAAGAAGACAATTCAAGACTTGATTTAGCCACATGAGGTAAAAAAAAAATTTCTTAAGGACAGCAGATCATGGTTTCTCTTGCCAAATGCCTACATAATGGAAAATAAAACATTGTGTATATACAAACCCACTGAAAGTTAAGATTTTTCCAAACTGCTGCAACTCAATTGCAGAACATTGTGCTCAGCCTTCACTGCCTTGTGCACCACAGAGCATTTCATTAATATTTAAACTCAGTCTTTTGACTCTTACCCAAGAGGGTTTGTGATTTAAGCAGGGTTGTGTAGGCAAGACAGCCCTGGTGGGTCTGAGCTGCTGAGTGGCAGAGCTCACATGCGTTCCTGGAGACCAGGAGCTTGTAAGGAGCATGGGCTGGAAGTCACAGCAGATGAGCCGGGCTTGCCCCAAATTGCTGCAAGCAGTACTTCTGTTGAAGTGATCACACATGAGAGCTGATCTGAAAGGTGTCCCAGGAGAGTGAAGAGAGTAATGCTAGGAAGGAGTCCTGGTGTGCAAACAGGAGCCCAGCACACACCATAGCATGGCTGTAACCTATCCACCTTCATTCCCATGATTAGGGAGCAGTGGGAATAGTGTGGGAGACCAGAGATGCAGCTGAGGGTGCGGAGGAGAGCAACTTTCATGGAGCACTAAGACTTCAAAAGGTTGTAAAACACCATCCATGTTGTCCTGTGACCTCACGTGTCTTGTGCTCACAGAATGCAAGAAAAACTTAGATTCATAGAATGGTTTGGGTTGGGAAGGACCTTAAAGATTGTCTAATTCCAACCCCCCTGCCATGGGCAGGGACACCACCTGCCAGAAGCCCCATCTACTCAAAGCCCCATCCAACCTGACCTTGAATGTTTCCAGGGATGGGACATCCACAACTTCTCTGGGCAACCTGTTCCAGTGTCTCACCACCCTCACAGTAAAGAATTTCTTCCTAATATCTAATCTAAATCTACCCTCTTTCAGTTTAAAACCATTCCCCCTCATCCTATTGCTATACTCCCTAATGAAGTGTTCCTCCCTACCTTTCCTGTAGGCCATCCTTAAGTACTGGAATGCTGCTATAATATCTCCCCAGACCCTTCTCTTCTTCAGGCTAAACAACCCCAATTCTTGCAGCCTTTTGTCACAGAAGAGATGTTCCATTCCTTTGATCATCTCTGTGGTGNAATCTAAATCTACCCTCTTTCAGTTTAAAACCATTCCCCCTCATCCTATTGCTATACTCCCTAATGAAGTGTTCCTCCCTACCTTTCCTGTAGGCCATCCTTAAGTACTGGAATGCTGCTATAATATCTCCCCAGACCCTTCTCTTCTTCAGGCTAAACAACCCCAATTCTTGCAGCCTTTTGTCACAGAAGAGATGTTCCATTCCTTTGATCATCTCTGTGGTGCTCCTCTGGACCAGCTCCAACAGGCTCCTGTCCTTCCTGTGCTGAGAGCCCCAGAGCTGGACACAGTACTCCAGGTGGGATCTCACCACAGCAGAGTAGAGGGGCAAAATTACCTCCCTCCACCTACTGGCCATGCTTCTTTTCATAGAATCGTAGAATTGTCTAGTTTGGAAGGGACCTTTGAGATCATCTAATCCAATTATTAACCTAACTGATAAAAAACAGCAACCCATCACTAAACCATGTCACTGAGGACTATGTCAACCCATCTTTTAAATAAGTCCAGGGATGGTGCCTCAATGCACTTTTGATGCGGCCCAGAGTGTGGTTGGCCTTCTGGGCTGTGAGCACACATTGCCAGCTCATGTTGAACTTTTCACTAACCAACACCCCCAATTCTTTCTCCTCAGGTCTGCTCTCAATCCATTCTTGGCCCAGCCTGCATTTGTGCTTGGGATTGCCCCAACCCACATGCAGGACCTTGCACTTGGCCTCGGATAGTTTTAGTATTCAGAAGGCAGGGTGGAGAGGATGAAAGAGTATCCTGTCTGCAGCAGAGGAGTGAGGTGCCAGCAAAATGCATAAAAATAATAAATTACATGTGCAGAGTAATGGGTGTCTACTTAAGACATTGATAAATCAGTGTCTAAATCTTCAGTAGAAAAGACTGAGGATGACTATCCCAGGCATCTTATGCCTGATTGATGCAGTTGTGAACACCTTTTTTTCTTAAGAATCGATAAGTAAAGCTCTCTCCTCACTTTCCAGACATATACTTATATATGTCTCTTTGTGCCAAATTCATTATGTACATTTACAAAGTCACAAATCAATATTAATTGCAATTCCAACACAAATATTAATCAACATTAACCACAATGCAAACACAACAATATGTACATAAGGACTTTTTCATATTAATACAAAAATATAGAAATATTTTACCTTGATAGTCTAAAAAATAGAGCTTATGAAATACCACCAAACTCTTGTATTCCAGGTTAGCATTTGGAAACCAATTCAAAATACAATTCTTACTCGAGCGTAATTTATTAGCATAAACCTGCGTTGATAATCTTTACACTTTGTCTGAAGATAAAGTGTTTGTAAAGATGCCTTTTATTGAATCACTCTAATTTTTTTCAAGATAATAGTTATATTATCATGAATAGTTAATTAGAAGAACGATTAATTCTTAAGTGTCATTTTTATTACTACTGTCTCATTCTACAGTTAAACATTACCTGAGGTATCTCACTATTAGTATATTAATGGTGTAGTATCACTTGTCAATTTTTAGAACCTTCCAGTCAAGATTCTTGAATTGCTTTATGACTATTAGTGTGTCTTTATAACAGCCTTCCATAGTACATAAGCATGAGATATTTGCTTTGCTTAAAATAAACTAAGGCATGTAAAATTACTCAGTGCCATGTCAAAGGGTGATTTATTGATAGATATTTTGGAAATTTCTTTTGCAAGGACAACTCCTGTGACAGACAAGACAGCCCAGTGCAGCTCTTGTTAGAGGCAGATATTAGCAGTCAATATTTTTCATTGTTCTGGAATTAAAAAGCCTTGACTGGAGGAAGCCTATTGAGAGCCTGTCCAAGCTTTTAATTATTTCAAGGGGAAAAAATACCGTCTTCATATTCTCTCCAACTCATGCTTCAAGTCAATGACAGGTTCTTGAGGTTGTAAGATCCCTGGATTGAAAAATCCTGTCCCAGAAATCTGCCCCTGCCTTGAGGCAGGGAAGCAGGCCACGGAGAGCAGAATGGCGATTTTGCTGGCAGAGCCATTGCTCTTGTGTTGTGACCAGAGTGGGGTTGGATTACAGACATGGTTTTCCCTTTCCCTCACTAGCAACCAGCTCAAAACCACGACCGTGTCCCTTGTGCTCCATGATTGAATAGCTTGTACAGGGCAGGCAGCCGTGTCCTTGGTGGGTTGTTGTGCCTCAGCTATGTGACCTGGGTGTTCAGGTCCTATTGTTTGTGTGCTGCCACCCATGAGGATGGATCGTCAGATGTCTTCCCTAATTGTTTCCCAACAATGTCTCTTTAATCCATTTTAGTTATTGATTAGGCCACCAGCAAGAATTCCAGAATTACACTAAGAGCGGCTGAGATTGTTTGGGAAGTCTGAGAGGGGCATTGCAGGTATTTAATATTAGTCTGTTAGACATTAATATGACTCTGCTCCACAAATATGTTAAGAATGTGGCTCTACAAAAGGCACATGTACCTCTGTGCAAAGGACACTCTGAGTGGGATTTCCTGATCTCCCTAGCTCTCAGTATTAGAAACAAAAAAAAAAATGTAAACTAGAGAGAACCAAATTCAAAACCCATAAAGGAAATCCTTTTCTCTAACTGCCCAACTCAAGGTGAAATTCCTGCCATACAGTGTTGTTGAGGCCAGTAGTCCAACAGGAATTTAGCAAGCGAGTATCAACTGCCCTACTCTGCAGCTGAAGTACTCTGTGCTGAGCTGCAGGTCTTTGCAACAAGCTCCTGTGCATATAATCTGCATCAGAATGAATTCTGGTATGGTTTCAGTCCAAACGGTTCAGGCATTTCTAGGAATATGACTTAGGAAGCATGCATTCCTTTTTTGACAGCTTTGACCTGTGAAATATCCACCTCTGCTCACTGACACTCCAACTTAGCCCACGTGCTCCACGCAGTGGGCCTCAAAGCTACAGACCAGCTGAGAGGGGACAAAAATGAAGCCAGGTACTGGGTCTACTGATCTGGTTATGACTTTTTAAAAGAGCCCAGAAACAAATAACAGTCAAAGAAAAGATTGCAAAGTTAAGCATCGCAAAATGAGATGTGATAGAATTCCGGGTGCTTATATGCACATATATTGGACGTAGACATTAACTGCAGGATCTCACGGCTGTGTCCCACAGGACCTTTGCCTCTTTCAGATCAAAAGAAGTCTCTGCTGGAGATGGATTGGGTGGTTCATGGAACAAGGCTGATGTGGATGCCCATAGCTGAGCTTGTTGATTCTATGATTCTGTAAGTGCAGATGGGACATGGTTTTGCAGTAACTTGGCAGTGCTAGGTTAATGGTTGTACTTTGTGATTTAAAGGTCTCTTCTAAACCAAATGATTCTAGGATTCCATGATCACACTCAGGTGTCTGCATGAAAAGATGGGCACTTGCAGGGTGTGATTAGCCCCACCTTCCCACGGTGGCTGTCTACAAGAGGACATCGGAATTGTGTCTTGTGAGTATCTGTCGTTCACACTGACTGCAGAGGCACTCCACAGAAGTCTCCCAGATGCAGATGTCAACTTTGCAGATGTTTAAAGTCCAGTGATTTGACTATTAACCTGATGTGTAATGGCAGGTGCCACTAAAGGGAGGGTTGAAAAAGTCAGAGAGCTCCAGTAACAGAAGGTGAATTTCCAACATCTCTCTATTTTGGGTTGTGACAGAACAGTGTAGATTCTGACCCGGTGCAGTAAGGCAACTCCCATGTTTGTTTGTTGAGCTGAAAGCAGCCTCCTAGATCAGCTCAGTCTGGTGATCTGGACTCATCTAAGGGGCTGTGGGTGCAAACAGAGATGTCCTGCTCCCCTCTCCAACACCTTGACACCTCTGCTGTGCGTTGCTGCTATGTCCTTTGCCCTGCATCAAAGGTGCTAATGTGTAGCTTGACTGAGGAACAGATAGAAGAGTAAGGAGAAGAAAAAAAAGATGAGTGGAAACTTGGGAATTACCAGTGAAAATAGACACTGTGAGTCTGCTCCGCAATTTTCTGAGTAAACCTATTAGGTCTATCCTAGGCATAGTCAGAACACAGTTTCACAGCATAAATCAGGTTTGAGGACTAACAGCAAAGCAAAAGGTTTGAAATGAATCTCTACTACTGGGCTTCCTCCACTGACACTGTAAGGGGGCTTTGTGGTGGCAATACAATGCACAGTCCATAGTCCAAAACTTTCCCCAGCTCTGGTATCTTTTGGAGTTTTCAAGTTCCCTCAGCTGCCTCCAGAGGGAGAGAAGTTATTTCAGATGAGGTAGAATAAATATGCCTGAGCCATGGGCATGGGGAATCAGGATCTGGGTTACAGCATAGTTACTCTAAATTTAGTTTTAAATACACAAAGAGGTAAATCACCTCAGACGGCTGCTGCTGCAAGATAAATGGATGCAGTAATATCTCTGGTGAGCCATGAAAATATCCCTCTAGAACAAACTGAGAGAAAAAATAAATGGATTTTAACCCATGTTTTAGGGTGTTGCTGAATCAATGTCTAAATATGCCCAAGTTAATAAGGGCATTAGAGGAAGTGAAAATCTCTGAAATAAATATTCCTTAATCCTGCAGATCTGGAGTCCTCCCAGGTGCTGACAATTTACTTTAGGCTACTGCTTGGTGATCTTGGGATGTTGGAGCATCTGATGACCCAGCAGGGCAGTGGGGACAAATCTGACCAGCAGTTGGCACAGGAGCATTATCTTTCCGGGTGCTTCTGTTTTTTTTTCTACTTGAAACCAGCCTTGAAGATCCACAGACATCCTTTTCCCAAAGAAGCTGAGCCTTGCTGATCTTATCCAGGCACTCCTATCACCCTGAAGCTATGTTTAGGAGTATGGCTGCGCTTCTCTCCCTCTCACGTAGACACACCTGAACTGACTAAAACCGGTTAATTTAGATGCTGATAACAGAAAACACTTCAGTCTGACTTGCACCTAGTTGCATATAAACTGTTTCACATGTTCTTTTCTGCTCTGCTACTGCTAGGTATTTGCATCTGATATTTTTTGTATTTTTTTTTTCATCTTACTGGCTCCCCGGCTCACTTCTGACTATGCTTTAACCTTCCTCCAGCATTGAAAAGTTGCTTGCAAGTCCATGAACCTGGATCCAAGGAGACTTCCCTCCTGAAGAAGTAATGGAGGTAGCACAAAAGGTCTGTCCAGGTTCCTGTAAGTCTGGGTCCATGACAGTCAGCAGAAAAATCACATTGGTGCTGGTGTCCAGTTCAGAATTTGGAAAAGTGACTGAACTCAGGCATATGAAGTGCTTTCTAGGACACAATTTAGAGTGAAAGACACAAACGCATGACATGTTGGGCTGAAGTGGGGCAAACCATGCTGCAAGAAGGGAGAGCAGCCCCACTGTGGGCAGGAGCATGCAGTACCCCAAGTTACATTCCTGGGGCCTTCCCCCGTTGTAGGGCTGGGACCTGTCTCCTCCCTCCTGCCATCCCAGCATAAGCTGCTCTTATGCACTGGAGACCCTGAAATCTAAACAGGAGACTGGAGACCCTAAACAGAGGGGGAAACCCCTTTCCAGACAGCTCCTAGCCCATCTCCATGTCAATGTGTTAATGACAATGAGACCTTGTATTAAGATGCAGAAGAGAAGGTGGAGTTCATATTTTTGGGTTCAATGTTTATTAAGGACAGCTGGGGAGGAATAGTAATTTGCCTAATAAACCTCTAAAAATAACCCTGTGCCCAATTTAGAAGAATTACTTGATTATTGTTGTTCTTTCCTTTTGTGGCATCAGGATGAGTAATCTGTCAGGATCATCTCTGCCATGTGTACACTTTCTAAAAGAGGAAGTGTATGATAGTACATGATTTTGAGTCTCTCTCTAAATAGCCTCTTCTCTTTCAGTGCCATTTCCAAACTTTCTGCCATAGATTTATTTAATTTGAGCAGTTACATCCTCCTCCTGTGGTCTCACTGGGATGATCTACATCAGTGCATTGATTCAGAACACAAGTCCACTTTTGCAATAAATCTCTTGATTGTCTCCCATTCTTCTGCTATGGGTTGCATAATAAAGCAGCCTCAAACTGCATGAACCCAGCTTCCTGGGGATGGGAATGAATGGGAAGAAGTGCTCCAGGAGTGCATCCAGAAGCAGCTGCAAAATGGAGCTTAAGAGAGCCAGGCTACAGCTCATCCAAAATAAAGGAAAATCCTGAAATGTGGATTTCAGGTCCTCACCACCAACTGTTTGCTGTACAAATCCCACTGCTGTTTGTACAGCATGTTGTGGTTTAAACCCAGCCAGCAGCTAAGCCGCACTCAGCCACTTGTTCACTTCTCCATCCAGTAGGACTGGGGAGAGAATTGGAAGGGTAACAGTGTGAAAACTTGTGGGTTGAGATAGTTTACTAGGCAAAGCAAAAGCTGTGTGCACAAGCAAAGCAAAATAAGGAATTCAATCACTACTTCCCGCATGCAGGCAGGTGTTCAGCCATCTCCGGGAAAGCAGAGCTCCATCACACCTTGCTGTTACTTGGGAAGACAAGCACCATCACTCCAAATGCTCCCCTTTTCTCCTTCTTCCCTCAGCTTTTATTGCTGAGCACAACATTGTATGGTATGGAATGTCCCTTTGGTCAGTTGGGGTCAGCTGTCCCATCTATGTCCCCTCCCAACTCTTTGTGCCCCCCCAGCCCACTCACTAGTGAGGCAGTGTGAGGAGCTGAAAGTGCCTTGGCTCTGTGCTAGCAGTGCTCAGCAGTATCTACAACATCCCTATGTTACCTGCACTTTTTCAGCACAAATCCAAAAGATAACACCAAATGAGCTACTATGAAGAAAATTAACATTATTCCAGCCAAAACCAGTACCGCATCCTACATGTTAAAGTGGAGGAAGCTCTTGCTTCTGTGCTTGTTCAATTTGTCACACAAGTCATAAAGGTTTTATTTGGTTTAACCCTAATTTTTTCTGTATATTTCTTTTTCTCTCCTTCCTTTTCTAACACTTAGGTACAAGTAGTTTCAGGCAACATTTGGCTTGACATTGATTTACTACCAGCAAATTACATTTCTTCATTGCTGAAATGCCAACCCTTTAGTTTAAAGACTAGTTGTATATCATTCTAGATTGTCTGAACATTATTTAACCTCTTCTTTTGCTATCCTTTGCATCCTAACAAGAAACACAATGTGTATATATAAAGTTTTTGTGAATAGGCTTTTGCTTATAGACTGCAGGTAAACATCCCCAAGTTGTCAGGACTTGACAAAATTCATCCTGGACTACTTAAGAAGTTAGAGAAGCAACTTCTGACTGTCTTCAGAGACCTGGAGAAGGATAGAGACATTGGAGTGTGAAAGGATTTACTTTATTTTTACCTGAAAGAGAAAGGTGAACCAAGGGAATTTGAGACTACTTGAACACTTTTATATAAATTTAATACCTTGAAGATAATAAAGAGATAAGCAACAATGAAGAGACATTTTACAGGAACAAATTGTATTGAACTGATAAAACGTTCTCCTTGATAGACTAACCAGCCCAGGGTACAGCTAAAGTAAATGTGAAACAATAATGATACTAGACCTGAGGAATAGGTAGCCAACAGTGTTGTAAAATCTCCTTGGAGCTCCTAGAGAGCAGATTAAATAACCTCAGGGATGGCTGGGCAGCTGCCAAGAAAAAGGGCACAGCATCCATGCTCCAACTTGTGCCTCTTGCCTCTGTCACCATGTTTTCTTGCACTGGCAACACCAAATTGGACACAAGCACAGAATAGAAATAATCCACTCTCTTGACCTGTTGGCTCCACCTTTGCTCATGCCACCCAGGAGGTTGTTTGTTGTCTATGCTACCAGGGCATGTTGCTGGCTCATGAGCAACTTTTGCCCACCAGGACTTCCAGGCCCTTTTCTCCAGAGCTGTTTCCTCACCAGCTGGAACACAGCCTACTCTGTAGTGTGGGGTTAGTGCCTCCCAGGTGCACGACTTCGTTATAATGTACTATATTAACAGACTAGCACACAATATCACAAGCAAACAGTGATGTTAACATAACTAATCTATATCAATTACGTTTCCTAAAGGGCAAACTGCAGATTGGCACAGTGCATGCACCTTGATTTTCACCATATCAGTGATTTGCTGCACTATATCAGGCCATTCTACCATCCAAGTACCATACAGTGTTTAAAATGTTAACACTGCAGCAATCTTAGATGCAGGAAATATGTTCTGTTTATCACTCTGTTATCACTGAGAAAGCTCCAAGCTGCACAATAACATTGTGCATCGAAAGAACTTTGACTTTCATAAAGACAAGATGATCTAACAATGGGAATTTATTACTATGAAGATCTTCTGTCTGAACACAGAAAATGTCCTGGACTCCTTGTGCAAAATTTCCCTTTACTCAGGGGATTTAAAGGTCAGATCCTGGATTAGGAGAGCAGAGCATGAGAAAAGCCGTCTCCCAAGCAGAAGTGTGCATTTCCTTGATGTAATACATATCTCTTAAGGCCTGACTTAATTGCCTTGTTATTTAGGTTTTATTTTTATTTTTATTACCTTGTTTGCCAGAGCCTTTGAAATGGAAGAAAATCAAATGCTGCATAGTCAGTGTATTTTTAATGGCCTTGTTTGGGGACAAAAGTGAAATTTTAGCTAACACGAAAAGTTTTGTGGAAACTTTCCACTTCAATTTAGATTTACATGTTTTCCAACAACAATAGAACCAATTAATTTTACAGGTGTTCAAGGAATGCAAAATATTTATAGTTTTGGTTTGGATTTTTATTAAAAACCTGAAAACTTAACTGGAAGCTTAAAACAAATGAAAGCAGTTTGGATTTTTCTAAATTTGAAAAATAACTGGCACTTAATTATCAGCTCTGGTGTAAATATTTATTAAGAAGTTTAAATAAGCAATGACAAATTGAGCACAGGAAAAGCAAAACATCAGTAATCCGTAATCCTATTCTAATTCCCATTTCAGAGACTTTGAATTATGAGCACTGCACATTTTTATCCTACATTGACTTGTTCTTTTCTTTCGTATAACCTACTGGAAATAACACAAACTTTTTCCCACGTTTCGTATACCACATCAGCCTTGTGAGTAATCTCCTCTCTAGATAGAAGGTCACAGATTTTCAGAACTGAGTAATGTGCAGGGAACAGAATTTTACAAGGTACACCAAGTTACTGCTATGCAAAGCCATTCACTGCTATTGCAGAATAATTCCTAGGAGGAAATCAAATGGAAGGAAATTGGAGGGAGGGACATAAAACATAGAGCTCCCACTTCCTTTCTGCAGCACAGAGTTGATAAAATTAAGCAAACTGAAAGGAGAGTCATCTCTGCTTCCTTTGAGGGGCAGCAGTGCAGTGTCCCTGCAATCCTCAGGACAGGACCCAGTTGAATTGCCCAAGATGTCCACCTATTGTAAAAGTTCTGCATGCCTGTGGAGGCACTCCTTCTGACATATGGTGAGCTTTTTCCCACCAGCAGCTTTGACTATCTCAAAGTTTAAAACATAGGTCATTGGGTCCCCCCTCAGGTCAGCAGACAGCAGCACTATAGTCAGCTATTGGAGGGCAATCCTTGACACCCACTTTGGGAAAGAATGAGTAACCTTCTCAATTTGACAGTCTCTCTGAATCTCCCATAGGAGCCCAGAAGACCAGCTTTCTATTAGACCTGCTAAACCAGTTGTCTGACTGTGACAGCTGCAGTGAGGTGAGACAAATCCTGCCTTGATTGCTTGCTTTCCCTGTACGTATAAGCAGAGGCAAAAATCCTTGAAGGCCACAAGGAAGATTTTGTTGTTGGTGGTGCATGCATTTAAGATAGGAAGACAGGATCTCCCAGGTGCTTATTTTCAAAGGCACCTGCTGACCACCCAGGGAATTTAGGTACTTGCTTTAGGAGGATGGCGTCACTAGGTGCCTAACATTTAAATGCAAAGAAGAGTTATTCCCTCAGGTGAGACAGCTGAATTGCATTTCACTCACAAGCCACTGCCAGGGGCAGTGTGTCAGGTGTTTAACCATGGCATATGGCAGGGTCTTAGGACCAATGCACTTTTCTACAGTCACCATGTGATGTTAGAGAACCCAGATGGGTCCTGTCACCAGACCCAGGGTGCCCTTTGTAGGGTCTGGGGCTCCTTTCTAACTTCCTTTTGACTTGAAGATGCAGTGCTTCAGCTTCTCTAACTCCCTGCTTACCTACGTGTGCTTCTTCAGAGCTCCAACTAACAGAGGAATGTTCTGACTGCTTAACTTTCCTGCAAGCATTTGGGAGCCACTGACTGACAGTCCTGCAACATATTGGGAGCCACCGATCTTTGTAAAACACCTGCAGAACAGAGTACACACATACCAGGGCTCCTGATATGCTTTTCAGACAATTGCCATGCCTTTTTGATGAATCTGAGGTATGCTGATATTTTCCATGTGGCCCAGTCCCACTTACCTTCCTCCTTCCTGTTTATCCCATATTGCCAACATATTGGTGCAGAACCTCAAACAGACGTAATGGACTTGCTGTAGCTTTCTCTCCAGTTCTCTACTCATCATGCTTTACTGCCTGAGTGATAGGAAATGTTTCTAAGCTGAGCAGTCTGGAAAGCAGTACAGGACCCTGCTTTGGACAAGGGTGCAAACCAAAATGTAGCCCCTATCTCTTTCTGAGTACACCTTACCCTGCCATGGTGCTCACTCTCACCGAAGACAGCAATTTACCAAAAGGATTTATCAAAGACTGGAGGAGTAATCTGAAAATTTGTTTTGTGAAACATGGCTTTGCAAGGTACATCAAGGTACATATGGGTTTGAGAGCCACCATTCAGTCCTTGTATGGAGTGTGGTAGATTTTTCTGTTCAGTTTTCCCAGGTCAGAGCGAGTGTAATTGTCTGTTGAGATTGATAATCTTGATGTGTACAAATAAACATGTTTACACAGGCATATGTGTAAAAGTGCAATTTGTAATGCAAGAAAATATTCAGTAGTTCGAAGAGATACACTGCTCTACTTTGCTCTAAACCATCCCTGCAGATCTGTTACTCTATGCAGTCACGTTGCCCTCTGTTGACTCTGGTACGTGCCTGCAGCTTTCCTCCTCACGCTCCAAGTCAGAGCTGACTCTTGTTCTCAAGGCAGCTAATCAGAAGACTTCATGATGCAGTTTGTTTTCCTGGCACAGCATCNGGTCTTGGGAGGTGATTGTCCCCCTGTACTCAGTACTGGTGAGGTCCCACCTCAAGTACTGTGTCCAGTTTTGGGCCCCTTACCACAAAAAAAGACATTAAGGTGGTAGAGCAGGTACAGAGAAGGGCAACAAAGCTGGTGAGGGGTCTGGAGAGTAAGCTTTATGAGGAGAGTTTAAGAGAGCTAGGGTTGTTCAGCTGGGAGAAAAGGCAACTGAGGAGACACCTTATCACTCTCTACAGCTACCTGAAAGGAGGTTGTAGAAAGGCAGGGTTTGGTCTCTTCTCCCAGGTCACAGGCGATAGGACAAAAGGAAATGGCCTCAGGTTGTGCCAGATTCAGATTGGATATCAGGAAAATTTACACTGAAAGTGTTATCAAGCATTGGAATGGGCTGCCCAGGGAAGTGGTTGAGGCACCTGGGATCCTGGGAACCTGCTTTCCTGCAAGGGGACATTTCATGCATGCTGAATGAATGCAATAAAAAGGAGGAGTGTACCCAGGTATTGTGACCTCAGTGTTCACAAAAGGAGTGCCACAACCAAAGAAAGGTGAGGTAGAGTCATGCCAGGGGCACAAGAACAAAAAGCACTCAGGTAATCATGGTTTACAACCACCACAGTCCTAAAGGCAATCCACTGAGGATCTGATCTTTATGATCTTTATTACTCAGAGATGTGAAACCTCAAGAAAATATTTTAACAACCTCCAAATTCCAGCCAAGTCCCCAGGAAGGTTCAGAAAGGCATTCCCAGACACTGTGACCCCAAGAGACATGCAGTTAATGGGCAAGTCTGTTCAGAGGTGATTGCCAGGACTGTGGCAACTGGGACGAAGGGATCCAGCCCTGCCCTCACCCTGTGCCCCATTGCCTTGCCCCTTCACCTTCCCACTGTCCCCATCCACCAAGACATGCTTTGATGCTTTCTGCACTCCCTCATGCTCTCAACACCCTCTCTCTAATCCTGGGTTCTGAAGCAATCACGACACAAACCATCTTCCCACATTCATCATTCATCAGCATCTTCTCTAATCTGACAAAACTTCACAGGGCAGCATGAACCCATAGCTGAGCCCTTCAGCTGGAACACAAGGAGTGCAAAGACATCACAGAACGGTTTGGGTTGGAAGGGACCTTAAATTTCCACCCCCCCTGCCATGGGCAGGGATACTTCCCACTAGACCAGGTTGCTCAAAGCCTCATCCAGCCTGGCCTTGAATGTTTCCAGGGATGGGGTATCCACAGCTTCTCTGGGCAACCTGTTCTTGGGTCTCACCACCCTCATATCCTGATATATAATAAAAATATACCCTCTTCTAGTGTGAAGCCATTGCACTTTGTCCTATCACTACATGCTCTTGTAAGAAGTCCCTCTCCAGCTTTCTTGTAAGCCCCCTTCAGAGCTGGAAGGCCACTATAAGGTCTCCTCAGAGCCTTATCTTCTCCAGGATGAACAACCCCAACTCTCTCAGCCTGCTCATTGTTTTTGTGGCCCTCCTCTAGACCCTCTCCAACAGGTCCATGCCCTTCTTGTGCTGAGGACTCAGGAGATTTCCCCACCGGACTTTCCAGCAGCTCTGCTGGGGCCTCAGCTTCCCTCTTGGAGGCATTTTTCTTTGCCCTCTTCTGTTCTTGCACTTGCTACCCAGAGGTAACATGCTCAAAGTCTGTCCTTCAGAGCCTCGAGTCATTTCTTGTTGCAGAAGATGGTCTTGTTCACTGCTTGCAATAACAACATACTCATGGCATTCAGATCTACGTCTGAAAAACATTTCATTTCCGTAGAAATACTCAGGTGCTGCCAAGCACTGCCAGTGCTCTGGTGCCCGGTTGTGCACTGAGTCTGGGAGGCCATGGGGAAACAACATGTGTTGGCTACTTTCAGATAGCTACAGCTGGAGGATTTTTGCTCTTTATTCTCTTCAGTTGGCTCACTAGTGAGGGTGGGAGATACAATGGAGTGCAGATGTAGTGCTGAGGGACGTGGTTTTGTGGTAACTTAGCAGTGCTAGGCTGTTGTGGTTTGAAGAACCTGCAATAATTTATTGTTGTTTAGGCAATTATTCTCTCACATGATGACCCCTCCCCACCTGGGAAGGGGAATCAGGAAAAACAAGGAAACCCAAGGGTTGAAATATAAACAGATTTAATAGAATAAGACTAAATAATTAACAATAATAATACTAAAGAACCAATATTGATCCTAATATCAATATAAAATATGCAAGGATTATACTCAGCCCATTCTGTCAGCAGGAAGCTGTGCACTCCTTGCAGGGGACAGCAGTTGTCAGACACTGGGAGCGTTGCAGCTTCCAGAGGAAGGGAAAGACTCAGGGGTCTGTCACCAGGGCAAGAGGTTCTCAGGATCACAGCCATCAAGGAAGAGAGACAACTACTCAGCAAATTTTCTAATTTATATTGAATGTGATGTGCACAGTGTGAAATAATCCTGTTGGACAGCTTGGGTCAAGTGCCCAGATCTTGCTCCTCCTCATCCCTGCACCTGGTGAGCTTGAAAACACTGAGACCTTGAAACTCATGTAGCATAGATGGCTATAAAGTAAATGTTTTCACAAATCCAGACGTTAGAGTCTTCTAAAAGTGCAGTTTCCCCTAGCAGTAGAAGAGATCTTACAGAAAAGTAAAATTACTGAAAGAGAAATCAATCCTGTATCGCTCAAGCCGGGACATAGGCTAACGGCTGGACTTGATGCTCCTAAGGGTCTCTTCCAACCAAAATGATTCTATGATGGGAGGAAATGATGGGGCCATGATACTTTTGCTGCAAGCATTGGGAAGCTTGGCAATGCTTCCTCGTTAGCCAGCCAAAAATTTAGGGATTTAAATATTAAAATGTCAGGCGTGTCCAGCCTCCAGTGCTGCCGGAGGTACTAGCAGATAAATCCTGACGTGAGGACAGAAGGAGAATCCTGAAGCTGGAATATGGCCTTTCATTTTGAACACAGGTGCTTCCACACAGTGTTATTAGGCACCAGCACATTTGTTAGCTCGTGCACTTTTTTATAAATGGGTGAATCCCTCTTCTCCCGGGTGGCTCCTCTAAATAATTTAACTCTGCTGTAATCAGAAAGGCTGGCCTCGCTTCTCCAAAATGCTTAGTGATGTGCTTCTCTGCATGGGAAATGACAGAACACTGCCACCTCATGGAGATCTTGATTTTATCCAAGAAATTAGAAAGCACGAGAGACTCGAGAACTTTATTCACAGAAAATATTTGCACTTTTGGGCAAGACAGCCAATCAATGTTATGAATTATGTAACATATTACTTATCTAAAGTCACATTTAGATGTTTTTGTCATAAATTGAATGGAATATCGCACATCAACTGAACCAGGGGGAATTCAGTAGAGAAGTAAGAAGCGTTGGACTGGTGCTGTTCCCCACCCAGGTGATGAAGGCTTCACATTTTCAAACACTGATATGCTGAAGTCCAAATAGCAGAGGATTGTGGGGGCATACACCTTTGTTTCTAAAGAACAAATAGTCTGGAATAATATAAAAAACATGAAATGAAGGTGTGCTAATTATAAAACCGTCTCAGTATTCTGGTTCTTATTTTTCATTATTAAATTCAGGATTATACCAAGTCGAAATAATTTCCAAAATTATTTCAGGTGTTATTGAGTATTTTAAAAATTGGATTTATGTACATTTCACTGCTGTGTAGAATCACAGAATATCATGTTGGAAGGGACCTCAAGGATTATCTGGTCCAATCTTTCGTGGCAAAAGCCCGGTCTAGACAGGACGGCCCAGCAGCCTGTCCAGTTGAGTCTTAAATATGTCCAGTGTTGGGGAACCCACCATTTCCAATGGCCAATTGTTCTCATTGTGAAACACGATTCCTCTTGTGTCCGGTCAGAAATAAACAAGTTTCATTGTGAAAAATGAAATATTTTTACTGTCTCGGTTCGTTCTCAAATTTTATTTTGATCCTTTAGTTGTGGGTTTGGGAGCTCCTTTGGCCGGACCTGAACGTTAACTTTAGTGCCAGGTAGCGGTACCAGCTGCCGTGCGGCTCCGCCCTGGCAGCGCCCTGCCGCTTTAAGAGCCTCATTTGCATGTCCCCGCCTCTCTCCATCAGGCCCCGCCCCACTCCCAGCGCTGTACCGGGCGGCCGCCTCCGCTAGGGGGCGGTCGCTCCTCCCGCCGCGCTCCCGTCCTCCCCGGCTGGTTGCGCCTGCGCGGTCGGCGGAGTCCTTGGAGCGGCGGCTGAGGGGCGCGGATCGGTGGCGGGCCGGGGGTGGCGGATATGCAGCGCTGGGGACGCGTTTCCTGTGCACTCGCTCGGGTACGGCGCCGGCAGGGGACGGGTGGACGGGCGGGCAGGCGGCGGGAGCTGAGCCGCGTCGCGTTCAGGAGCTGGGGCCTGGGCTTTCCTCACACCCCCCTCCCCCCCAACACCGCCCGGAGCGGGTATAAGGGCGGGCGAGCGGGCGGAGCCCGAGCAGGCGCCCTTGGGCGCGGCGGGTGGCCGCGGGGCTTGGCTACCCTTCCCTCCCGTCTCTGCTTTCGGAAAGGGGAGTCGCTCGGCGCGGCCGTAGTGTAGCTGAGGGGACGCGGTACCCGCGGTGCGGCCTGGCCGCAGGCGGGCCTCAAGCTGCCCCGGGAGCGGTGGGCTCGGGGTCTTGTCCTTGCTGCTGTGCAGGTCGTTGGCTGTCGGCCCTCCCGAGAGCGGAGCGGAGTGTACCGGCCCGCAGGGGGAGGGATCCGCGGGGACGAGGGCGGATACCTTTGTGGCTGTGGGAACGGCCGGCTGTCAGGGGGTCGGTTCCCGCCTTTGGGGCAGCGTCGAGGGCTTCGGAAACGCACACGGAAGTATCGTCTACTCCAGTTACAGGGTGATTGGCCTGTGATGTGCTCGCCACAACTTTGCTATCCCATTGCAATTAAAAAGTCGTGCCCTCCGGAATCGCCTCTGAGGTGTTGCCTGTTCATGGGAAGTAGCAGAAGGGGGTGGTTATGGAAGACTCTTCATAAACTCTTGAGAGTGGCTCATTTGTGTCATTAAGTGGTTTGAGAGCCCCGTGTTGAAGGGCTGGACGTTTGTGTGGTTAGAGGCAGCCTTAGGCGAGGCTGATGTGAAAACAGGTGTAATGATTGGCTGAGGTTGCAGAGGAGGTAAATGGCACCAGCGACTTCTACCTCTCCTTCTAGTCAATGCCCTCCATGTCTGCTTCAGTCTAATTGCTCAAGGTCTGGTTAACTGGTGACTGCAACTGTGTGTTTTTCTGTGTGTGGTCAAATGCTTATTTTTCTTCAACAGTAGACTTCACCTTTTTAAAATTAAGGGTTTTTTCCCCTTTCTAGAGAAGCCATTTTGATCGAATTCATCATGGTCTCCAGGGAATTAGTGCAGTGTCACAAAGGACCTATGCTGATCAAGGTAATTACTTGTGAAAAATTTCTTTTGACCAAAAAAAAAAAAAGTAATCCTAAAAAACCAAAGTGGTGCTTCCAACTCAGAAATTGGTTTTCTAGGTGATGGGAGAATGGAGATTCTCCATGTCAGCATGGAGATTTAGATGTAAAATAGTGGCTTATTTGCCCTATTTGATATCAAGCTAAAGCTATAAATAGAAGTTGAACTTTTATATATTATAAGAACAACAATGGTAATTAATATTCCAAAGGAGGTTTTGGTTACAAGATATGACTTAGGTACAAAGTTCATAGCTTCTACTGCGTTTGTAATCAATAGAGGTTGCATAGATATCTATTTCAGCCATTTTTTCTCCTTTATAAACTACTGGGTTTATGGCATTCAGTAAGCATTTATCTGTTGCAGTAGAAGCTGTGTTGGAAAAATGTTATCCAGGCATCTTAAATGATTTGTAGCAGGATGTATGGGTCAGACAGAATTCAGTTGCCTCATTTCATTTTACATTATTTTCCCTGCAAAATTTAACACTACTGTTTTAGTGCAGAATTAATACCTCCACACAACCTTTCCTTTTGTCCAGAAAGTTACTCTTAGGTGTGAGGTGTAACTTACTTATCTAAACCTAGTTTATTAAGTTTCATTATTTGTAATAGTAATTTTGTTGTTGGGCTTTTTTTTTAAGTATTTTCAAACATGAATTATTTCAGAAATTATAAACTGTTATTCGTGCAATAAAATGTGAGTTGCAGAAACAAAAATAACTCAAATCTGCTCTGTTTCAGTTGATGCTGATGTCACAGTTATCGGCTCTGGTCCTGGGGGTTATGTTGCTGCTATCAAAGCAGCTCAGCTTGGATTTAAGGTAAGGTGAGACCTCACTCAGGTAGCAGAATATTCATCCAGATGAACTTGGAAGATGTTTGCGTTGATACTGAAAAACTGAAATTTTTCTGTCACATCTTGGGGCATGAAATGCTGTTGCCACGTTGGTAATCTTTCTTTACCTTGCTTTACCCAGAGTATACAGAAATTGAAATGGAGCTGTGGAGGTATTACTGTCTGTAGCCCTGCTAGGCTACTGGCAAAGCTGCTCTGGACAGCTTGCTTTTGTTTGGAAGTGATAATTGAGATGGAAGAGAAGGTGGGAAATGAATGGTAGGAAGGAATGTTTCTCCCAGCAAAGAAAAGTGGTTGGGGGAGGAATTTGAGATCTGAGACAGTGAAAGAAAGGCCACTGAAAAAATATCCTGAAGAACAGACTTAGAGGCCTTAAAAGAGGAAAAAACAATATTTAACTGACGTGTGAGAATTTTAGAGGTGAAAATATGTCCACAGAAATACTACAGTATTTACATTTCTTTATCTTCATCTCTGTTCTGTTGGGTTTATATGCCTTTTGAAAGCAACAATTTTATCTGATGTATACTAATGATGTGTCATTTAACTGAGTATTGTGAGAGTTAAATGTGCATAATACATTTCAGATTTTCTAAACTGATGAAAATACAGAGTGTAACTTCAGCAGGATTTTTTTTTTTAACCTTTTCTCCTGAATATGAGACCATCTTACTCTCTTGGCACTGCATTATTCTTCCGTTAATTATTTTGAAATCTGAGAAGGTGTGTCCAGCAGCCATGAGTGTGTTCCTGCTGGCTGGTATGTCCAGTGCTTCTGAATTACACCATTTGGACTTCAAGACAAAAATGAGTTGGTTAGACCTGGTAAGATGAGTGGAGTTCCAGTGAAATGCTGGAACGGCGTCCCAGATAGTGTGTAGTCTTCACCCTTGGATATTTTCAGAACTTGGTTTTACAAGGCCCTGAACCACCTGATACATCTTTGATGTTGACTGTGGTTGGAGCAGGACTTTTGACTAGCTGGCTTCCAGAGGAGATCCCTTCAACCTAAACTTTTCTGTAATTGTTTGTTTATTCTAAAGGCATTTTTTGTGGCTATATGCCTGGTTTTCTTGGAGTAATGGTGTCCTCAGGCCCTTTAACAGTAGGGTACCATGTGTGAGGGAGTTAAAAAGTGCCCTGGATTCTGCTTTTTCATCATGGGAAAAAAATAATTTTGTTATACTGCTTTATAGCTAGTTGGAGTGTGTGAAATAATTAGATGTGCTTGGCGTGTGTCACCTGTAGCACTGAATAAACAAGCAGAATACTGCCCTTGAGGAACATAGGGGTATGTTTTTCTGAGATGGGCAAAAAGATAGGTTCTATAGTGACACCGTTCACAGAAGAACCTGAGTGTGCTCTACTGAACGTTTAGCCGTCGCTACCAGTTCCACGTGTGCTAGCACAATCATCGAGTCCTTGTGTCACCACCAGAGCATTCTGTACTGCCAACAGTGTTCTCTGGGCATGGGCTTTTCAGCAGCTTTGCTTGGCCTTGTTGGTGAAGATCATATAAAGTGGATGAGGCAGAATCAGGTAAAGTAGGAGCAGTCTGGTGCTGTTCGATCCGTAGTGCAGATTTTAAAGCCCTTGCACAATTTTTCATGTCTTTGTGTGCTTCACTCAGGAGGAAGGGTAGAAAAGAGATGATCAGCATGTCTCAGTGTGTTTCTGTTGTTTGATACGGTGAATCCTGCCCTTTGTGTTACTATCAGCTCTACTTTAGCACAAAAGCAGCAATTTAGGGAAATGAGGAAAAGCTTTCAACTGGGTAGTCGCTTCTCAGCAGGCTGGAGCTCTTAGAGTATAAACCAAGGAACTATTTTGAACATGTGTGCACCCTACAGAGAAAGAGATGCCAGTTCTTTTGCTTCTGTAAAAGGTTTATGGTACGCTCTTTGCCCTCTCAAGCTGTCTGTTTTACTTGAAACTTTGTCAGTTGCTTTTTTTGTTCCTCTGCACACTTAAATGTTGACAAGTTGCTGAAAAGGAGATGAAATATTTTTCCATCCCTGTTGGTATTGACTTCATTTTTGCTTGGCTTTGCTTTGCTTGATTTTTATTGTTTGTTTCTTTATAGATTTCGGCACAACTCTGTAGTAAAGGGTCTTGTAGGATAGCATGTCTGGAGGGAAATGTTTATGGTTTGGGGCTTTTGTTTTCTTTAAATACAAGGTTTCTTCATGTGATTGTAACATGTATTGGTTTATTTGTCTGTTGTTTGTTTGTGATCACTTGTTTTCAGGAATCTTTTGCATGATTCATATTTCTTTGCTTTTCGCAGATTGTTTAATTGCAACTTAATAATCAAGTTTAATTGATACCTTTCAGAGAAGTGTTTTATTTAAGTGATTTGGATGGTTGAAACAGAACAGCAGCACTAAAACTTGTATTAAAGTATAAGTGGGGCAATGATAATGTGGCACTATTCTGGTAGATAATTTTGTTGCAAGAGCCATTTTGTGGTTTTTAAGTTAGGAGAAAAGTGAGAAAGGGGAAATCTGAGCCACAAAATAAATCTAGGAATGAAATGAAGAAGGCACTTTTACAGGAAGAGCTATTAGGTAAATGCCTGGTCTTTGTCAGCAATTCTAACTTGTCAGATACCCTGTAAGGAAATGATGGCATAGTAGAGCTAAAAACTTTTTTCCCCACTTCTTCCCCAGACTGTCTGTGTAGAAAAAAACGAAACTTTAGGTGGAACCTGTTTGAATGTTGGATGTATTCCATCCAAGGTAAGTGTACATAGTTTGTCAATAACTTCATTTAAAACAACAGAAAATATATGTATCACTTTAGAAATTTCTCCTTAAATCTTTCTCCAAGATTAATGTATTTTAAGAATTGAAATTCAGTCCAAATAAGCCAAAGATTCAAGCAAGTAACACAAGGGTTAAGATTTTATTTGCTCAAAGTGTTTTGTTCAGAAACTCTTTGTGGACTTTCCCAAATGAAAGGATTGAAGAGAATGAAAACCAAAGATGCATATAAATGTATCTTCTCACTCTGAGCTGTTGAGTCTGTGTTGGAACCAGTAAGGACAGCGTTAACTGTTTCAGATGATTGTATCTCTTGGAGTCTACCATGTGATGTTCTTGATCCTCTCATATGAGTTTGTTCAAAATAAATCAGTAGTATTGTCCAAGATGATGTTCTTGTGTTAAAGGAATGCTGAACTGTGTCTCTTGGGGTAAAGAAAGTAAATCTAAATTAGAGGAAGAGGATCACCCCTGAAAAATCATGAACTCTGGTTTTGGTTGGGTGCACCATGCTTTGAAGAGAGCTGTCTCTATCCATCGCCTGTAGAAAGAGCCTCGATGATTAGTTCTTGAAATGCTAGTCTAAGCTAAAAGAGCGTTCTCAGTATCCCCAAAAGATGGCCTGGAGAGTAGGGCTGGTAGTGCTTGTTGGGGAGTAGTGCAGGTGGGGAGAGAAAAAGGAGAGTCCCAAGGCATGCACTCTTAAAGAAAGGAGAAATAAGAAGAAATTTGTAAGAAACTAATATTTGATGTTATCAGCTATTTCAAGCTATTGCTAGATAGCCTTCTTAGTCTAATCTAGTCTATCCAGCAGGTGAAGGAAGACACTAGTAATGTCAGGCTTGTAATGGCTGTAGTAACAGACATAATTTTTGTACCAAGATCCCTACTAACTGTATTGCTGTTTCTAATCTGTTTGCTCAGAAGGGTTCTGTTAGCATGGTAGGAGAAAATACAGCATAAATACAAAGTGTTTAAAATTATATATTAATTTTCCTAAACACTTATGAATAGTTCTAATGAAGTTCAGAGTATCATAATATATGGAGGAAAATCTAAAAAACAGTGTTACTTTCAAAGTCTGGAACTTTGCTAAGTATCTATTAAACTTTTGTTCTTGAATCCCTTTTTTTTTATGCTTTTGAAGTTCCTATAAAAGAAAAAAAAACCCCACATCTGAACCCAGGGCTAAAATCAGTTGCTGTCCAGAACTTTTTTTTGAATAGCAATAAATTTCTTAAGAAGTGGAGATACATAGGCTGCGTAAAATGAGGCAATAACAAGCTATCAGAAGATTCCTTTCCAAAAAACTACCCAAAATAAGACATTGGGCATGGAATATTTTTTTCTTTTTTAATTGCTGGAGTCTGAAGCAGTGGCTGTGTCTTCAGTGACATTGGATCTTACAGATTCAGGGTTGTGACAGTTATATGAAATGGGCAAATCAATTTTAAAGAGTGAGAGTTGATAAGACATTAATAAAAATCAAATTATCTTATTCTGACAGTGTTAGTTTAACTCAGATGTGTGTAGGTATTTCAGAAAGGTTCTTTGAGTGTTTTGCTGTGCCTGCTGTCACTCCACCTAGAATTGTGCGGTTGTCCTTCTTGAAAAGGTACTGATAAAGTCATGTTTGGGTGGCTCTAGTGAAAGATACAATTTTTCTTACCAAGATCCCTTTCTGTTGCTACTTCTAATGGAAATACAGTTCTGCATTTCAAGCTGCTGATTTATAAGCATTGTTATAAAAACTATTCTGACTTGAATTTTGAGTTCTGAATGTCCAGTGACCTGAGCTAGCTCCAAGCCATTTAGCTTCAGCTCAAGCAGCTGTGCAGTTGTGGTAACTTTAGAACAACAACTCAGCTACAAAATTTAACTCACACAAGTATACAAGGGCTAGAGTTTTGACAGGGATTGCAGTATAGATTTTCCTCATCCAGTTTTTCTGTATCTTCTTTTCATTGACAAATAATGTCTTGTCTGAGAGAAATTGTTCTTTCCTGTACTTAAAGTCTATTATTTTTTCTTTTATCTGGTGAAAAGAGCAAAAAGGATAGGTGTGAATTTAACTATTTTCTATTTTAATGTTAAATATGTAACTTCATAAAATACTTCACTATGAACTGCTGTGTACAATTTGTTTGAAATACACCTTCTTAAATAGGTACACATCAGACTTTTTTACCAGTGAAGCAATTTTGTAAATAACATCAGAGTTGGTTTTTTTTCCTGATAATATAAGTAATTATTTTAATCGTGAATGTATGTCCCAATTCACATTTCTGTGTGTCTATTCTAGGCCTTGCTGAACAACTCACATCTGTATCACCTGGCCCATGGAAAAGATTTCGCTAATAGAGGAATTGAAAGTGAGTGTGAAGAGCAGCTTGTTAGTGCCTGATAAATGATTTCCGTCAGGAAACAAATTTAATCATTCGAATCTGATTTCTATATATTTTGGGTCATAAAGCTGGAGGGTTAGGAAGACGTGTCTGCTCCTTGAACCCTGAGTCATGGCTAGATAAGTTATATTCGAAAAGTGTAGTACTGCTTTTTAGCAGAGCAGTTGTTGAATCATAGAATCATTCAGGTTGGAAGAGACCCTTGGGATCATCAAGTCCAACCATCAGCCCCACTCTACAAAGTCCTCCCCTACACCAGATCCCCCAACACCACATCTAAACGACTGTTAAACACATTCAGGGATGGGGACTCAACCACCTCCCTGGGCAGCCTATTCCAGTGTCTGACCACTCTTTCAGGGAAAAATTCTTCCCCAATGTCCAGCCTAAACCTACCCTGTTGCAGCTTGAAGCCATTCCCTCTTATTCTATCACTAATTACCTGTGAGAAGAGACCAGCACCAACCTCTCTACAATGTAGCTTTTTTTACTGTTTAGTAGGGCCGTTCAACACATCTTACTGTGTCAGAGCTGTTAATTGTTTAACAGCTTTAAATAAAATGAATTTTAAATAAAACCACTACAATGCTTGATAGCAGTTTGTTTTTCTAACCTTAGTTACAGGAATCCGTTTGAATCTAGAGAAGATGATGGAACAGAAGAGTGGTGCAGTAAAGGCCTTAACAGGTGGAATTGCTCATTTATTTAAGCAAAACAAGGTTAGTTTGGATTACATATTGAGGTACACGCACAGTTTTTTCTGGTCTGAATTTCTTTTTAGATTTTTCGTGTTCTTGCCGTGTAAATTACTTTGACTTGGCAAGGGCAGAATGGGAATGCTTCTCTTCTAGGAAATTTTTAAATAGCAGATCCTTTGTTCTTAATCTACTTAAAAGAGTAGTACACAATTACCTTGTGATTGGTATTAGATGGTGAAGCAAAAGTACATGTTAGCAGCTTCTCTAACGCATTAGTGACATCCAGGTTAAATGCAGAGTAAATTACATAAGTAATTTGAATCTGAATTTACTGTGTTCTGATTTCCAAAGGTTGTGCACGTACCTGGGTTTGGAAAAATCACTGGCAAAAACCAAGTCACTGCAACCAAAAGTGATGGCAGCACACAAGTTATCAATACAAAGAACATACTTATAGCCACTGGCTCCGAAGTTGCTCCGTTCCCTGGAATTACTGTACGTATTTGAAATCTTAATGGAGTTGGTTTTCAATGTGTATTATCCACACAATTTCACGTGTAATATTTTTTTTTTGCATCTGATTGTACTTCTGACTCCTATGTGTTTTATGTATAATGTAAAAAAGAGATTGTCAACCTCCCTTTCTGGATTTCTTGGTCATTAGATTGATGAAGACAATATTGTGTCATCCACTGGTGCACTGTCACTGAAAAAAGTTCCTGAAAAGATGGTTGTCATTGGTGCGGGAGTCATTGGTGTAGAACTGGTGAGAGGATATTTAAACCACTTGGTCTTTAATGTATAAAGGAACAGGGTGCTATTTTGTGTGTTATATTTGATTATGTTGCTGTGATTTAACGGCTGTTTGGTTGAGTGAGTTGTAATGAAACTGTTCAGACTTCATAATGGTTGCTCAGCCTGCTGGCCATTAAGCAGGGAAGGTGTAAGCGCGGTGAAACACTGTGCTGGGTGGATGTCAGTAACTTGAGGGTACATAGCGTGTATATGGGTTTTGTTGGTGAAGCTGGTAATAATGGTTGTGGTTATAAATACATATAGAAGTAGCAGTGGTTCCATTTTATTGCATAAAACTTCCATAATGTGGTATTGGTTTGATTTAATTTGTAGTCCTATTAGAACACCATAAGCAGCTTCCTTTGGGTTTTATCAGCTACACTCAGATTCTTTAACTTTGAGCTTTTCTGTACATATAGCCTAAAATATACGTAATTTATACTTAATTACATTAGGGTTTTTTTAAAAGATAATTCCATGAATTCAGTCACTGAAGTTTTGGGTATGCAGACACGCAGTAATAAACCCATTTATTTCTTTTTTGTGGAAAGGGTGGGACCGGGAGCAGACATGTCTTATCCTACACTGTAATGTTTGTGAAAGCTGATAATTTTACTCTTACCTGTTGACCTGCTTTTGAGAAGTTTATGGTTGAGATGGTATTACAGTAAAGAAATCTGAAATTTTCCTTTCAAGAACTTAGGCATGTTGTTGTGACTGCAGGGTTCAGTTTGGCAGCGCCTTGGTGCAGATGTGACAGCGGTTGAGTTCATGGGCCACGTTGGTGGAATGGGAATTGACATGGAGATCTCTAAAAACTTCCAGCGTATTCTTCAGAAACAGGGGCTGAAGTTTAAACTGAACACCAAAGTTACTGGTGCTACCAAGAAACCTGATGGAAAAATTGATGTAGCGTAAGTGTTTGGCATTCCTTTAGTTTTGTGTCATATATCAACCATTAAAAACTATTTAAAAATACAGTCTGATATTATTTTTTGAACAATTCTTAATTCTTTAGTGAAATTTAGTATTTTTCCTGTATTGTAACTTTAGAATTCATAATTTTGGGTTTATTAAGTTCTAGATTGCTTATACAGGAGCAGTTCCATTGACTCGAGTTGAAGGTGTGCCCGTATATAACCAGTGAGATCAGTAATAAATGCAGAACTCTAAATCATTCTTTTCATGGAAGGTCTTTGCTTCTGGTATAATTAACATAAATATGATTGTTCATACAGGCATTTTCGCGCTATTAATTTCTGGCTGCTTACTGGAGGGGTTATTTTGTCCATAACCTCCCCTTGTCCCCAAATAAGGGTGGCAGAAATCTGGTTGCTTTTGAGTAGAAATAAATGAAGCTGCCCTAGAGTGTCTTTTAATGGCCATAGTTAAGCTCTTTGAAGACTTATAGATGAAGAGCTAATATAGAAACATAGAAAGCAAACTTGCTTTGTAAAAACTCCCTACGTGTATACACTGCTTCTGTTCTTTTTCTTTTTAATGTGTTCTCTGTGCAGCCTGATTACATAAACTGCAGTTGGAGTTTTAAAAAGTGCTTAAATGTTACTTAACAAAAATAAGCTTAAACGTTGGGGATTTTTTCCACTGGATTCTTAATACAGTGACCTGTATTTGCTGTATTGCCATACCTCAGTATGGCTTGATCTTCAGCATTGTAAAAGTCCTACATTTGGGCTTGTTTACATGCTGTGCTAATGCTGATTGGGTCTCATGTAGTCTGTTCCTACACGTAAGAGTCTCATTTTACCTCAGGACTATGCTTTTGAAAGCACATCCTACTTACTCTCACTTACCATGCTGTGCTTCTTGCGCTTTTGGAGCACAGGAACTCGGTTTGTTCTGGGTACAGTTAAACACAAAGATGCACTTGAGGGATGCACATGATGCAGCTGCTGAAGGGGTGTTTGGGCCAGAAGAAAGCTTGCTCAGAATGTACAGCCCTACCCCTCCCCAAGGTGTACACAGTTCAGATGCTGAGTACTGAGCGCCTGTTATTTTGCTGTACAGATTTGGTCGTATTAAGATCGTGCTACTTGCTAGTGGATATTTACCCAGAATTTCTGTGTCTAAGAGTTGGTAACAAATGTAGTAAGAGTTACTGTGCCTTCCTCCCTCTTCTACTCCTCAACTGTTGTCAGGAGGGAGTGTGGGGCAGTTTGAATAAAAGTGTTTTGGATGCAGTAGGTCACTGTCTGGACCACATTGGTTACTAATCAGAGAAATACAATACGGAAAGTTTAGAGCTTAATGGTTTTGCTATTTATTTTTCTACAGTGTTGAAGCTGCTTCTGGTGGCAAGGCAGAAGTAATAACTTGTGATGTGCTCCTGGTTTGCATCGGTAGGCGTCCTTTTACAAAAAACCTAGGTCTTGAAGATATTGGAATTGAGCTTGATAAGAAGGGGAGAATCCCAGTTAATAACAGATTCCAAACCAAAATTCCAAAGTAAGTAACACTAAATATTTTTTTTACTTTTTTTAAAGCAGAACTCTTATTTTTAAAAGTTTAACCTACTAAACTACTCCTTTAAATTTTAGAATACACTTCAATATACTTCATTTCGGGAACTAAAGCTTTTTAGTCAGTCTTTGGAGTTTTGTAATGTAAAAGTTCCTGTGCGTATTTCATATCACTTCTTGAAGTGTGGTCCTTCTGTGGAAACTGCTGGGGGGAATACAAAGTATTTCTTCTGAAATGTTACCTTTTAAAGAGTTTTTCAATACCCTGTTTTTAATTGGCTGTTATATAAGGTAGCCTAGCTGTGCTAGGATGTTTTTAAACGGTGTCTTATTCTGTCTCATTGGTCTGATAGCATCTATGCTATTGGTGATGTAGTTGCTGGACCGATGCTGGCCCACAAGGCTGAGGATGAAGGCATTATCTGCGTAGAAGGGATGGCTGGGGGAGCAGTTCACATTGACTACAACTGCGTACCCTCTGTGATATACACTCACCCTGAAGTGGCCTGGGTCGGTAAATCAGAAGAACAGCTGAAGGAAGAGGTACTGTTTGTTTTCTTCTTACACAAAACTGTTTTCCACCTTGGGTGTGCCTTCATTGCTTAGTAGTTTATCCAGCTACTTTGTCCAGGAGAATTTCTGCATGTGAATTTACTTCTTAGGGTGTGTGATTGAATGGTTCCCTCCTGCATGCCACTTTCTCAAGGATCACAGTTCTCTTTAATGACTTCTATTCTGTGAAGTTAATATTGTTAATTGGCTAGTTAACTCTTATATCATGTTGCACCCCTTTTGGTGGTGGTTCTTAGGCATTGCTCTGTGTGTCTTGGGAGGGTTTTATTTTTGTATTCTGTTCTTGTACTTAGCAGATTGTTTCTGTGGTTATATTGTTCTTGTTGGTCATTCACTCAGTAACACGGACCTTGTTTTGTAGGGTACTGAATACAAAATTGGGAAATTTCCATTTGCTGCCAACAGCAGAGCAAAGACAAACGCTGACACAGATGGCATGGTCAAAATACTTAGTCAAAAATCAACAGACAGGATGTTGGGTGCTCACATTTTAGGCGCAGTAAGTATTGCAAATGGTGCTGCTCTCTTGGCCTTGTAAGGGGCTTTCATTCGTGTTGCAAAGTAGTTGTCAGGTCAGGGAAGTGCTTGTAAGAATTATTCAAATTTTCCTTCTTTTTATTTACTGTTCTGCCCTCCCCCTGTTTTCTGTTACTTTGATCTTAAACCCAGCATTTATGGTTTTGATTTTTTTTTCCCCAGGAATTGCTAGAGTTAATAGGTTTCTCTGACCTGTTGTTGGGTGTTTGTGTTTTGTTTTCTTGGGTTTTGAATGAATATTGCTAAACACTCAGAGAACAGCAGAGGTGGTTGACTCAAGTTCTGAAAGTTGAGGGAGCTGAACAGACTGTGGCTCTTTCATTGGTGTGTTCTACACACCCACACACACACCCCAGAACTGCAGACTTCAGCTGTAGTCACCAAACCTGGGGGCAGTAACATAGAGAACTTTAACTAAGAATCCTCTGCAAAGATGAGAAATCAGAAAATTCTATTTTGGAAGAGTATCATTTTCCACTGTCCCACACAATCCAAGTTTAGAACCTAATCACTCTCTCTGTTTTATCTTCACAAACCATTGCTGTGCATCTTGTGTACAGCTTTAAGAAACACAAAACTGCTCTCCACTTTCATACATAGGAAATTTTATTCTTATGAAAGGCTATACTGTCAACAGCAGTGGATAAGCTTGCTGTTTCTGAATCTGATCCTCATCATTTCTGATAGGAATACATAATCAAATGTTATGCTCGTTGTTTTCTGTCACAATGCCAGTCATTTAAAAATCAACATACTTTAAAGCAAGCACAGCTTAGGTTTAGTGGTGTGAGACACTGGTTTTCTTCAGTGGGAAAGGGCTCGGGAAGATATTGTCATTGTGGCTAAAACTGTAACAGGAAATGTCATTAATTTCACCTCCTCAAAGAAACATTTCTGTGTAAAAAGGCACAAAGACAACTCACGTGAATAAGAATGGAGGGTGCAGATGTAGTGAACCACTTCTGTTTATCTAGTTATCTATTTACCTTCCCAGGAGGCCGTTGAAGTTTGGGAGGTTTCAGCAGTGATCATGCACACTGTAGCTTTGGTGAGAATGTGGGCATTATCTGACCAGCATCTTCTGGTGGGGAAAAAGCCCAGATTTTGCACAACTCTCAGTAATGAGAGAAAAAATCCTCTCATTAAGAATTATGGTTAGATTGACGCTGGGTTTGAGCAGAGTCACCAAATAGATTAAGTACTTACGTTTTACACTAGAACACAGGTGAAGCACTAGTTACAATACAACTTCTCTTTTGTAGCAAAAGATGCTTATTTACACACTGTTAGTGACTTGGGCAAACCTGGACAACTGCGTAAGGATTTGTGCTAATTACAAATACCATCAAATTACAGGGTGCTGGTGAAATGGTTAATGAAGCTGCCCTTGCTATGGAATATGGAGCATCGTGTGAGGATGTAGCCAGAGTTTGCCATGCCCACCCAGTAAGTTTGTTATAAGTGGCCTGTTGAACCCCAGTGTTACACAGATGTGTAATAGCATCTGAGCACTAATGACTTGTACCTTCTTGTGTTTGCTCTCTACAGACAGTGTCAGAAGCCTTCAGGGAAGCAAACCTAGCAGCGTCTTTTGGCAAAGCTATCAACTTCTGAAATAAAAGAGCAGATCTTTGTACGTGTACAGTACATCTCTGACAAAGGACGGTGGGCCCTTGTGGAAGGCTGAGTCTGAGGATTTTAGGACTGAGTGAAACGAATCTCTTCATTTTAAACATCAAATATTTAAACAAGTAGAGTTTGGAACAAGTGGAATTATCCAGTCTCTGTAAATTGAATACGTAAAATTACATGTTTATTTACATGATGAATGTTGCAGAAAAACAGCCTGACAGAACTCTTCTCTTTTTCAAAACCAAACATTTTGCTGCTGCACGTGATTATCAGGTGTGCTGGTCAAAACCCTGAGTAAGTGTCCAGCACAACTGCTGTTCTCTTATTCGAAGTAGAGATAGACTAAGCCTGTTGAACGCCGGCACTTGTAATGCTGCTGGCACTTAAAATGCCACTGTCACTTCCGCACAAAAAGGTGTTTCCTTCTGAAGGGATTAACTTTAGTATTCAACCTACTTCCTACATACAAGTACCACAATTTGTTTTGAGGTAGCAGTGTTAGGGTGTTGGGAGAAGAGGGGCTCGTATAGATCCATTAAAACGATACTGACTTTTTAAAGAGAAAAATACTCTTGAATGTGTGTGTGATTCTCCACACATCATGTTTTCATATTGAAAACTCATCAGGGGAAAAATTGAGTGCTGATGGAGAAATGAAAGATTGAAGAAAAAAATTACCTTACTGCTAGTTAATCTTTTCTGTTTTTAAAGCTTCCGTTTTCCAACTCTCTTAAACTTGAAATGCTACAACGGGGTAGTGAAGCAGCACCTGCTGCTAAGTGTTAGGACATGAGGGTTATTCTGCACCTTCCACAGGCAAGGGCTGCAGTGCCAGCTCTCCACACAATTAAGACCTACTTTCTTCTTCCTCTCTTTTCCATTTTGTGCTCTCTTTCTTTCTCTTCTGTAGCAAGAGAGCTTAATAAATATTTAACGTGGCTGGAGGATGGTCTTGGGTTTTGTTTGCCAGTTGGCCCTGTTAATCCTTGTTGAATACGTGAAGAAACTCACAAAGAGGTGGCATCTTTGGAACAGCCCTGTTGTGTGTAGGGCATGGGACTGGTCACAGTAGCTCGTTGTAACTTTTCTTTTGCAGGGTGCCATGTCTTCTCTTCCTTTGGTGTTTTTTTTTTGGTAGGCTCTTCTGTCTTGAAGAAAACCTCAATAACCTCCTCAATACCTGCTGACGTTGTGCGTGTGGTTTTTCATGGCGCCAGTGGTTGTGATAGATGAGAGAGGTGCATCCAGAAAGTGGTGCAAAAGCTGCTTGGGTTTGTGTGTGCACGAGGTGGTTGTGTCCTGCAGCCTTTCTTCAGAGCTGCTTACGAAGTACTGGTCCAGTGTCTGTCTATCTGAGGGATGCAAACAGATGCCAGTGTTGCCATTTTATTAAGATGTCTGTTAATCACCAAACACCAGTGATGCTAGTCTTCATTTTGGTTTGGGTTTTTCCTTTTTAACTCCTGTTTTAATTGTAGATCAAACCGTGGCAGCTCATTAAAGTTAACACCAGGCTGTGAGATGTCTGTGAACTGGAGTAAGTGAATTAATATGGATCTGCTTTCAGGTGTTAGTAGGAGGTTGCTGAAGGGAAAGCGAAGTTGAGACAATAGTGAGGGAAGATAAACTTGATTCTTCCAATAGAATCATAGAATCATTCAGGTTGGAAGAGACCCTTGGGATCATCGAGTCCAACCATCAGCCCTACTCTACAAATTCCTCCCTATACATTTTGGAATCAAGCCTACTTGTTGCAGGTAAATGCTATTAAATGTTACCTTGTGCTTCACAAGTTCTTCCCTGGAAGCCCTGCTCTTGCTGGAACAGTTTTGTTTCCACTCCCCCCGCCTCCTGCAATACTTACGGCAGTGCAGCTTTGAGATTCATCGTTTTGTTCATGTTCAATGAAGTTTGGAAAGCCAGGGAAATTTAAATCAAGACTACTACTGAAGTTATACTGGAAACTGTAGCGTCCCAGACATCGGAAAATAAAATCCAAGGCCTTAAGATTGTTACTATCTTGTTATTTTTCCTGCTGTCGTTCCTGTTCTCCTTAAGCGTGCAGAGAGTGTTTGTAAAGTTAAAGGAAGATGGGCTACTGAGCAGCTTGTCAGTGGCCTGATGGCAGCTAAGTCTGAATGCTGCCAAGTTTGCAGATTGTATTTTAGCAGCTGTAGGTACACTGGCAGTGAGAAAAGGTGCTTGATGCTGGTACGGTCATCAGTTCCTGGGATGGGTATTTTTTGCTCTAGCGTTTATAACCTATGGAGCCTACGGGTAAGTCTTTATTTAAACATACATTAAACATCCAGTTCTTCACTTTGCGTGGCTACTGGTAGGTTCTGCCACAGCTTAGGTGAGGTGCTGGTCAAAGGACGGGTGTATTTCTCAGGCAGGATGTGTAAATGCGTGTTTTGGATGGCAGTTTGTGTAGGTGATGAACGCTGTGAATCGGTCTGTGCGGTACAGTACAACTGAAGGTGCACTGTTGGAAGTGACCCCGAGCTGCAGCCGGTGAACTGGATGTTACTTTTGCACTTTGGAAAAAAGTCATGTTTGTGTTTGGGAGGGCAGGGTCTGTGTGCAGCTCCTTAACCCACTTACATTAAGTGCTCTGTGAACTTTTGTAAATCCAGGGAGGCTCGATCCTGCAGTTTATCACCTGGATCTGGTGCTTGAAATGTAAACAGCGCTCACCTGCTTCAGCACAAAAAGTGTTTCATCAGCCGTGCCGTGTGAAAGGAGTGTTAAACCTGAAGGGGTGTCGTGCAGAGGGGAGTGAGTACGGCTGGGAGCACTGGCTCCCCGCACAGGGATGGGACCTCTGCATTCACTTCTGAGTCACCATCCTGTTTTCACAGTAATTGGAGGAATTAGAATGACATCTTTGGAGCTAAGATTTTATTCGATCTCTCACCAGTTTAAAACCAAGACTTGCCAAACGTTTAACTGATTTACTATTTCAGCTACCAAAAATAGGAAGGGAGTTAATGAGTCATACAAGGCACATACAGTGATACAAAAGTACTGTTTATTTTCAACATCAAAAAGTTACTTGTCTTTGGTTCTGTGACTTGGAAGTCAATATAAAACCTGGTCACTTGATCAGGTTGTAGTGTAATGGCAAAAAGAACTAGTGTAATACTTGTAGAATCCATCCTGAACACAAGCACTTCCTGCTCCCATTCACAAGCACGTGCTGTAAACAGCCACCTTCTGGCTGATGGTCTGTAAGAGCGAGCGAACGGTCTCTTCCAGCTCCACCAACTGCTTGGCTTTATCTTCCAGAACTTTTTGATTGTTTTCATATGTATTTTCCAAATCTGTCAGCAAAGGAAGGGCAAAACCAGCTTAATTAGGGGTGTTACAATGCAGTAAAATGTAAATTGTTACGGATAAACCACTAGTCAAATTTGGGTTTGTTGTGGAAGAGAATCTTACTAGAAAAGAAAGGGTTGGAATGGCACCTTTCTGCTTCCTTAACACTGGTGTATAAAGCAAGAAGGAAGTGATTTTTCTGAAGTGGAAATCCAAAAGTCTGCTTTGGTTAATGCTGAAAATAATGGTCATTCTCAGCTTTTACAGAAATGTTTTGGCTTGTTATGGTTCAGACCATGGAGGGAGGTTTGTAACTCTGCAGAAGCAGCTGAGGGGAAGAATGAGTTCCTGACCTGGCAGAAACAGAAGGAAAACTTCACTCCCTCCCTGGTAGTTACGGGCACATTGCCCCTCTGCCTTGAATAGAAGTTAATTGCCAAGAGGAAATGTTACATTAATCTGTAAACTGGAACTGACATATCTTGATTATCGTTTGTTTTAGTAGCTTTCTGGGGTGGGGGGAGTACTGTTTGAAGGTGGGAGCCTTGCTTGAAAGGGGTTAGTCGTCCTCCTAAGTGCGGCAGCTGTGTTCCTTCCCTGCAGGGGTTCTTGGAGCAGCACTAAGTGCTGTACCAGAAGCTTCTGTCTCACTCTGTTTCAGCTGTTTTTATTGAAACCTTGGATTCCAAAGACTATGTTGTGCTCATGGGAATAAGGAAAGCAGATCAGACCTCAGTAACAAGTAACTTCTGTTTTTCCCTCCTGCTGATGAATAAACAGTTTAACAGCGTGACGTTCCTCCCTAAGATGACAACTCAACCTCCTGGGCCTTACCTTTGAGCAGCTGGAGTTTGCTGTTTGCTTGAGCCAACAAGGCTTTAGCTTCCTCTTGCAAGATGCCGGCTCTTCTCCTGGCATCGGCCGACTCCTCTGCCTTCTTGGCAATGAGGTCTTCCACTGTTCTGTACTTGTCGTTCAGCTCGGTGTCGAGGACCTGTTGTTCCAGATGGAAGCACAAGATGGAGCTCATCCAAAAGACAACGCAGTGAGGGTTTGCGTTCCCTCCCTCCACCTTTCCTAAAATCCGGGTGTGAGGAAAGGCTACGCTGGTAGCTCAAGGTAACAAAACCAGAAACAGCGTTGGGGATACTTCCTACTTAACATCTGGGATTCCAGGATCTGGGGTGAAGACTCACCAGTTGCCCTTTTGCAGACCTGTGGGCTGTTCTATGGCTTTAGGGCCAACAGTTGGCAAGGGCTTACGGGATTCAGTTACACTGTTAATTCATGGAAAGCTGTGCCTCTGGGGAGGAACACCCTGGTTACTCTCCAGTAAGGAGAACAGCTGCCCTGCTGGCGGAGGTGAAGGTGCTAGAGAAGTCGTGGGGTTGGTTTCTCAGCTGTGCTTTTCTCTGAGGTTAAGATGAAGAGGTCCTATGAGGTAACCAAGTTCAACCACTAAGCAAGGTAACAAGCTGTAGCAGTGCTGGAAGGCTCGTGTTTACTTGATGGCCACCTGAAATACCACTTAGTGTTTGGAAATAATTGATTTGATGAATAATACATTTCTCCTGGCAGAAAATGCCTCCCTGGAGACCAATGGGCTAATTATAGACCACAGATCAGAGCGGTGCAACTTCCTCTGGTAGGTTTGTCAATTGTGTTGTTAATGAGTGTTCTTTTGCTATGACAAAGGTGTCCAGCAGACATTGGGAGCAAGGTCGTGTGGTCATAGAGCAAATTTTGCATCTGGTATTTAGAAATAACTCTGGTTTTATCCTAACCATTGTTGTCACTTGATGCTGTACATGCCAGACTTTGGTGTTTGTCCTCAACCTGTCATTCTCACAGAACCATAAATACCCTAATGGAAGGGGGTGGGAGGGGAATAAATCCCCAGTTTGTCCTGTGTTGGACTAAAGCTGAGGGACAGACACCAATCTATGAAAGGCTGACAGTGTGACAGGTCTCCTGCAGCTATTTCAGAAGCTGAACATTTCCCAGTGCTGCTTCCTCTCTGTGTCTGGTCAGTAAAAAGCAGCTGGTTTTGCTGAGGGCATTAAGAGGCTGTTGCTTTTTTTTTTGACCCTGGTGCTTGACTAATAAATGAACCAGCTCATCATGCATCCACTGATGTTCCTTTAGCCAAACCTGGGAGAGAGTTTTTGCTGGCCTTCCCTCAGCATCCTCCCCGAGCTTCTCACCTTTTTGACTTCTTCAGCATTTTGTTTTGCAGTAGTAATTTTTTCATCTATGTTGTCCACATTCTCTGAATTTGTAGCAGCTTTTTGCTTAAGGTCTTCAACGCTCCTCTCTAGCTCAAACAGACGTAAGGTGGCATTGTTCAGTGTTTCTTCAGATGCTGCATTTTCAGATGCAATCTAACAGAGAGAGGCAACAGTTATGTTTACAAAAGAATTTCTGGATAAGCCCTGATCAATTAATAAGTTCATGGCCTGGTAGTTTAATTTTGTTACAAACTGCCAATGGGCTGACATCAGTTTCTAAGTACTGGACTTGGTGCTGTTTCTATGTCTTAAGAAATACTCAAAGAACTCACTGAGGTCAGCAGGTCTTGAGTTCCTTTAATATCTTCATCAGCTTGTTTAATGGCTTTTTCAGCTGCATTTTGAGCTTTTTCAGCTTCCTCCAGTGCTGCCTTCACCATGTCTGCAGTGACTTTAACATCTGTTGCACCTTTGCTGTGGAGCAAAATGACGTTAATGCTAAACAGGCTTTTACTTTGGGAGGGGGAAAAGTAGTTGTTGTACTCTGCAAAGGGCCATTTGTGCCCCTTAGTGAAGGAATGAGAATCTACATTGGGGACAGTTGATTTCCTGGTACATGAAATGATTATCACTTCCTGATACAATTAAATTAATGTCTCCTTCAAGCTGGTGGGGGCTGAGAGCAGCTCAGGCAGAGCAGGGTTGTGTACCTGGCTTTTTTAGCTTCCTCCAGAAGCGTTTCTGCTCTGGCGATGTCTCCAGCGCTCTGCTGCAGAATGACCTCCACATCAGAGAGGCTTTCGACACGCTCACGAATATCTTCTGTCAGGGCTTGCAACTGCTGGGGAGTGCTTGGCATCTCCATGTTCAGCACTTCGTTAGCCACCGCCTCGATGCTATCCAGGTCAGCGCTGTCTTCTAGTAGATGGACACAAAGGTTAGAAGGATGTGAGTGAAAGCTTCCCCTCCTCATCAGTTCTCAAATTCATAGAACCACAAAATCGTTAAGAGTTGGAAGGGACCTTCATTGAGTTCCAACCCCCTGCCCCTGGACAAATTCTTGTCCAGCTGCTCCCTCAAGAAGGAAGATTGTGGCAAAAGTTCCTCCCCCAGACTTCCAAAAAATCCATTAAAACTGCTTCCTTAGGGTGAACCCACCCTTCACCCCCCTCCCCAGGAGAGGCCCAGCAGGCGTGTGGGCCCTGCTGGCATGGCTCTCTTGGAAGCCATTTGAAGATCTTGGTGATTAGCTACACAGGGATGGGGGGAGAAGTGAGCCCACAGGAAAGGAAGCCAACAGCTGCACATAAATATATCTGTGCTAACAGAACACTGGAGGAAGGGGCTGGCCATGCCACTGCTCGCTAGCGAACAAGGCCCTCATTTAACTTTTACCTGCTTTCTTACACAAAGATAAACTCAGTTTCTGACTTTCTTCCCCTTTTAAAAGCACTTGGTCCTTCCAGCCAGAACTTATGAACACACTTGGCAAGATAGAGCAGGACAACATGTCACAGTGTGCTCTCACTTTCCTATTGTCTCGGTTTTTCCCTTCTTTCCAGCCTGGCTGACAGCAGGGGGCACAAAACATAACAATTGCATGACCCCTTAGAGGATGGTTCAGAGCTAAAGATAGTTTCCACAAACTTAGAATTAAGATATGATTTAAATGTAAGGTTTTTACGCATCAGGAAGTCTCTAATCTGCTTAATGAGATTTCTTAGGTCTTCATTGCTTCTGTCCACTTGTTCTTTTGTAGCATTGGTTTTGAGCAAAACAGCTTGTGCATTTTGTTTTGCTTCATCAGCTCTCTGTTTCGCCTCAGAAACCTAAAGAGAAGAAAAAGGGAAGGCTTGATTAAACCAAAAATTCAGTCGGAGATGGAGGTAATAGTAATGAAATATGCTTTTTCTCATAAACCTCACAGAACACTTTTAAAAGCTGGCTATGATCCATACCACCAAGGCTAGTTTAAACAACTCAGGCTAATGTTTAGAGTTATCCATGGAGCTTCACTTCAGCAAGCTCCCTTTCTGAGGATCTTTACAAGCACGATGAAGTTACGCAACAGAAGAGAAGTATTTAGAAGTAAAGCCAGGCACATATTTTGTGAATTAGTGTCTAAACTTGTGTTACAACTAAAAGATTTATTTTTTGTTATAATGTCTAACAATTGATTTGGCACAGTACCATTTTGGAGAGTTGCTCAACTTCTGCTAATGCACTGAGGATGTCTCTGTCAAAATCCATGGCTTTCTGCCAGGCGTTGTGAGCTACGGTCACCAGCCCCTCGCAGCCAGGTCCCCCGCACTTCTTCTTGCCTTCCTCTGTCCGACAGTTTAATCCACCACACTGGGCCTCGGCACAAGTAGCTCCTGCAGGAGTGCCACACGTCTGCAGAGGGACAAGGGAAGCAGTCACAGCTTTATTTCCATGGCCCAGCTGCCAGGGGGACAGAGCTGGACCCTGCTCTACCACGAGAGAAACACAATGTTGTTTCTGCCCCTTGCGGTAGCATCCCCAGTACCACGGGGAAGGGAACTGGAGGTGGTTCCTGCAGCAGATCCAGACCAGCATGACTTTAAACTTTTTTCTGTGCCCCCTGCGCCTTCCTGCCTTTAACTGGTTACACAGCTCTCTGATGCTGAAGAAACTGGAGGTTCTGAGGGAAGCCTTGCCTTGCTTTTATCCTCTATTTTTCCTGTGTTATCCTCTTTCACTAGAAAGCGGCCTTCAAGCTTTGGTTTAAAGCTACTACAGGCTGTGTGTCTTTTGTCTGCAGTCAGTCAAAGGAAGAACCTGTTTGGTGCAGAGCAGCATCTTCTCCTTTGCTCTAATGCCCTAAATTGTAATAGAAGCTGAAATATGCCAAGTTGAACGGTAACTTTTCATGCTGCTCCATTCCCTTCCATCAAACATTTGCTCCAATTTTACCTTTCCAGACCACTTTCCAAATTGTGAATTTTGTCAAGGATGTACTTCAGGATCAACTTTAAAAAGAAAAAGGCAAAACAATTTCATTCAGCAACGTTGTGCTGAGAATAATCCACTACTTGGTCAATTGTTTGGACCATGAAATTACTCAGGAGTTGGTTTAGCCAGAGGGAAAAACTGGAAAATACCCCATTCCTGTGAGGTTCTTCTCCCTTTCCACCCCACCCCTTTTGCCAAACAGTATTCACAAACCACTGTGCTTTGCAGGGAAAAAACCTCTGGGAAAACCTCAGGGCTGTGCCAAGTTAGCTGCAGCTGTCTCCTCTGAAGTGTAAATGAGTCCCTCTTACCTGTTTGGCATGGAACCCAGCAGTAGCTAGAAAGCAAAAAGATTTTTTGTGGTTTTTTTTTTGGGTGTCCTGTGATTACACCTCCAAGCAACTCCATGTGTGTTTATGGCCTCGAGAAACATCTACCCAAGATTTTTCAGTCCTCGGGAACAGTCAGGCAGGAATGTGGAGGAAGGGAAGCTGAACAAAAAGATGTCTCTTTCTTCCCTAAGAAAAAAGGGAAGGCTGGGGGAGTCAGGGGGATGCCTGTAGTTGTAAAGGACAGGGGACAATTGAGGCTGTGAAGAACTCATCCTCTACTGCAGGCCTGGTCTGCCTGGGGGAGTTAATGAGCAGTCCCCCACAGCCTGCCTTCATGCAGGATTGTTCTCTGACTGCAGCTGGCTGACTTCAAAGCGAACACGAGGGAACACCCAGCCTCTCCCAAGAAAAAGCCACCCTTGATGGTATTTACAGATGAGCAGGCAGCTTCAAGAGAGAAAATGCCCTTTTGACTCCCGCTCCCTCAAAGTTCTGCTTTGTCTCAAGCAGGAGGATGGGGAGTGCGGTGATGCTGAGGAGGGCGGCCTGTGGGGGCAGGCACAAGCACTGCACAGGCGTAGCGTGTACCCTACAGAGCTGCAAAAAGGAAGACAGTGGACTAGAGAAAGCAAGCGTGGACTGAGGACAGACATAAGAGGGTGGCTCTCGGCCCCACAGACTCGCTGCACTTTTCTGCAGGAGGGAGCTCTGTCCACAGTAAAGGGTTTTGGGTGAAAGCCAGGGTGATGAAATGACGGGTGCTCTGTCAGGCACGGGAAGGGTAAGAGCAAGACCAACATGAAAGGCTGGTGCCTGAAGCCAGTAGGTGTCAGAGTCCACCAATTAGACAGCCCTGTTCTGGCCCACAAATTACCCCATCATTCAAGAAATGTGCACTTTTTGTGAACAAACTGTACCTCTCACTGTCGGGCTCTAAACACTTCCTTCCCGCCCACCACTCCTCCACAAACTTTTTATTTTTGCTGCAGGTTTTATACCAGCCCTTCTGAACCATGTACCTTTTCAGCCACTTCGGTGAGGTCCAGGCTCTGCAGCTTGCCTGCCAGTTCATCCAGAAGGCGTGACTGCTCCTCCTGTTTAGCCTTGAACTGGGCCTCCGTCTCATTGATTAAGTCTTCTACTTCCTGCCGCGTTTGTGCCGACAGCTCCACGGCGCTATCAGGGTGAACAGTGGAGGCATTGACCCTCTCCTCTGCCTCCAGGGACATTTGGAAGTACTTGGTGATACTATCCAAGGCTCCTGCAGAAATCAGATGGAGCTGCTGAGATCTCTGTTAAGTAACTCAAAGCATGGAGGTTGGCAGATGGCACGTGAGGGTTAGCGATAGCGCTACCAGGTTAAATGAAATCTGTAGCACTATTCAGTGCCACTGCAAGAACGACAGAATTTGGCCTGCTCTAAGGAAAAAAAAACAGTTGAGGTTTTTTGCTTAGTTGACAGTGTGTCAAGGTTGTGGTATTTTGAATTTAAGCCTTTCTCTGACCTTAGTGACTGAATTTTGCTTGCCCTGAGGACAAAAGGAGATCAGCCTTTTAGATTTATAGGGCAACAGCCTGTTTTCTAAGGAGTCACTTATCCCCTTAGTTCTTGTTGCTTGCCCTGGGATGTCTGGCTTATGGAGTCACTGCTTGGAAACCGGTCAGTGCTTCGTAAGAGACAACTGCTTCATGAAAGCCACTGACTTATGGAACTGTTAGCTTGGGTCAACTCCAAGAGAGGCCTTGAGGGTGTGAGGGACCCCATGGGGGTGGCCATGCTCTGCACCTTGGGGCAGCTTTCTTCTGCAGAATGCCACAAGTCCTGAACTCCCCTCTTCTACATCCTACTTGCCTCTCTGTGAAATCCCACATTCACTGAAAGTGATCTCAGACTTCCTGCAAGGCAGAAAATAATAATAATAATAAATTTAAAAAATCCTTTGTTCCAATTTGGAATGAAGTCAGTTTTCAAAATATCCAAGGAATTTAGCAACATTACTCTTTCTCCAGCAAATTTTCATTCTTGACCCATTTCAATGTGCCAATGGGCATGCATATGGCTCCAGTGGCTCAGAACTGAGCCCTTACAGGGTGCTCTTAGTCACCAGACTAAGACCTTGGTAGTTTTTCCAGCCAAAAGCAGTGATTTAACAGACTGGGGAGATGAAGAGAGATTGTCCAGGTGTATCTTGGAATCTGTGGCACTTTCAGCTGTTGTGTCTTGTCTGAAATGTATTAATCAAGAGCCTTTAAGACAACTCTGTGCCTCAAGAACTTGAGCCGGGCAATTTTGCAATGTGAGAACTTTGCAGTGTGCAGAGGGACAAAGAGGGGGTGAGGGGGCAAAAAACCCCCTCCTGCTGCATCAGCAACTCCGTTAATGCACAGAAAGAAGCTGCCCTCCTGTGTATTATTACAAGTTCGAAGATTAACCTGGTATTTTAAACCATGCACTAATTAAATCTTTGGTCACCCCACTGCTTTCCCCTCCCCTCCCTGCGACACTTACCCCGAACGTCCGAGATCTTAATGAACTCTAGCTGTTCTGCAAGTGCTTTCACAACACGGTCTAGGCTTTTGGCATCTGTCTCCAGCACGCTCAGGTCAGTGTCTGTGCTGTTGCTCTTCACTGCTAAGGCCGACAGGTTCTCTTCTAGGTCAGCTATCTTCACTGTAACATCTGCTGTCAGCTTTCTGTAAAGCAGAGGCACAGGACTCAGCAGGGGGAGGAGGAAGGGTTGTAAGTCTGGGTGCTTCACTTCGCTGAAGACTGGTGGTTAGAGCTGCGATGAGCTTCTCCCATGGCACGACCTGGCAGGATCTGTCCTCCCTCGGTGGACCAGCAAGTGATTTGTAACAATATGCCTACCTAGAATACTGTTTTGTTTCCTTTATCATACAAAACTGCTTTTTAATCTATGGCACGTTTATAAACTCAAAGCACCAAATTGCTCAGAAAACAGCTGCTTTGTGTAAGATTAACTGGAGGCAGATTCCAGAGGACTGGTGTAATGCTCTTGTACCATGGCAACTGCATAGGTCAGAGTTGACTACTATGATCCATACATAATTTGCTTCACATCCCACACAGCTACAAATGCAGTTTTGATTACTACTAGCTCATGGGACAGATTTGAACTTGGGGAAGCCTTAGTTTTAACACAATGGGTCCTTTTAACTTGTGTGTAAAGATCCCTCCTCACCAGCTGTTTCTCTAGGGCTATGGGGAAAAACCTCCCTCTCTCAGCATTCAGCACGGCCTCGGCGAGTCACAGAGCAGGCTGTAGCTAGTGGGATAACCCTAAAAGGCAAGGTGAGTGTGTGTTACACATCAATGCTGCTGTAGGACACAAGTGGGCACGGGAAGCTATTCCCATCCTTGGTCATCTCACCAATCCTCATTTTGTGTTTCCTCATTCTGACAGAATCAGGCAGTACTTTAGCTCTGTGATCAATCTACAGCTCTCTCCATACCCCAACAGCCTGCTGGTTTCCAGGAGTCCTTCAAAGCCCAGTACATCACAGAGGAGCAAGAACTGATACATATACATGTACGTTAGGGAAAAACAGCTCCTCAGCTGCTCTGACCTCCCTCAGTACACACAGAGCCCACATGCAGCAGCAACCCCCAGCTCTCCAGCTGGAGAGGGGGAGCTCCAGGGCACAAGCCTATCCCTTAATTGAGACATTTGTGCTTTAATCCTCACCCCTTTGCTTTGTGCAGGCCCCTCTACAATGCACAAGCACACTCTTAGCAGTTGTACACAGGGCTAAAAGCAGCTGTAATCCTATTTGATGTTAAACTGCTCCATCTCCAAAAGCACAAACGACCATCCTTTGTATCACTAGCCCTAAACCAAAATACAAGGCTCCTACCCTGAGAAAAATCGAAAACAATCCTTGTTATAAAGCTGGAGCTTCCCCCCACACACACATGCTCAGAGTGCAGAAAGGAGCCCAAGTTTCCAACTCATCGGCCACATGCGGAAATCCAGGAATTTAATCTCTCCCCTCTTCATTCTCTCACATAATAGCAGTGTTTGTCCTTTGCCCCGGGGGGGCTCTGCGGTAATGAGCTGCCTGGTGCCCAGTGGGAGCAGGACAACCCCCGCCCAGAGCACAGCAGCTCTGCTGCTCTTACCTTCCCAGGCCAGGTTTCCATGTGTGGGACGGATGCTCACTGCTGGCACTGAGCGTGGCAAGGTGCTCCACCAGCACCAGGAGCTGCAGCCCAGCTGAAGGAGCAGAGCCAGGGTGTCCCCAGCTCAGTGCAGGGGCACCAGTAAATCCCAGCTCGCTGGTACTCCCAGCTCCTTCCCACGCTAGACTTACCCATCCAACTACAACTGTACTCACTCTGCTTCCTCAAAGAGATTCCCAATGTTCTTCAGGGGCTCAGCAGCTGGATTTTGAGCAATGATGGTTTTAATTTCACTGAGCTTCTCTTCCAGGGTGTTGAGCGTCTGCTGGTATGGGCCGGTGACTCCAGTGACTTTGAGAGCATTAGCTCTATCCAGGAACTGCTGGGTCCTATTAGCCAGCTCGCTGATGATCACATCCCAGAGGGCAAAGCACTGGTGGCACGGCACACAGTCGGGGAAGAAGCCCGAGTAGCCCCGGGAGCACTTGTCACAGCGTGGCCCTTCAACCCCTTCGTTGCAGATGCACTGCCCAGTGGTGCGGTCGCATTGCGGGGTCTGGATGCCGTGAGGGTTGCAGTCACAAGCTGGGAGGAGAGAAAGGCAGTTGTGAAGGCTACGGTGAGGGAAATGAGGTTGACATTGCCAGGGAGAGAAAAAAAGAAATCAACCAGTTGTTGGTTGGACTCGATGAGCCCAAGGGTCTCTTCCAACCCGAATGATTCTGTGATTCTATAATGAGGTAGGGAAATGAGCATCAAACCAGTCTGTGTCTGATTTATAATCAGCTAATCATGGATATATCTGCTTGGGCAGGGGGGAATCAGGGCTGAGTGTGAAAGGGGAGAGAGACAAGGCAATAAGTGACCAGAATTTGCACATCTCAGAAACAGGCACAATAACGGAGCAAGGATGGACACTTCTTGCAATGCCTGGATGTCAGCTGGATAGCAACTGAAGAGAAAGTCCACGGTTTCACTCCTACAATGAAGGGTAAATAGGGAAAGGCTTTCCAGATGGGGAAAGAAACCCTAACAGGCAGGTACGTAGCAGAGGGGTTTAAGTGCAAAACATGAGTGAAAAAAAGTGAACACAGAACAACCATTTTCTGTCTCCTCCAGCACAGGAGCAGGGGTCAACTGAGGAATCCAGCAGATCCAAGAATCAACCACCCTTCCCTGCACCTCCTATAAACAGCACAATAAAAGGAGATAGTTGATTACACCACGCTTAGTTAAGTGGCAGAGCTCCCCACCACCAGACACTGTGGGTGCTAAAAGTTGAGGCGGCTTCAAAGTAGTACTTAACAAATTTATGGAGTAACAGCCCTTGAGAGATCTCCAAGGTAGAGGTGCAAGGTCTGGCTCAGGATGTGCTCCTGCCACAGATGGTGAGAAAACCTTCACAACATGCCTCGAGGAGCCTTCCACTGGGCTGACACTTTTGGTATACAGAAAATGGAAAAAGCCAGGCAGTGAAAAGTAGAATAGTCCTGTCTGAAGGAGAAGAGAGTAGCCTCCCCCTGCACAGGTGCTAACAACCAAGAGCCTACACACTGCTTGTCACCCGCAATGAGGATGACTCGCAGGTTTGGGTTGCTTTTTTAATTATTTCACATTTTGAACACCAACTCAGGAGTTAGTATCCACACCTTTCTGAAATGGACTTTCATTCCCATTTTATTTTTGTAACTGTGAAGGCCTACTGATCTGTATATGCCACTCAGGTGAGACTCGGGGGTGATAAATTGGAGTGAAAACTCCAAATTGGAGTGATAAAGTTTGGGCAATGCTGCTTTTTAACAAGTGCTTAGAATAAAGATGCTCCTCTTTGGTACAAACTTGCCATGAAGAGAAGTTACTCAATTGACTTACTGATGTGTGGTCATTTCTAAAAGCACAGACACACTTTGTACACAATAAGGCTACCAAGAGAAGCATTTCCACATTTCCATGCATCGAGGCTGCTGCTTGACCTCTCCTCCTCCTTCATTACACAGCTGTTGCAGCAGCTACAGAGGAAACTACCAACCTGCAAAGATTTTAATAAAGGGATGGCATCAGAGAATAAAAAAGAGGCTTTGAAAATAGCCAGGTCATCTACCTACCACTGTAGCAGAGGACACCAGAAGCAGGTCAAGCACACATTTCTTGAACAGGAGAAGGATGGCTCTACCTGCTAAAAGCCTTCACTTACACATCCATTTACCAGGCATCCTTGAAGGAGGTTAATGGCTCAAAAAGGGCCATAAATCAGTTCACACACCCCAAGCACATGGCCCCTTGAAAAAAAGGGCAAAACACAAAGCCGGTTTCAAGATTACACGTTATTTGCTTCAATGCCAAAACACAGTGGTGGTCTTCAGTTCAAAAATCACACAGAGAGCCTCAGCAGAACAAATCGCCCCTCAACAAAACGACTTTCTTGTGCAATGTGAATATGATAGGCAAGAGACAAAAATAACTTCTGCTGCCTGCACAATTGAGCAAAATGGTCCTTTGTTCTTTGAATTATACCCTGACACAAGAGATTGTTTTTACTTTACATCGAAAGTGCTTAAGTAGTCAACTCACCATGGAATATGTTCCCTGCAGGCAAACGGTCGAGTTCCTGTTTGAAGGAGGTCAGTTAACCCTTCTGTCAACTAATAAGGCCCTCAGTATAATGATGAATTGTCCACATTCCTCCCCATAGAAAGAGGCTAAATGGCATGTGGTTTTTCTCAAAGATCCTGAGGTCTGATCAAGTTACATGAATACTTGCTCCTGGCAAATCAGATCACTATATTTACTTGTGGATGTAAAAAGCTTAAAGTGAAGGGGAAAAAAACCCCAAAACACGTTGGTAATTCTACTCCCAAATACCTGCATGTTCAGGAACGGCAGGTGACATGGTTTTAGTAGCAATTACGAGGTAATGTGGACTCCGAAATCTTTGGAGCCAGAAAACGCCGGGGAAGGCGAGGGGAGAATTTAAGTACTAACTCATTTTCAAAGTGAAAACCCAGACTCCATGGCTGCCTGTTGGGAGATGGTCAAGAGCAAAGAAGTAATTTATTCTAAATACAGCACAGCAGTTGGAAGAATCATCACGTTTTTAGAGTTCTACAAAACTTCCAAACTGAGCTCCGTGTGATCCATGAGAAAATTGTACAAGGCAGCTAGAAACTTTACTGTGGCTTATTTATCTGGTTTAGGACTCTCTATCAAGCCCAGAAGCCGGCAATGCTGGCTCTGCGTTACTTCAGTAGTGTGAATCCAACATACACAAAATGGTTTTCAAAAGGGCTGGTTTCACAGTTGCTCTTTTCTTCATGAAGAAGAAAGTCACTAACTGTACACAGGACCACATCAGCTTTCAAACCAAAAGATAAAGCTGAAGATAAGTTTATTTCCATTTTTAAGTAAAACCACAGGCTAAAGGAAAATAAGAAAAAGAGCCTCCCTCAGAACTGGGATAGTAAGATTTCAGTAGATTCTGTTTTCTTTCCATTTTGCAAATTTGGGAGGTATTTCTACATGTTGTTAGTATGGTCTCTTTAGCTACAGCCCTTGGACAACTCCTGACTGCAGCACTGACTGAAACATTTTTTAAATTCTGACAAAAGCATCACTACCCCTCTTACAGCTCACATCCTGTGCACAAACCTTTCATGTCACAAATGACATGTGCATGCCAAGGTTTAGTTACACATGATCTTCTTTTTTAGAGTCTAGATGACCTTAACCAAGCTTTTCAGCTACAGCTGAAATCATCTCTGTTCCTTGCTACAGTCAGTCTCTGAGTGCTTTCAAGAAATGCTGGGTCCCAATTTCTGGACACAGCACAAACAACTAAATCTGGCCAGACAGAAACCCACAGAAACTGCTCTTCTGCCCTCCAAGGCTTTGTGGAACAAGACTTCCACCATCTCCAATGCCTTTAGCGGAGGAGTCCTGTACCTTGTGCCCTAGCAACACCAATGGGCTATTTCACACCCTGGTATGGAGCACATCCTAGGACCTGGCAGAGAGCACCTTCCCTTTACAGCACAGTGGGGATGAAACCATCAACTGACTTCAGCTGTGGTGACTTCTCAAGAGAAGGTAAGCAAGCTCAGGACACATAAAGTCTTCTAGGTAGCAAGGAGCACCTTCAATACTGTGCCCATCAGGCAAATAGCTCAGTGCACTGGTTTCACTTCTTTGCCTCGTGCAACACTGCTTATCAAGCACCTGCTGGTTTCGGTCTCTGTGGGACTTCAATGCACATTTTGTCCTAAAGTGACAAAAAGGAAACTTTATCCTAAAGGAGCAGAAGCACAGTGACAGTGAAAGGAAAGGAGGACCTCCAGCTGGTGTGGACTGGAAAAGGCTAGCACAGGATTGCAAATCCCTCATGGAAAAATAACAATGTGCCCAGTAACACATCCCTCATTTGTGATGGTGGGTGCACATCCAGCAAAAGGATTCATGTGCCATCTAATTACCTTCGCCAATGACTGGGATGTGAAAACAGGAGATGCCTTGATTCCCATCACTTGTTAGAAACAGAGCAAACACCATGCCAGAATGGTCCAGCATACCATGCCCAGCACTGTTTTTAGCCAAAGTACCCCATCCAGCCACAGCAGAGTTCTCGCTCCTCTATCACCTCCATTCTTTATGTCCAACTATTCCTATGGCCGCCACGTGAGCCAGCTCCTGTGCAGTCCTGTGCTAATGGTGCTCCTGTTACAGCAGTTTCACTTCTGATGTACTCAAACAGGCTAACACAAACACAATCTTCAAAGTACAGCCTGGCCCTGCAGATTTCAGCTCTAACCAGCACACTCCTAAGTCTGATGTGGTACAGCTACTCAAGTGTTACATCTAATTTTACCATGTGCCTGGTTTGTTTAATTTTCCCCAGGGAGGACAAGATATACACAGGCACATCTAGGGATGCAGAAGTGTTTCTGATATTATGCAGCAGTAGCTAGTGATGGCTTTACACTCCACCTAACATAGTATCTGGGGAATAAGGAAAGACACAAAAGTCCTGTAACCTTTTTTTAAAATGCCTTACCTACACTTACGTGACTAGAAATTGGGGACAGAGGTTCATTTTGCACTGTAAACCCACACAGATGCTGAGTTTACTACGAGACATTTAGATGCCTTAACCAGTTTGGGTTGGAAATGGCCTTCAAGACAAATGGCTGATTATTCTTCCTTCATACAGAGGAATGGACGAAGGCCAGGGTGAAGGGCTGCAAGTTAACACAGACTTGGGCTGCTTGCTTTGAAGATCGGTTAGGGATCAAATCTGTCCCTGGGTAAGCAGAACAGAACACTGCAGTACCTCCCATGGAAAATATAGCGGAGGAAAAGAAGTTTTTTTGAAATCATTAGTCAAAAATCTGAGAGTTTTCAAAGGAGCATTTACTAAGTTAAACAATAGGTTTCTGTTTCAAAATGTCATTTTGGAACTGGGTGTATTGTTTTCTTTAATTGAGTGTTTAACTCAACCAGACATTCTTCTGTGCCATACTCTGACTTAAGTGAAATCACATTTTTGACAGAAACATTTTATAGCTAAATTCTTCAGTCAAGATCTGCTGATTAGCAACTCATGACTACACAAGGTTGTAGCTGCATCTGTTCACTGATGCACATGCACACATGTGCACGCACACAGAGTATCCAGGAGCAATTTTTATACTGCCTTGATCAATGCATTTCTCTTTCAGCAATATTTTTTCCTGATCTTAAAGATAAAATTAACACTCATACGTGTTTATTGAATCTAGGCTTGTAGAAACGGAAGAGAAGAAATCCCAAAGAGGTAAATGACTAGCTTGAGTGCTTTGCTTCAAGCTCACATCTATGAACCGCTTTATCTTTCACTTACTCTGACAGCTCTGTCACCTTTCCCTCAGATTTTAAATATTTAAAACTTCCTGCCATTTAAGACACTGTAATTTAATATGTGACATATTTGCATACCACTTAACTAAGCTGTGCCAGCCCAGTTGATACTACAGCTGAGATGATATAATTGATACTGGAAGGTCTCTACAAAGATAAATCTCAGTGTTTGATGCCTTATTGCAGGATGCTAGGAACAAGCGAGTGTCATACATCATCCCACACAGAACAGAAATCATTTTTGCAGAAATATTCTGCTTGAGATCCTGCTAGAGGATGGAGAGCATCAAATGTTTAACTCCTCTGCAGCAAAAAAAAAACCCCAAAGGGTTTGTTCAAACATGATTTCCTGGCATCATTTCCCAGTGGTAGTGAGGCCCTATGATGATAAAACCATTCAGCAATTTGTAAGGTTAAAAGTTTTGCAGAGTTAGCAAATTTCTTTTAAATAATCAGCTATTGATTCAAATTACCCTGTAAGCATATTGCTAACTCCTCAGCGTTTTGATTTTCAGTACAAATGTTAAGATAAGATCCTGGCCTAGAATTGCACTGCATTTTAACATGCTAGCAGACCTTGCCAAAAGGGCAATTTTCTGGAAACAACTGATGTACACTACAATATTTTAAGACCACAGGTCAATTGCAATTATGAAACTCAAAGTGAAAATTATATTTCCTTTAGCACAGAATTTGTCTGACTTCCTTTAGACACTTAGAATAGAACCACTTATCACAGAAAGAAAAGAAACATCTGCTAATCTTTCTCTGTGCACCATAAACACCTCCTATGAAAGCAGCCTACACAACTAGTTTAAGACCCAGGTGTTAAATTAAGATTACGAAGCCTATTCCTAAATGGCAATGGAGTAAATTTCAGTCAACAGATGTTTTGGCACCAGGTACACAAAGATGAAAAACTGAGAAAACCAACTTTCTGACAATGCCTGCAACAAGCATTTAATAAGAACATGTCTTTTTTCATCCTAGCTCAACTAAACTCTGTGTTTTACAATAGGGCTTGATACTGAGGTCCAATACAGAACAATACTGACAAAGGTATGCTTCTTCTAAAGGGGAAATAGCAATACAAACCTAACTTTCAATCCCATGCAGTGCATTTTAAACTGCACTCTGTTCTGTTTGTTCAGTTGAAACAGTCATGATAGTAAAACTGTCATCTGCTTTATATTATATAAAACAAATAAACTTCAAATATCTACTGTGCAAGGGCATTGTTGGAGCTGCCTCTGCAGCCACACCGTATCTCAAAGGCTTCCTGGGAGCCTGGAGCCTCCTGCCAGAAATATGCTTTGCAGGCTGAAGTCTGCACAGAGCTCAGCATGCCGAGTCCTGCACTTTGGTTGCCAGGCTTTGGGAAAGCTCCAGCAGAATGCCTGTGAGATGTGAGTTTGATGAAATTTGTAACCCTATTATTTACTACCTTAGCAAGGATTTTTATACACGCACACACACACATTCACGTGTGGGCTTGTGCAGAGCTGCATGCAGCTTGTAGCTGAAGCAATACCCAAAAGAATCATAGAATGGTTCAGCTTGGAAGGAACCTTAAAGATTATCGAGTTCCAACCCTCCTGTCATGAGCAGGGACACTAAGAGTCCTGCAAAGGGGCTGGCACTACCCCCTGAGTAGAAAATGCTCCCCACAGTTCCTGCTCACTGTAATCCTAAGAAGTCTCCAAAGTCTCAATCTGACAGACTCTGCAGTCTGTATTCCCCAACGAACATCTGTGGATGGTGGGAGCATATCCAGTACTGAGGAGCTGAGATGCTGTCCAAACATAGACACCTACCTTAGCTTGCCCCAGTGGTCTGTCTGGTTGCAGTGTGATCACTGCAGAGAGGTGACATTGGATGATGCTATCTCTCCACCACAGGGAGCACAGACTGCCAATCAAAGCACTTAGAGCAGGTGCAAAAATCTGCCTCCTTCTGCTTCTGCTTCACCTCTGATCTTACCAACATTTCTACAAAACAAGTCACAGGCAGCAGCCTGCAATGGTCACTGGCGACAGCAGGGAAGCGTGCCCTGGAGTCTGGTCTGCAGCAGAGTGTGCTGGGACCCTGAGGCCGCATCCACAGCTCAGTGCTGGTGTGAGTGCCTGGGAACCTGTGGGGGCTGCAGTCCCCGGTCTGTCTTTGATGGTGTATTGTGTACATCTCCCATAGCTGTGTACAGAGGTTATTTGCAGGCACTTGTGTTCACATCACCTCACTTCTGGCTTTTTAGCAATTAAAAATTTGTAAAGGGCGTCACAGCAACACCCTTGGGAAGAATAGCCCACATTTCTCAGCAGGAGCTTGGTGCTGGTCTCTTGGTGCCAACAGCCTGAGGAACTCTTGTGAAGAGATCACGTGTTACTGTCCCTTGATTGATGCACCCTGCCATTTTCAACCTCAAGCAGAACCCACTTGCCCCAGCCAGTGGAGGATCCTACCCTGAAGTTGTTGGGACTGAGGTCCACACCTCCTCTTCAGCTTGGTGCCTGCAGTGAAGATTCTCTGTCCATACTGACACAGTTCTGAGCTCTTGCTGCTCCGCATCTGGTTTGGTTTGTGTTCTCTTCCTGAACACAGCACAAAACGTGGCCATATTGGCTGCCTGGGCCAGTAAGAGCGTACCTTGGACGGCAGCTGGCAAACACCATAGGAGCCTTTGTGTCCCCCGCAGATGGAGCCAATGCCTTTGTGATGAACCCCTGTCTCAGTTCCAGCTTCACCTCATCCACAGGCCATATTTAAGCTGTTTTCCAGGGACATTGCTCTGCAGCTCCTTAAACGGCAGTTTTCCAATGCGCCTGCAAACCGCTTACCGCTGAGAGCTGCTACCTGCCCACGCAGCAGCTGTGCATCTGCCAGCCTGAACACCACCCCTCCGCTCACCAGGACTGAGGGCTGAGAAGTTGCTTCTCTCACTGCCGAGGAAAGATGAGAGACAGGGCCGGGGGCACTGACTCCACCATGCCAGGGAGACTCAGCAGCTCCGTGGGGCTGGATATGCTCCATGAGCGAGCATGTACTTGGAGCCCATTTGTGGCACCATGCTGCAGGCTGCCACAGCTCAGTCCTGGGCACCGATACTCCCCCTGACACAGAGACCTCCTGTTGGATGCAATCCTGAAGGAAAATCTGCATTTCCACCCGAGCAAGTCTCCTGTGTCACTTGGGGGCAGAAGGGGTGGCAGGATGGAAGAAGAGCATAGAGTTTACTGGTAAAAACAGGCTCTGAAAAATATATCCCCTATTTACTTCAGAAACGTTAAAAGGCAGGTTTTCACGTGCTCATAAGGCAGCAGAAACTCAGAAACTCCATGAGAGCAGAAATGCTGGTACGCTGCAAAATCCTGCTGATAAGGTATGCAGATGGACTCCATCAATAAACCCTGATGGAGACAGCTGATACCAAGAGACAATCCCTGCCCCGGAGCCAACAGGGTCAGCGCCCCTCACCACACCAAAACACACACAGCCTCCCGAAAACCTGCCTCACCCCCTGAGAAACCCAATATGTACTCAGGAACTGGGACAATTCCCCAGTCCTTTCATCTGCAGCATTAACCAAGTAGCTGTGACCTGCCTATCTGGTTAGATAATGGGGTCTAAGGTATCTCTATTGTAAGGGATTTATTAAAGACCACAGCAAGCACATTCCTCCCTGCAGGAAAAAATACCTTAATCTACTGCAAACCTTCCTGGCAAGGACTCCTATTTGAACAGATCAGAGATACAAGTTTGTTCTGGTCTGGACAGTGTTTGAAGTTTCTTTCCCAGCCAATGAACAGGCTTGTTTATAATGAAAGGATAGAGAGCACGCAGTTTTCTAAACAAGCAACTTCATAGCTGTCTGGTTTGTGGTATGTAGCTATGGCTAATCTGCTGCATGGTTTCTGCTCGCTCCTTTATTTTCATCTGAAATATAAGGAAAGTCTCCTAACTAAATAAATAAAAAAAAACCCCTTATTTCTTCAGGCTCAGTCTCCCTAACAAGACACCAAAGGAGACAGTGGTCTTCCAGTATGTACATTCGAAAGGCAAAGGAAACTGGTTTTCAGGCCAGTTCTCAAGCCCATACACTGTTGATATCGTTTCTTACCACACTGGCTTACCTGAGAGCATTGCAACCTAACGGTTTAAGAGTTAGTTTCAAAACAGAGAGGTTTGTTGCTAAGTAAGGGTCTGACAGGAAAAACAATAAACCAGGCAAGTGCTGGGGCAGGCTCCTGCAGCACCTGCCATCCCCAGAGGCACCAAAACTCTGGGAACAGACCCCCTCAATGCCTTCCTCCCGCGTTTCCAAGGCTGGTGTGGGTGCTGGCGGGGGTCACCAGAGGGTCTGCTCCAGGCAGGGGTGTCCCAGCGCACCCCAGGGGTGACGGCACACCTGGCCACCAGCCAACAGGCCGTTTCCAGAAGGAGCAGGCGCAGCAGGTGCCCAGGCTGGACTCACCTCGGCACTCCACACTTGGGTCGCCCCAGAAAAGCTCCTGGCACTCCCGGCAGGTCCGGCCTCCAAAGCCCGGCATGCACTGGCACTGGCCCGTGAACTGCCAACGAAAAAACCCAAACAACCCAACAGGAGAGGTGACCACCTCAGCGGCCAGGCCCTGGGCCAGAGGGGAGGCCGCAGCAGGCCTTGCGCTGCCCTCACCTCATTGCAGGCGGGCCCAAGGGCGCGTGTGGGGTGGCAGTCGCACTGCTCGCAGCCGGTGCCGCTGGCCAGCCGCCACGTGTGAGGGGCACAGCGGTCGCAGGTCTGCCCCACCACGTTGGGGAGGCACCGGCACTGCCCTGTGGCCGCCTCGCACCGGCAGCTCTCCGAGCCATCGCAGTCCTCCCGCACGGTACCCAGGTAGTTGCAGACGCACTCTGTGAAGGAAAGAGCACAGTGTCTTGATGTCAGCCTGCCCTCTCATTACCCAGGCGGCCCAGAATTTGCATTTAGTTTATTCTGAGTCCCCAGTAGAATGGGCAGAGGCTGGCACATCCCGATACCCATGACCAGGCCTGGATGATGCAATGCTGAAGGACACCCACATAAGAGCCATCCCCATGTCCCAGGCTGGACACCTCTGCAGCCTCTGCCCCAGCACACAGGAGGCGACAGCAGCCCCTCGTTCAAGCAGCGTTGCCTTCCTCCTCCTCTCCTCGCACACAGCGAAAACCCAAGCCTGCCTAGCTCCTGTCAGCCAGCTGTGGTGGCAGATCTGCTTGGAGCGGCTGATGGCATGCCACGCAGAGCAGGGCTTCGCTTGCCCACCCAGTGACCTGAGTGCCCTGCCAGGCTGCATCCGGCACCAAGGGAGAGGAGGGTCTGGCTCCTCATTGCCCAGTTTGGCTCTCAGCTCCCTCCCGCTGCCCAGCCACATCTGCAGGAACCCTGGTGTAAACAAAGCCAAACCCTCACTCCACCACCCACCATCTCTGGAGGAGAAGTAAACAAAGACAGCTAATAAGAGGGCAAGAAACCCCCCTCCCACAAATGCCTCATCCTTTCAGCACATGTAAACGCTGTCCCCGCTCTCGGTGTCAAATGTAAAGGACTCCTTTCCCAGCCAGAAGACCCGCCGAGCTGCAGGGCAGCTGCATGCAGCTCCAGCTGGAGGTAATTAAGCTTCCCCTCCACTCCAAATACTCCCAGGTAAATTAAAAAGAGGTCAGGCCACCCCCACGGCATGGCTGGCCAAGGGGCTGTGGCCATGTCTCCCCACTCACTTCTGCAGTCCTGCTGCAGGGCGCTCCCGTAGTAGCCTTCTTTGCAGAGGTGGCAGTTTTCACCCTCCGTATGATACAGGCACTTCATGCACATTCCCGTCTTCTTGTCGCAGGCCTCCGGGTCAGTGGTGTCGATGTTGTTGTTGCACTGGCATGGCTGGCAGGCGCCACCAACCTCGTCGGGGCTCCCAAAGAAGCCAGACGCACATTCATCACATCGACTGCCTGTTTGAACAAACAGGCATGGTGGGAATTACCATCACGGCTCACTAGCATGCAGCCCTGTAAATGGCAAGACTGAGGCAAGACAATAAAGGCCCCATTAATGTTGTGTGTGTGTGTGTTAACTGCATCATGCTCAAAGCAAGAGGCAGCAGCAGCTTGGTGTGNCATGGTGCTGCAGCCCATCTGCCAACACCTCCTCAGTTCCACTGCTGACCACTGGTTATTCCTCACCATGCTGCCGGGGATGAGGTTCACGGTGGCACACATCACCTACACAATCTGCTCTGCCCTGGCACCTTCCAAGTGCTGCCAGCCTCCAGCAGCAACACATGGACTATAGTGCTGTGGTCAAATCCAACAACCCATATGAACATACCCCTTCTCACCAGGAGGTTCAACCCAACCAGCCCCCCTCCATGCACTCGCCAAGTACCTATGTATCCCACGCTACAGACACACATGACTTGCAGCGTGACCGGATCCTGGTAACAGCCACTGGCAAACTGGCGTCCGCTCTCAGGGCCATCGGGGCAAGGGCAGGGGCGGCAGTGGTCACCCGATCCCAGGACAGGGTCTCCATAGTAGCCAGCCTGGCACCTGTGTGATGGGGTACACGGCATGCAGGGGGCTGCAGGCAAAGGGACTGAAGCCTTGTTATAACTACACTCAGGTTTTCAACCACCATGAAGAGCCAAAGCACAGGAACTTGGTGTGGCAGCTTTCCTGTGCCACTCACAGAGGCACATTTTTCTGCCTTACATCACTGTAAGAGCAGGAGACCAAAGGCAGATGCCTCTCAGGAAGCCTGCAACAGAGAAAGCCTCTCTGAAGCCCTGGGGTCCCACAACGCACTCTCAGACATTTGGGCAGGTGCTGCTGGGAGTCACAAGCAGGGAAGAGGGAATCCCCATTGCCCATCCTCCTCCAGGACCACTAGCGATGCTCTGGCTTCCACAGTCCAGGGGCTTTCCCTGTGGATTCACACCTGCCCGAGCACCAGCGCCAGAGAGGAATAGCTGCTGTGCTCACCCTGCTTGGGGCAAGGAGAAGGGGCACACACTGTACCTCTCGCAGTTGTGCCCTGCTGTGTGGTCCCGGCAGCTCAGGCACTCCCCGGTGTAGGGGCTGCAGTCATCAGCGTGGCCGTTGCAGTGGCAGGGCTGGCAGCTGGGGAAGCCCCAGAAGCCGGGCAGGCAGCGGTCACACTGCCGCCCGTACACCCCAGGGAAGCAGTGGCACTGGCCTGTCTCCGCGTCGCAGAAGGCATTGTAAGAGCCTCGGACATGGCACTCACATGCTGCAAAGAGAGAGGGGGAGAGGGACTGTGTAACCCCAGCAAGCCCTAAATGCAGGGCCCTCACTGCAGCACAGCCCAGAGACAAGAGTTCAACGTACGTCGGCAGCCGCTCGGCCCGAATCCAAAGGTGCCAGGGGCGCATCTGTCGCACTGTCTTCCGACAACGTTGGGACGACACTGGCACTGTCCTCCACTGGGGTCACACACAGAACTCAGAGAGCCTTGGGGGTCACACTGGCATGCTGAGTGGAGAAAAGCATCAGGGGAATGAGTACCTCAGTGTAGGATGTGAACCACCTGCCTCATCCCATGCACACACCCTCCCTGTTCTCCCTGGAAGCACCATCCAGCTTCCAGGCCCAATTTGCCCTACAAGAATCTCAGAATCATAGAATGGTTAGAGTTGGAAGGGACCTTAAAGATCGAGTTCCAACCCCTCTGCCACAGGCAGGGACACCTTCCACTAGACCAGGTTGCTCAAAGCCCCATCCAGCCTGGCCTTGAACACTCTCAGGAATGGGGCTTCCACAACTTCTCTGGGCAACCTGTTCCAGTGCCTCACCACCCACACAGTAAAGCATTTCTTCCTGGTTTCTAATCTAAATCTGCCCTCTTTCAGTTTAAAATCATTACCCCTAGTCCTATCGCTACACTTCCTGACAAAGAGTCCTTCTCCTTGATACTGGAAGGCTGCTATCAGATCTCCCTAGAGCCTTCTTTTCTCCAGCCTGAACAACCCCAGCTCTCTCAGCCTGTTTTCATAGGAGAGGTGCTCCATCCCTCTGATCATCTTTGTGGCCCTCCGCTGGACCCATTCCAAGAGGTTCATGTCCTTCCTGTGCTGACACGGTTACATACATAACGCAGTCTCGTGCAATAGCGCAGAAATGCTGAATATGATGTTCTTGCAGACATCTGTCATGGGGGTTTTCACAACACTCCTGCTGTTTTCCAGACACCGGTATCTTTGGAAAGTTTCCCAAGCACTGTTCGTGACCACATCTTCGCCTGAGCCTCCCACTGTAAAGATGTCCAGCGATTTGCAGTATGGCATAAGAACAAGCTACAAAATAATTTTACAGTGACAAAGTGTTACCCTAGCAAACCCACGAAAATCATGAAAATTCACTATTATCCCACTTCCTAGCATCCTTTTTTGGCCCAAAAGCAAACAGCCAAACAGAATTTGGAATGGAAATTATGATATTTCTCTAGTTTTTGGTGAAATAATTCTGATATCTACCAAATTCTTACCAAATCTACCAAATTCTACCCATTCAAAATAAAAAGGTTGACATTGACATTCATGACACGTGGCACACATTAGCCTCCCCAGAGAAACTAAAGGACTGTGGGATGAGCTGCAGTCCCATAAAATACAGCAAAAGCCTCTTAGCAGAAAACCAACCCGCATACTTTTAGACTGAAAAGACCTGCTTTATGTTGTTCAGTTAAAATTTAGCTTTAGCCGCAAGTGACAACATTGTAAAATATTACTTTGTAGTCACATGGATCCATGCCAGAGGAGATGGGAACTTTCAGGCTTTTAAATACACTTTTATTCCAGAGCACCCCTGAAAGAATTTCTGCTCACAGAGTCAATAAGCGTGTATGGGTTCTCCGTCTCCGTATCCACTGAGGAGTACTGGGGCAGCTCCAGGCGGATAGTGTAATTCAGCCCCTTCTCGAAGCAGACGGGCCGTGGGAGAACAACATACCTGGATTAGGAACAGGAAACTATTCTTACATCAAACGTCCAGCACCATAAAGCATTGCAGGTGGCCCTATAAAGCAATCGAGATAACAGAAAGCAGCCAAGACTGTGCAGACCAAAAGGTATGATGGGAAAGAGGCAGTTTGGAGGCTTGTGTAAGTCAGAACCGGAAAAGCTTATTGACAAGGTAAAGAATCATACCAATGTTCTCTCACAGGCTGTGCAAACACTCCCCCCGCTCTTTACTCAGTGAACACCACCATTCAGAAAACAAGAATATACGTAAAAGCCTTGACTCTACAGACACAATACTGAGTATGCTTTTGTAACTCATTGGAAATTAAATTTCATCATTTTCACAGAGGCCATGGCAAACTGAAAATGTGACATTACTCTGTTTCAATTTTTTAAATGTTTTTACTCCTTGTCCCATCCAGTTATACCGACCTGGAGCCAGGTGACAGTGAAACAACCTGATTATCATCATCAGGAACTGTATTGCCACACCGGCTACCCGTGGGAATCTTGCCTGGGCGTGAGACGCTGATCACAGCTTTTTCCCACTGATCCGGCAACTGGGGGGAAAAAAACGGCTGATCAGCATCAAGCAACGGCCATAAGCTCCCGGGATCATCCAGAGCTCAGGCCAGGAAAAGCATATGCATAGATGGGGTGGTCACTGCACTTTGGAGAGGATGGGGCTGCAGTTCCAGCATCAATGGGGCATGTACCAGCTGCAGGTCTGGGCTGAGACAAGCCAAGGGAAGGGACCATGGGTGTCCTCCAGCACAACAGCCTCCCTCCGTCCCTCCCAACAAAACAGGACTATGTGTAGGTGGCCAGGAGCCCCATCTGCAGCACGGCATCAGCCAGTTTGGCAACCTCCTCTTCCTCATCTCTGGGTACTGCACCTGAGTATTTCACTGCAGTCAATTGCTACTATGCTCTAGGTAAGGAGCTGGGGGACTTTTCTCTTTCTCTTCACCCTATGAATTATCCACAGTCAAAACTGACTGCTTGCAAACTCTTGGCTGCAGGCATTCAACATCCAAGACAGGCAATTTGTCTTCTGAGGTACATATCAGTGTTTCCATCCATTGGAAGGCCATCTGGCTGATGCTAAATGGCATCATGTTCTAGTCTGTCCTGACGGTACTTGTCACTTTTTAATTTGCTCATTAAATGGGTGGGTGCTGAAGCAATGCAATAACAAAGGAAACTGTAAAGCAAATAATACTAGTAACAGTCAACATATTCTTGGCTTTTCACACATCTCAGACATTTAACTGGGCGTCCACCCTTGTCTTTGAGTCCTGATGACTCCTGGAAGTGCCAGGCTCCTGGCAGTCATGCACTGGGACAGCCAACGCCTGCCAGGAGCCAGCAATGCCCATACTCACAGACCTACCTGTGGCTCATAGCGGATCAAAATATCATATTCCATGGAGTAGGGGATGTTGTCAATGTAGAATTCCAGGTACGCCCCTTCAGGGACCCTTACAAATCCTATGCCTGTCCATGATGGTGTGCGGTCTGGTGTGTACTGGCGCTCTATTATGTTTACTCCCTACAAAACCAGGGAATAGAGATTTTAATATCAATATATTAAATTTGCAATCCCCATGGCAGAGCATGTAGTGCTGAGTTCTGCTGATGGATCACTTCTGGATCACAGCATCTATTGTTTGCATCCCAGAGAACACGAATTTTCTTTTAAACCCACGGGCATGCAACATCATTGCTCTTCTGCCTAACAATACACAAAGAGCAAGAAAAATAAAAATGAAACAATGCTGCACAACTCTTCATCCATTTCTCTGTTAGAGAGGGGAATTAAATTTAAAAACTTGCTGTAACTACTCCACCAGCTACGACATCTTGTTCACCATAAGGACTGTCACATCATATTTGTAGCAGTAGGGTTTACTGCAGGGACACAAAACTGCTTTATTAACCACCAAAGCTGGGTGCTATTTACTTCCTGACTACATCAAGCCACTCCAAACCAAAATATTGCCATTGCTCAGGATAACGTTTGAAAAGCAGACCAGGGCCACGAGCAGGGTGTCACCAAATAACAGAGATCCTAATCATTGACAGATACTTAATACCTAAATCCATAGGCAGTCACTACTTTCAGTCTGAGGTGCCAGATTTTTTATCGGCTACTCTTCATATAGAGCAAAGAAGAAAAAGGCAACAGAAAATGGAAACGTTTGGTGTTCAAATTTTCCATTTCAAATATATCTGCACCCACAAATAGTTCTCTCCATAGAAAAACATCCTGTGCATTCCTAAGGAAGCTGCTTCAGTAGAAAGGGATAAAGTGTAAGGAAATGTCTCTATACATACATATCACTTCAGGATGTCCCCTTGTGTATTCTCACACTCTTTGAAGAGAGCCTGGCTATAAATTACTACCCTTTGGCTTTTCACAAAGGATTCGAGCTCCCCAGAAAGGATCACAGGCAGGATGTAAGCAAAGTGTGCGCAGCTATGGGGTGCATGGAGCCTTGGCACTGCCTGAAAATCTCTGCAACTCTGTGACACTTCGTTTTGTCTTGTGCTGGGCCCCTGCCTGGAAATTCAGAGCTTTATTCTGCCATCAGACTAGTAAGAAAGTTATTCAGTATTGGCATTTTAAAAAACCTGTTTGATCTGAAAGGCTTTAGAAGACAGCCAGCAGCGCGTAACAGAATCATCCCCTTGCTCTGCTTGGCAAGGTGGGTTTTCATGCTGAGCTCCTCCATCCCTGAGTGCCAAGAGTCTTGGTGAGGGCTTGGGTACCACTTCTCCAGCTGGGCAGACACCAATGCACCAAAAACCCTATGCCAGTTCACACACCCTCTGCTGTGGTTCAATTTCTGCTCTCCCCAGTTTAGACTAGACTAGACTAGTTCAGTTGGAAGGAACTTAAAAAGGATCATGTAGTCCTACTGCCTGACCAGTTTGGGGCTGAACAAAAGTTGAAGTGCAACAAAAGTTAAGGGCACTTAATTTGTTTTGGGCCCCTCACTCTAAGACAGACATTGAGGTGCTGGAATGTGTCAAAATAAGAGTGATGAAGCTGGTTAAGGGTCTAAAGGACAAGTCCTGTGAGTAGCAGCAGAGGGAACTGGGGTTGTTTAGTCTAGAGAAAAGGAGGCTGAGGGGAGATCTTCTTGCTCTCTACAACTACCTGAAAGGCAGTTCTAGTGAGGTGGGGGATGGTCTCTTTGTCTCTACAAGTAGTAGGATGAGAGGAAATAGCCGCAAGTTGCACCAAGGGAAGTTTAGATCTTCACAAAAGGGTTATCAAGTATTGAACAGGCTGCCTGGGGAAGCAGTTGAGTCACCATCCCTGGAGATATTTAAGAGACACGTAGATGTGGCACTTAGGGATACGGTTTAGTGGGACTTGGCAGTGTTAGGTTTATGGTTGGACTTGATGATCTGAAAGGTCTTTTCCAACCTAAATGATTCTATGATTGTTCAAATGCCTCTTAAGCGCTGACAGGGTTCTGGCATCAACCACCTCTCTAGGAAGCCTGTTCCAGTGTTTGATCACCCTCTTGGCAAAGAAACACGTCCTAATGCCCAGTCTAAACCTCCCCTGGTGCAGCTTTTAACTATTTCCATACGTCCTATCAATGGATACCAGGGAGAAAAGATCAGTGCCTCCCTCTGCACTTTCCCTCTTTGGGAAGCTGTAGAGAGCAATGAGGTCACCCCTCAGCTTCCTTTCTCCAAACTCCTTAGCTGCTCCTCACAGGACATTCCTTCCAGGCCTTTCACCAGCTTTGTTGTCCTCCTCTGGATGCACTCAAGGACCTCCACATTCTTCTTAACCTGTGGGGCCCAGAACTGCACACAGTACTCAAGAAGAGGCTGAATACCAATGCTGAATATAGCAGAATAATGCCCTCTTTTGACCGGCTGCTGATGCTGTGTTCGATGCACCCCAGGATGCAATTTGTCCTCTTGGCTGCCAGGGCACGCTGCTGACTCCTGATGAGCCTGCTGTTGACCAGATCCCTTTCTGTAGACTTGCTCTCCAGCCATTCTTCTCCCAGTTTATACTTGTGCCTGGTGTTACTCCATCCTAGGTGCAGAATCTGCCATTTCATCCCATTAATCATAGCCCAATGCTCCAATCTTGATCCTTTTACAAGGTGTCTTATCCCTCAGTAGAGTCAACAGCACCTCCCAGTTTGGTATTACCAGCAAACCTGATTATAGTGCGTTCTACTCCTGCATCCAGATCACTGACATATTGAACAGAACCAAGACATATTGAACAGCTCCTAGAACGGAGCCCTAAGGAATACCCACTGGTGACCAGTCACCAGCCAAATGTAGCCCCACTCACTACAACCCTTTGAAGTCTGCCCTTCATCCAGTTCTTCACCCAGCACACCATGTAGTATGCTCATCCCACAGCTGTACAGCTTGTCCAGAAGTATGCTGCGAGGGACAGTATCAAAAGCCTTACTAAAATCCAGAACAACTACATCCACTGCCTTTCCTTCATCCACTGGGCAGGTGACCTTACTATAGAACGACATCAAATTCCCTTTCTTTCTTTTGTGAATCCACGTTGACCGTGCTTGATGATTGCATCATTCTTTAAATGCCTTTCAACAGTACTCAGTGTAATCTTCCTAATATTTCCAGGAACTGAGGTTAGACTAACAGGTCTGTAGTTCCCTGGGTCTTCCCTCATGACCTTCTTGTAGATGGGAATAACACTGGGTAGCTTCCAGTCAGCAGGGACCTCCCCAAACTCCCAAGACCTTTGGTAGGTGATTGAGAGGGATCCTGCTGTAACATTCGCCACCTCCTTCAGAACTCTGGGATGAATGCCATCACGCTCCATGGACTTGTGAACGTTCAGCTGATACAGCTGGTCCCTCACAGTTTCCAGTGCCCACAAATGGCCAGTCATTGTTCCCACACTCATGGTCCTCTGACTCAGGTGATTGGGCAGCCCAAGGTCTATCGGTATTATTAAAGACTGAGGCAAAAAACGCATTGAATGCCTCTGCTTTTTCTTCAACCCTGCTAGTCAGATGACCATCGTCAACAAGTATTGGTGCAACATAACATGTCCCCATGCTATTTAAAAACTTTGCTTTAAAAAGCCCTTCTAGCAGCCCTTATTTAAGAGCATAAATCCTTTGCCTTGGCTGAAACTGGCCAATGGCAGTATTTTGCCTGAAATAAATAAGTTAGGACAAAGTGCACCTATTGTAGGCAGACAAGGATCTGTTGCTTTAGAAAAACCATTATCTCACTGCCCTGACTCCTTGCTGGAGGCAAAAGTGATTGATGTAATCACCTAGTTGCTGTTAATGAATTAAAAGCAAGGCTGTGCAGTGGTGAACAGAATGAGCCAGAAACCCTGATGTACCACAGCAGTGGGCTAAACAACCCAGAGGCAACCTCACCTACAAAACCAGTTTTTTGCACAATCAACCATGGGGTTAGTCATTAGTAAAGGAAATGTTACTGATGTACAGAAACTCTAAAAGCCACAGCAATGTGCTTAAGTGTGGGCTTTGTTTTCTCCTGTCTTCAGTGGCACCAAAGAGAAGAGCCAGTGTTGGTGTCTCACTGGGATAAGAGATAAGAGGGGAAAGAGAAGTGGGTGCAGTGGGTGCATACACAGAGAGGCTACTGAGAGGGATGCTGACAGGAAACAAACTGTGCAGTCATGAACTAAGAAACAGGTTTATAAAGGGAAATGGCAGTTTCTCCCCCTAAATTACTACATTATTTATCGATCCCAGATTGAACAGCTGCAGGTTAACAGTCTTCAATTCAGTTCTATGTTTTCCACATTTTAATTGTAAAATATCCAGGGTATAAAACAGACACTTCCAACACTCCAATGGCGAAACAACTTTCCCACAGCTGCCCAGACACACCAGCCCACTGAAACTGATACTCACGGGACCCAAGTTGGCTTCCTCTGCCTCATAGATGTAATGATCGAGCGAAATGAAGTAATAGCCAGGCTCCACTTGGTTACACTGACGTCCAAACATGTGTGGCCGGCACTCGCATTGGCCAGATTCACTCGAGCAGCTAAAACAGAAGAGCAGTGAATTTACAACACATCTTGGCTACAGCGAGGCACAGCTAGAGCCAGTTCCAGCTTTGACATTGTAAGTGGCACAGGAGGAGAAGCACTTCTGGACACAGCTGCCTCTAGACACAAGATGTTCTTGGGCTTTGCAGCTGGACCATCTGCACTGCTTAAAAGGGCAGCACGGTTCTGGGCACAGTCTTGGCTCTGTCCAACTATCATCCTCCCAGACAACTCCGAGGCTCAGGCTGGGAGAAAGCACGAGCCAGGGACCATCCTGAGTAGGCACTTTGCATGTGGTTTCCTCTGTTTGGGTGGAGAGAGGATTTCATGCTATGGGTGCAGGCAATTACCTGGGGCCAGAGAGCTGTCCTAGGCGAACTTCACTTGCTACCACAGACGTAGCCAAGAGGCATGTCTGTCCTCAAGCCAAGGGCAGTCTTCAGCTCCAGGCTTGCAGGCTGTGCCAGCAGCGTATCTGTTTGTACGGGCTCAGGCAGAGTAAGAACATGCATGACCCTGCATGCCCCAGGACATCAAGCCACTCTTGTATGCTGCAAAGCACATCCTGAAAGGTCACCCACCAGCAGTTCTCAACAGGAGAAAACCATTGCTGGCTGCAGAGAGGACAGAGAGAGTTGTCCCTGGGAAACGCAGGTCTGTTCAGGATGCCATGCAGCAGCTCCGCTTCCTTCGTAATGAGCCAATTTTTTTTCTCAATATAGCTCTACCCCCAAGCAGCCTTTTGGTGGTGTTATTGTCCCCAAGGACTCCACCCTGCTTAAGAAGAACCCTTGGGCAGGTTGTATTTTTGCATGCGCCTGTTCACTCTTTTTCATAGGAAGGTCTTTGGGTCCTCCAAAGACACTACTTTCTTTAAATTTGAATTGAATTTAGAAACACTTTCTAAAGTCAAACCCCTCTGATTTCCACAGAAAATCCCCAGGCTTCTCAAGCCCACATTCTAAGAGTAATTTTTAACCAAAATAATTTTTGAAATTGCAGAGATTCACTTAAATGCTTAGTTTGAGATGCCAGAAGTGCCCTCACTGCTCCAGAAGCAGAGCTGGGAAGTTTCCCCTCAGGGTATGGTGATGACTCCACCAGCTGGGTGACAGCACAGTGGTGAGGATGAATTTTGGGAGAGGTGCAGCTGCCCCAGGTGCTGCATCCCACACCCTGAACAGGAGCCAGGAGGCAGTAATTCAGCAGCTGAGGAGAGGAGCTCTGGAGAGGCTGAAGCTCTCCCTTCCTGCTGACATTAGAGAGCAAAGCTGGGAGCTGGAATTTGCAGCTCTCCTCTGGCCCCTCTGGCCGGAGGAAAGCACATCTGCTCCCTGCTGTGATTTTGCAATCGCTGGGCTCCGTGCATGGGAAAAAGGTTGCAGCCAAGCCGTACCCCGAAATCCTGGAAGTGGCTGTGCTGGGGAGTCATTATGAGCTGTGTGGCATAACTGACCCGCAGGCAGGGAGAGTGAGCACAGAGGAGTAAATAATTGCTAATGATCATGCCGCCGTCTGCCGAGGTGTAATAATTCACTTGGGAGCAGAGGGAAGAGACAGCCCACGGGACATTCCCACAGCAATCCCTGCCACAGATGGGGTGTCCGCAGACTGTAACAACCTACAGGAGTCACAGAGGGACCAGTCCCAAACTCCCCCGTCTGGTCCCACAGGCTCTAGTGGGAAAAAGTTCATCCATCCCCTTGGGAAACTTCTGTGGCTTTAGACAAAAGCAGGACATTTCAAAGGGTTTGTGAAGGGCAGGGAGGGTGGGCGAGGGAAAGAGAAAAAACAGGAACATGTTGCTGTTGAAAAGCCTGGGGTCAGACACCAACAGAAAACTTCTCTGGTCAGAAGAGCAGTCTGGCTACTCACCACCCCTTTAACCAGGCATTTAAGTCAGGAGTTTCCATGCTCTTATCGATAGGTCCATCTTCAAAACCTACACTTTTCTCTGAAAAACCTCACCCTTTCCAATGGGCACTTCCAGGTCCACATCCCACCCCACACAGCACCACTGGGAGAACACAGCAGTACTGTGCAGCTAGCATGCTTTGCCCAGTGCCAATGGATGGACAGACAGACAGACTGGCCAAAGCACCAGTTTGGGAGCAAACCAAGAACCAGCCTGATGGCTCATGTCACTGCCCGATTCCTGCTTTGACCCTGTGAGAGCACAGCTTTGACACGGCCCATACCCTGGGTGACGGCCACAACAGAGCTTAACCCATGGCTGGTTACTACCCTGGCTGACCAAAGGCAAAGCTACACTAAGAACAGTTTTACACGTTCACCTGCCCAGGTGGCACAAACTGAGACTGTTCAGCACAGAAAAGACACGGATGCCTCTGTCACCTCTTGCTGCAATCAAGACCTACCACTTTCCGGAACAAAAAGATAGTTCCAAACATCCTCCTGCAGAGCACACTGAGCCCCAAATACTGCTGCCAATGAAGCAAAACTCACTGGGGTGAATGATTACAGGAGAGTAACCAGGCTGAGACTCACTTGTTGTTCAGTGCTCCTCCCTGGTCACAGTCGCACGGCCGACATCCATCCATGTCATTGCTCAGGCCCCAGTGCTCAGGCTGCAGGAGGAAACATCACCAGTGCTGTAAACCCCCGTGCTGATGTAACCCCATCTATGCCAAAGGCATAAGCCACCCCAGACTGCCCCCAACCCATGAATCTTACTCTCCTGGTTGTGGATCTACCTCCACAACCACTAACACAACCTCCCCACTTGCTCTCCTCCACCTTGTTTACCATCTCAACTGCTTGAGAAAAATCTGCATCTTTCTGCCTAGCTTTAAAAGCAAGAGTCAGGAGGCCCCAAGCACAGAGACCTCACTCCTACCATGCTGTTTACACCACTTTGGGCTCCTGACTCATGGAAGACTTGGAAAAATCACAGCCCAGTACATCACACCACAGCAGAGAGAAGTGCGTGCAGTGGTGGGGTCTTGTGCAGGACACTGCCCTTGCAGGGCTGCTACTCTTCAACTTCCTTGTTGGCCAGATAAGACAGGCATGATTAGCTTTTCCATGTAGTTCAGCTAGATAAGACAGCCTGTCAGTGTTTGTATAAACACATCCAGTTATCTGACAGTGTGTTTCTATAACACTCCAGCAATCATAAACGCTACAAGGAAATGTATGCGTATGAAATAATCCCTGCCTAAAATAATCGCCTGTATAGAAACCCCCTTTTTTTGGTGACACTGCTTTTCTAACCACTGTCTTTCGCCCCAGTGAGGACTCCAGACAAACTGCCCCCCAGTTGTCTCATTTTCACAGAGCAACCACTCCAGGTAACCTAATGCCTCACTCCTTACAGTCCTGGGAATTAATCTGGATGCCTCTTGTCTGCCTTGATGTGCCTCCCAGCTCCCTGTAACCACAGCTTGCCTCATGGCTCCCGACGTCCCGAGGTGCCCGCTCCAGCCCAAACACCAGGTGCTGGGTCACAGGCAGTCAGAAACAGCAGCCAGCACCTTGCTCCATGCTTTCCATATGCCAGCCTCCCTCACACCAGCATCCCCTAATTTATTTTACCGTAAGCTACTTACCAGGCAGCGATTGCACTGCTTTCCTGTCACCAGGCGCTTACAATAGCAGTTTCCTGTTTCCGAATCACAAGGATTCCCCCCAGGATGGGTACCCAGAGGATTACACGCACAAGCTGGATTGGGAAATACAAATAGGCAGGTCAAAACATGGGATTGGAATTACAGTTTAGATGGTGTCCAATTTAGGTAGAGCTTCCCCTGAATTCCCCAGGACAGAGATTAATTATTAACTGTGCCCACCACCCATCCCCATAAAACTCCCCTGGCTTAGAGACTTATAATTAAAAAAAAATAAGGGTCATTCTGTTATTTCCACTAAATACACTATAAGGATCAGCTGAGGAACTGAGTTTTAAGGGTGCGTGGACTCCAAGCTATGGCAAATCTACAAGAATGTTTTTCCATTAGCAAAAAGATGAAACAACAGAAAAAAAAAAGCAGCCCAGAAACCAACTTCTCCGGGCTCTAAAAGCTCCACAAAGAGCTTTTGATCACACGTAAAGGAACATATGTTTTTACTCACACTGACAACCCACTGTGTCATCAGCACTCAGGCCATAGAAACCTTCTTTGCAGACGTCACAACGCTCTCCTTCAACAAATAATTTACAACGGCATTGTCCAGCAATGAGGCCAGTGGAGAAATCGGTGTAGCGATCGCAGATGCCACCATTCTGGGAGCCAGCTGGGTCACAGTTGCAAGCTAAGAAGGAAGCATTACGTGTGTTTCATTAACTGCTACAAAAGAAAAGGCCAAGTATCACACTGAATTATTCAAACTGAACTGCTGTGTAGAGTGAGTGTAGCGTTCCTCCAAGTATTAGACATGATGTCGGTTGAACACGTAATGACCTGATAAATTTCCAGATTCTTGAAGAGAAAACCCAGCCAGACTCACTCAAGACCTCCATGACAACCATCTTCCCTCAATGATCTTTGTTCTGGAGCGTGGCACTGGCCAAAAGAAAGCAAGTAAATCCTAAATTCTCCAGGGAAAGCCCCAGAGGGCCATGGTCAGGGTGACACGGCCGTTCCCACCCCAAGGAGCGGGGATGCACTTACGCTCACAGACGTCGGGGTCCCGCAGATCTCTCTCCGGGTGCTGGAAGTAGAAGGGTTTGCACTGCTCGCAGTTGCGCCCTGCGGTGTTGTGCTGGCAGTCATCACACACCCCCCCACTGGTGTTCCCTGTCGTCATGTACACAGCCATGTCAAAGTGGCACTGGTTGGAATGGCCATTGCAGTTGCACTCTGTGACAAAGACAGAAAGACAAGTTAAGAGTCTGGTCCCAGGGGAAGACACAAATCTGCAGAAAAGACACACCAAAGTCAACCAAAGAACACACAGGACTTTATATATTGTCACACATTCCCAAGTGACAGCTCACACCAGACTCCAGTCCTGCATTTTGCTCAAACTCACTTTTGCATGCGTTACTATTGCGGCCTTCAGCAGGTCGCCAGGGTAAGTCATGGTAGAAATCCAAACACTGTTCACAATTTAACCCTTTGGTATTATGTCTGCACATGCAGTGCCCATGGACCTGTCATAAAAAAGAAAAAAAAAAAAAAAAAAGAGGAATATAGTTGATTATAAAAGAAGGGGGAAAAAAAAACATGCTGCATTTAATACAAAATATAGCTAGTACACTGGATATGCTTTTGGAGACTTTAATGCATGTAAATGCACATATGAAGACATAAAGGGCCAAAGAAATGTCTTTTACCTGCCAACATAAGAATATCCTCACACTAATTTGTCCTTCTTTCCTTACTGGAACTAATGCCTGAATAAGTGCTTTCAGACATGAACAAGGAGAGCACAGTTCCGCCTCAATAATCACAAAAGCCTCTTAGACCTAGAAGTTAGCTGTTTATTAGCTGTTAATTAGCTATTAATATGCTTCTAGTTGTATCAGCACATCACTAGCCCAGCGTCTTATTTCCAGCCCTACCTTGGTTCATAAAGCAAAGATAACAGATAGGTTTGGATTAGGATTTTACCCATCAACCCCAGATTTTGCCTTCTACACGTACAGAACGGGCGCTAAGCAAACCAACAGTGGCTGCTGCCATAGACGATGGAAATACCAGCACCAGAGCCACAACTTTTAAGGCAAAGCCAGTCTTTGCCATAGACGATGGAAATACCAGCACCAGAGCCACAACTTTTAAGGCAAAGCCAGTCTTGCAGCTGCTCGGGTGGAGACACTGACCAAAAGCACAGGGCAACTGGAGTGTACCTGCTCACCAGCATCCTGAGACAACCCCCACAACCTCCCTGGATGCCTCCACATTTTCATCCAGTTAACAACTCACTCATTAACAGGGTTGTTATTACTGCTTGTCATGCAAAACTTACAGGGAAAACCATAACCCAGAAGGGATGTGGCATTTGCACAGCAGCGTGTCACACAGGCAGCAGCACTTTACTTCTCAGCCTGCTGTGAATTAGGGCAACATCCCTCACTATAATCAGCTGATAATGTCCGACACAAACACAGGTCATCTTTGATTCACAAAGGTGTTTCATCCTTTGATGCCTCTATTCACTTCAATTTAAGGGTAACCAAGTCGACACAGCCCCCCCACCTCTGGCCCTATATGGTTACACTCCCCCTCTGCATTCTTGCATTTTAATTTCATCAGCTTTTTAACGTAATTAGAAGAGGCTAAAACAATTTTCACCTAATCTGAACTCTCTGAGATTGATTAACACCAATAATGACAGATATGTTTCCTGAGGGAAAATAGTTTTTTAACAGTTTTTTTGTTTGAAAATGAAGGGTTTGGAGTTAAGGGGCAGCGTGTCACCTTTAAATTTGTGTTTAAATCACCTAAAAGAGGCACAGACAGGAAGAGCTCTATGCAGAAAAGTGTGAATATTTACCATTCCCTCCACTTCTTCATTGATGCCATCCACTGGCGCACACTCACTGGCGTGTCCATAGCAGAAGCAGTTCCCGCGAACCACCATGTCATAGATGGCATAGTAGTACTTCTCTCTGATCTCCATCCTGGAGTCCAAGAGATTATCTCCCAGTGTGTGCAGCTTGATGAATTTAACTCTCAGATTTGTGATCTTTAATAGGTCTGCAAGGGACACAAAAAAAAAACCATCAACAACAAAAAACCACCCTAAGTCCTGTTTTAGAATTCGTTACCAGATATTGTATTGAATGGGAGGAAGCCAGAAGTGACTTCCCAAGCACACTTCCTATGGACAAATTAGATCAGATTTAATTCCAGCACTTACACACTACACATCACATCACTTTGTACTGCCAAACTGGAAAAAAAAAAAAAAACACAAACCAACATTATTTTGCTACAGTTTGATCACAGTATAAGTTATAAGCTTAATTAAAAATACTCATCTATTTTATTGCAGACATACATGGGCACAAACACAAATCTTAAAGACACACACAACAGTACTACCCAAAAGACTCTAGTTCTCTGGGGCTTTAAAATGTAATATGGGCAAAGAACTGATATTAAGGAACTGCTGACAAGCAGACCAGGAGCTTTAGGAGTTATGAGCTTTTTGGCAAAAGTCTTAGTTGGAAACTAGACACAAATAATTCTTCTTTCTTATACACCCAACTTTCCTAGCAAATATAATTAGTTACATTTTACTGAAAGAAGCAACACCCATCACTGACCAAATACAAAGGATAAGTTCTCAGGGGATAATCCATGGGAAGACAATATTGCAGTAATTACTTCAGTCACCATGTTCACTTTGATATTATGAATCCTGTGTAATCTCTTATAGACTGGAAATTAGGTTTGAATAGGCTTGAAAAAGCACTCCAAGCCTGTGAAAGCAGGGTTTCTCCTTTAAAATATGGGTTAAAAAAAACATTCAACTGATACAGCAACTAGCAGACACTCTTCTACTTCAGATACTCTCTTCTGCTCCAGTTAGCTTTACACTGAAGGACATGAACCGAAACAGAGAATGCCTATTAAATCGGAGGTCAAGTTTAAGGCCAATCGCCGTAGTTCCCTACTCAGGCCAAATGCCCCACAAGGTTTCTCTCTGAGCCACGCTCAGCAACAGATCTCTACCTTTGCTCATCATCACCATACAGAAACGCTACAGTAATATGTGTTTTACAACCACATCTGTGTGATCCAGCCACAGAGTGCTACCAAAGCCAGCTCTTCTGAAGTCATGACTCATGTTCTAAAAAATAAAACACAACCTCCTTGATTTTAGCTAGAAATGCAAAATTATGTAAGTACCATTGCAGTTCTGTTTCTTTGCTTTCTGAATACGGTACGATTATGGGATCACATTCCAAGGTTTCTCCCAGTGACTGAATGTATTTTGGGGAGAGAGTCTTTAATGACTTTAAATCCCTGACTGATTAAGAATGGGACTAACTACAGTGATGCATGTAAGAGCAATCACTGAGAGTTGACTTCATAACACTGATCATTATTTCCCAGCACATCACTATCTGAGTCAGGATAAGCAGCTGTACCACAAAGGTATTCATATGACCTCAAAACTGCTATCAGAGCTAATGAGTGGCTTTATTGTTGCTTCCTGCTTTTTGTAAGCAAGTAAGTACAGAAATCCTTTCAAACGAGCCTGAAGGTAACTGCATACGTACTTTGAATCCTTGGACTGTATGGATCTTCAATTCGAAAAGCAGGATCTAAAACACGGTATATTACCTGGAGGAAAAAACAGTACAATGAGAGATTCAGCTTCAAAAATAAGAGAATCTGAATTTATATGGAAAAAAATCAATACAATAAACGTATTGGGGAAAAAAGAACCTCTGACCTCTCCCTCCGTTGAAGGTTCAATGTCGGAGTACCGGGAATCACAAATGATATCATCTACTTTCTTCATGGGTCCTGTTGAAATCCCAGGAAATGAGCTCTCACAGTCATATGCAAAATACCTATAGACTTGCCATGTTTCTCCAAAATCAGACGATCTTTCTATCAACATTGCAGCAGGACGGAATGTCTAACGGTAAGAAAACCAAGAGATTTATTTGATTAATTGTTACTTGCATTTACATTGAGTGATCTTACATGTGAGCAATCCACGTCTGGATTTAAATCCCTCTCCCTGTGCTATTTCCAACATTTGGAAATACTGGAAATATTTTTCTGCTGATAACCCACTTTCTCCTCAGAGGCAGATCTTTGAAATAACACAGATCAAAGCACACACTACCCATCTTTAAAAAGATGGCACTCAGTCGCCAAGTGCTTAAACACATTTATAATAAGTAAGCAAACTTGTACATATTTTTGGATTCCAAATCTTTTTTCAAAACTGAGGGTGAAAGCGTGGCCTTAGAGAGCCACATTTTTTCCCCCAGTGCTTGTGGAAAGCAGCACAGCCTTCTTCCTTGCTGTACCTCTTTGCCCAATCTTCTGCAAAGGACCTAATGGTACTTCGGTTCCAGCTATGACGCCCAGAAGTTCTTGCTGAAGAGTTATCCCTGATGCTCAGAAAAGCCCTGAGATTGCCCACCTCTCTTTGTCTGACCACACTACCTTTTGCAGCCTCTCTGCCGTCCAGTGCCAGCCATCCTCTGTGCTACATTAAGAAAACTTTCTTCTTAAAAGAGACTGAGAGGTTCAGCTTATCCATTCTTGCTGTATTTGACACCCCCAGTCCCCGGTGACCGTCCTCCAGCTGGCCTGGCCCAGACTCTAGTAGGCTGCATTCACTTCACGCAAACCACTGCCCTTCTTACCTACACGTAATCAACTCTAGAACAACTAGCTAATGAGGTTTTAAAAAGATTTTTAACCCCTCTGACCTAAAAATGTGATGTTTCAATTCATGTGCTGCCTTTCAAAGAGCAGATACTAATTTAGCACCTGGCTTGCGCTACCAAGACCAACAGTCTCTTCATTAGTTTTATGTATTGAGAGGGGGCCCTCCCAGAGCCAAGCACAAAAGCATTTCAGTCACAGCTGGAAAGAAATGTTCTTTCTGCTTCCTGGCTGAAAATATCACCCAACTTACAAGCTGGTATCTCACCCAACAAAAAATGTAGCAACCAGAGGTGAGGCAGTTTGTGTCTTCCACACAAAGTCAACAAACCACCGTGAAAACTATCTTTCCCTGCAGTCTTCCTCCTGATGGCAGACCAAGCCCAGTGGCATGATGGCCACAGCACCATCAGATCAGGGGTCCCTCAGGGGTCCTTCGCTGCCAGGGTCTGGCAGAAAGGACCACCTTCCAGCTCAGCCACCACCTGGAGGCAGGGGGAGAAACCCAAGCCAACGCCACAGGAAAGAGGAAGCATCTCTCCTCGAAAGCCAGCGGGTAAAAATTAAGAGATTAATTTGTCTACATGCAAAGAGCAGGGATTTAGCCCTGCAGGAACTGTAGCCCCTGAAACTGCAGCTGAAGGTTGCCACTAGCGCTTGCCTGTGATTTAGGATGTACGGAACATAATCTGCCATTCCAAGACATCTGTTTGTAAAGAAACAAAGACACTTTGTATACAGATGTTCCTTCTTCCTGAAGACCTTCCCATTTGCCAAAATAAAACCGATAGCATGGCCAATTTTTTTTTTTTTAAGAAAAATCCTTGCTACTATATGATTTAGCTAGTGATCTTCTAGAACACAACCAATGGAGAGAGACACCAACACAAACCCCAGCTCCATATGACTCCTTGTGCAGCCTCCCTAGAGCTCAAACAAAACTCAAGCCACAAGTCACAACTCAGCCTTCCTTCAACAGGAGTTAATGACTACAAGATCCCACATTTCCTCATGTTTTCAGGTTTGGGGTAAGGCTGTGGCTTCCTTACCTTGAAGGTCATAATGAGATGAGTGAAATGAAACTCAGCCTCCAGGTTCAGCTGGATAGTCACGTTTTCCAGACCTGCAGGGGTACAAAAAAGAAGCCATGCAGCAAACAAGGACACCCACCAGCCTCTAAACATACATTTTGCCAAAGCTCTCCACTCCAGTGGTGCAGAGACTCTTTTCTTTGCCGCTTGGCTCTGTTGTCAAAAAGGGATAAAAGGTTTAGTGCATTCCTGAGGTATGGGGAGACACCAAGAACCTGCTGCAGAGTGTATCACATAAGGGATTCCTGTGCATCACCTGCACCAAACACCTTACACCCAAAGCGTGAGCCTGCAGTGCTATTATTTCAGACTGTGCAACATGGCCAACATCGCTAGATGCCGGGTAAAGGATGGAGAGACTGCTACAGGCTGGATACTGGCACCACAGCACCCAGCAGCTGGGACAATGGGGATGCTGAAACCCAGAGCTGCGTGGTTACCCCAGGCTGTCCTCACACACTGCAGCCCCTCTGCCAGCAACACAGGCATGAGCTCCTGCAGCCCTAACACCCCAAATCTCACCGGTGGCTGGTGGGGGCTGTTTCCCACCTTTCTTCACTCCCTCTGGACTCTCCTGTCCATCTGGATGCAGGAACAGTTCCTTTACCACCTGCTTTTGAAATACCCCTAAAGCAACCATCACAGCCCTGCTTTGCAGTCATGAGGGCTAGGAAACTGGCAAGAAGCAAAAGGTTTTCCAAACTCTGCTGTATGACTACCTACAGTCAAAGACTGTACATGGAAAGGAAGAAAACCAGTTATAAATATTATTTTGTCATGTGAAAAGAACTCTCAAAACAGCTGGATACTAATTAAAAACTGCAGTTAGAAAATTTAAAATAATTAAATAAATCAAGATTTACAGAGAGGAGAAAGGGTAAGAAATGAAAATAATAAAACAATAAAGTGCTTAAATTTTTGACCAGCTGTAACATTATGTGGAGTGTGCAGCAATCCCCTTCTGCTGTATGCCTGAATAGAAGAAAACACGAACTGGACAGAAAGAATCACTTGTTTTTTATTGTTGAAGGACATTTTCATGACCTTATGAGCTAAGAACTTTTCTGTGTGAATGCTGCCAAGCCTGTTGCAAAAAACATGAATTATTTGGAATGCTAGAAGAGAGCCACTGGAGACAAGCAGCTTGCTAGGCTGATCTAAATGGTTAAAAAGGATTTAGTGAAAGCCTTTCTTTACCAGGCAGCAGAAACGTTACAAATATTATCATTTTATTTTCATATATACTAAGAGAGCTACTGCCAATGCATTTGCAGAAATCCCATCCTGTCCAGCTGGCTTTAAGCTTCAGGGTAGGACTGCTGTTTGAGAAACCTCGATGCCTTGTTTTGTGTATGAAGGCATGCCAAAAGCATAACCATAAAAAAAAAAAAAAAAAAAAAAAAAAGCAGAGAGGAAGGATTTAAAAATAAAAAACAATTTTAAAAAAAAAGCCACCAAACTAAAATGCATTTTAATTTTCCTTTTTTAACTAGCTGGCTTCTGGTGTTCGTTTTACTGTTTGGCATATGGATATGTGAATGTCAGATCTCCTTGGCTCTGCTCTCCCAGGGCAGGAGGGCAGCCCCCAGCTTGGCGCCCAAACCTCCTCCTTCCGCACCCTGCCTCCAGCCCAGCGCGGGGAAACCCTGCGGTGCTTCCTTGGCAGCGCCGCCCCGGGATATTTACTCCTGGAAGGCTGCTCCGCTCCCGCTGCCCAAACACGAGGGAGATCTGGAGCCTGTGTGGGAAACTTTTCTCTTTAGGAAAGGATTCTTGCAAAGCGGTGGGACGGCTCTTTCCAAGACTCCTGGAGGGTTGAGGCGGCTTCCTTATGGATTAAGAGCCGCTGCAGGGCACACAAAAGCAGCCAGTTTTACTCAGCCCTCCTCGAACAGCATGATCCTTCACACAGCAGTAATCACCAGGCCAGAGATAACAGCAAACCCGCAGGTACCCTTAAACAAAAGGAGGGAAAGCAGCTCCCAGCCCTGGAAACAGCTCCCGGACAAAACCCCCTACCATTTTCCGACTGCCACCAGAGCTTCAGGCGATTCGGAGCAAATGTGGTGACCACGTTTTCAATGCGATGACTGTCAGGATTGAGAGAATCGTGGAAGGGATTCTCGGAGTCACATATGAAACACTTTTTGTCCTCCTGAAACAACAAAATAATCAGCATTACTGATTTTATCCGTGGGGCAATAGTTGTTTCCTGCAGATAAGAGTATTTTCCATCCACATCACATTCCACTCATTTTGCCTGCAGGAGTCATCAAAGGTATTTTTTTGTTGAAATGATAAGCGTATTTACCTTTATGAATTAATGCAAATTGCTAAATGGAAAATATGCCAGGAATTCCATGAACTTTATTTTTAGGAGAAGCATGTTTTCAATCGAAATTGCAGTTTCAGGAAATTTCTTCCAGCCCACGTATTCTGCAGCAGAAGTCAGAACCAAAGGCAGCATCTACAAAAAACCACTGAATTGCTTCTGTACAAATGTACATGTGCAGAACTGCATTTTCAACAACTGGTGTGAAATAACCTCGGCTGCTGGGAACTGGCTTGGCAATGCAAGTTCTCTGCCTTAGGGACACCTCCAGTGCAGCTCAGCATACACTCAAGGGGCCATCAGTGATTTAGTGACGGCGGCCTTTCAGCACGAGGTTAACTTTACTCTGAATCCAGCTTGTCAAGCTCCTACCTTGCATCTTCACCTGGGATTGCAACCCAAGCTATGCACGTAAACCCAGCTTGCACACACTACAAGCCGTGCACGTAAGAAACCTGTTGGGTGCAAGTGTGGCATGTACTGCTTGGGAAAGCCAGACGCTTGTTCACCAGAAGGACAAAACCCCATCCTGACTATTACTAGGAAAAAACGCTATTTTTGCATTGGCCTGGTGCCTAAAACCACCACATTCCACTTTTGCAAGGTAGAATGCACACCAAACCAAAAGGGAGGGTTCCTGACCAAACCAACTTGCAGTTGGGGGCAGAAGAGGGAGAGGAGCTCATCACACTGCAGCAAGGGAGCCCCAGCACACCAGAAACTCATCACTGTCAGATGCTACACAGGCGTCACTCCTCCAGTGGGTTTATGAAGACAAATGCAGAGCTTTATCAACCTAGAACATGAGAGCTGGCAGATTGGTGTCACACAGGCTTTCCATTTCACTGATTTTGGCTTCAGCAGCTCCTCCCAAGTCCAGCACTTCACCCCCCACAAAACCCCCAAGACTCCTTCAGCAGAGAGCACGGCAAGAGTGGGGGTCCCAGGGAAGGTGTCCCCTTCTGCCCACTCCATGTGTCTCTCCCCCGCCACTACATGCCCCACTTCATGCCACAACTTGCTCCTTCTCCCACCAAAATTGAATCCTAGAAGGCCCAATCCTGCAAAGCACTCATCGGGGCCAAGCCCCATGTCGTTTAGAGGATACTTGGCACCTTCCCACTATTTCTTCAATACCACCTTCTGGCTCAGAAGTAACCAGGGACATCCCAAATGCTGAACTAGAGCTGTGAGATCAGGAATCTGTGAGATCAGAGTGCACACGTGCACTTCTGAAGTGATGCTTTTTACTATGGCACTTCAGCATTTTCTGAGACAAGAAAACATAACGACGTGCCTTTGTTAGTTCGTTCTCCCAGAGATGCTAACGTCGTTACACACAATCCCGATATACTCCGGAAATGTTCCAGCAAAGTTAAATCCCATTTTAAATCAAGTATGTGCTCTTGTAGACAGAGCAGTAGAGTAAAACTAAAAAGCGGAGAGGAAAGATTCGGTAATTTCAGGGGACAAGTGGGCCCAGTGCTACAGCCCCTCAGGCAGGGCTCCTCCTGCTTCCCATGGTTTTCCTTCCAAGTGCCAGAATCCGGCCCTATTGTCTCTGCAGTAAATTCGGCCGGAGATTATCCCCTTACTTTCAGTTCAACAGAGTTGTGCTTATAACTGATATTTCCTTCTTCCTCACCATCCCTTCTGTCTCAGAGATCTGAAGTCTGGTGAGCTGCTTCTGGCTTAAATAGCAACAAGCTTTGTGTTTTCCACCAGATGTGCAGAGACAACCTTATTTGCATCCTTCACTTGGAGGCCATACAAATGTAATTACATTAGGCGAACGGTGGCCAAAGGACTACCCGGGTCCTACAGACCACTCTCAGTCAGGAAGCTGTCTAGACGGCTCCGACTAAGTCTGAAAATAAAGTATTAATTGAATTACTGCGGCACATTCCTCCTCATTAGCCTCAAAAAGAAAAGAGGGGTCGGAGGCCAAAAGCCGCAAGGGGTTCCCTGGACCCGGGGGTCGTGGGGTCTGGCACGACGCTGTCCCACTAGAGCCCACAACCAGCAGCGAGACTTATCACCCCGCTAATACCCGGGCCGCTACGGGAGATGATGCCCAGCCCCGCCGCCGGGGACGGGTAAGCGGGGTGCTCCGGGGCTCTGCCCCCCAGTCGAGGCGCTCACCTGGAGGTGGCTGACGATACAGTAGGGCTCGGGCTGGCGGAGGCCGCAGGTGGAGGAGGCGGAGAGGCGGGAGGCGCGGCCGATGAGCAGGTCGCCGGTGGCGGGGTAGCAGCTCCCCTCGGCGCAGCCGTAGCTGTATTCGGGTTCCTGCGCCGCCGCGGACCACAGCGCTGCGCGGCCGCGGAGGGAGAGAGGGACGAGAGAGAGAGAGACAGATAGAAAAGCGGTGGTCAGCATGGGAGCCCCGAGCCGCCCCGGCGGATGCACTGGGGTCTCGCCCAGCTCGCCGTGCCCCGACGGCGGCCGGAGCGGGAGTTACCGAGGCAGCAGCAGAGGTACAGCGGGAAGCGGCCCATGGTGGGCACCGACGGGACGGGACGGGACGGGAGCTCCACGCCGCCGCCGAAAGCTGTTACTCCGGCTGCTCTACGCAGGCGCCGCAGTTCCCCACCGCTCCCGGGGAGCGGCTCCGCGCCGCCGGGCGCCCCCCGGCCCT
>VXBJ01002550.1:474388-527785 GCA_013400055.1 Nycticryphes semicollaris | reverse complement strand
GGGGCCGGGCCGGCCCAGGCCGCCCCTCCCGTCCCAGCCCCCCGCCTCGGGGCTGTCCGGCCCCGCTGCAGCGCCGGGTCTGGCGGAGGGAGCGGAGAAGCGGCCGCCGTCGACGAAGGGTGGGAGGCTGGGGAGAGCGACCCGGCGTCGGGCAGCGAAGGGGGACGCTCTCCCCGCTGCAACCGGGGAGCCGCGGTGGGGGAGAGGAGAAACTGCAGCCCCTCGCCAACACGGGTTGTGCCTTCCTCACTACTCTCCAGCTTTGGNCTCTCCCTGCCCCCGTTTGTGGGGTAACAATGTGGGAATGGAGTGTTTGATCCAGTCCTGCCTCCCACCGGGTGTACTGGTGGGGCTGGGTGTGAAGGAATGGATGGTGGATGGAGCATACCCCCGCAGCAAGGGCCAAAACCCAGCGAGGGATGAGGGGGTTGGGCAACCAGGGCATGTGATGCTCATCGGCCCTGAATTGCCCGGTGTTGTGGTGCCAACTCAGGTGGCCCCGGAGTGCCATTCCTGGGGACGGCGTCCATGCTGCCATGCATGGCTGGGTCTGACCTGGTGAGGGCAGAGAGGCCCATCAAGCCCAGTCTGGATGCTGCCAGGCTGCTTCTCGTTAGCTGGGAGCATCTGCTGCTGCCGCCTTCCCAAGGATGGTTGGCGAGGGGTGAATGCACCGGAGCTGCCCTCGCACTCCTAACCTCCTGCTTCGGTTCTCTGGGCTCTGCAGGGGTTCGTCTGGTGGCACCAGAGTCCCCTCAGCACCCAGGGGAAAGGTTTACTGGTAAATAAACACTGAGGAGTGGGTATGAAGGATGAACGTGTTTGAAGAGCGCAGCCCAGGCTGGGACGGGTGCCAGAGTTTATACACCCGGGTTTTGCTTGTGCACATGTAACTTGTAAACTGGTGTAAATCTGTACCGGTGTCCCTCGGGAACACTTTGCCCTCAGTATTTGCGGTGCTGGCGCGGAAACGGTCTGTCTGTCCCCGCAAACCCTGCCGAGGTAAGGTAAATATGTTCGTTCTCATTTTACAGATGGATAAGCAGAAACAGAGAGATACCAAGTGACTTGCCGTAAAGGTTAAACACCAGGTCTGAAACGTAACCCAGGGCTCCTGATTGAAGAACTCGTGGGGCTGTTTCATTAAAGATATCCAGGAAATTAAACCATTTTAAGTTGACGGGGCAGGTATTGTAATTCTAAACCTCTTCTGCAATGTGGTCTTCCAAATTCACAAAACTAATTTAGTTTCACAATCCTCTCATGTAAATCACAGCACGGCTTTGTTTTTAAGCTTCAGTACAGCAAACATTTTTGTTCTACTAACAGAAAATGTTTCACTCTGCTGCGGTTAGAGACTCCTCCAGCCCGTGGCAGACGGGCAGCTGCATCACCCCGTGTGTGACTCTGCAAGGACAGAGTGTTTCACTGCCACTAGTTTTTTTTTCTGTCCCGTATTTCCATATTTTTTCAATTTTCATCATTTTTTTCCCCCGCTGTTTTTCTGTTCCATAGCCTTGTAGAAATCCTATCCTCCCTAAACTTAAAATGGGCTAAAGTTGCCTTCTGGAATTCCTTGCCAGTGTGGTTAGGTTGCCGAGAACGGTGTGACAATGCGCTGCGCTTGTGTTACAATGCACCTGGGGTTCACCCTGCTGTGTGGCACCAGGGATCAAGTTGGAACTGCAGCCACAAACCTGAGTGACCACCATCACCCGTAACCAGAGTCACCTTTCAGAGGTAGCCGCAAGCACCAGCATTCACTGGGTGGGTAATGAGGTGCGGTGAATTCGCATCTGTCCCTCTCTGCAGGGCTCATGAGCAATAGTGAGTGGGAGTATTTTAATTTGATTCTTCAAATGATAAAAAAATCAGTTTTCTGTCTTGTCCTGTCCTGTCCTTGTGGTTGGTGAAGCAGCTTTACAATCCTGGGGTGTCTGTGTTTGTGCTGAGTTGGAACTCTTCTCAAAGAACCAAATTGCAGAACTTGACCTCAGTGGGACACACTTGATCAATCATTTTCTTACAACGCTGCAGTGATGGAATGCCTAGCAAATAAAGGTAATGAGGCAATTTTTGATTAAATATATCTTTGATTATTTGTGGGTTTGGTTAAGTATTGTTTGCGTTTTGATTGATGTTGTTGAAGTCAAAATGCTCTACAGCAAGACACTAATTTCAGTGGTTTTTTTTCAAGAAAATTTCCTGAAGCCACTTCTGTCTGCAAGAAAGAAGGCCAGGGGAACTAAAAATAGGCAATTTTGATCCAGATACAGCATTTTCCCACAAATTAATTTTGCAAAAACACTTTAATTTTGTGCCACTTCCAGTGGGGAGTGCTGCACAGTTGTAAACCTCAGAAGCTGTCACAGCACGGATTTGGTGTTCTGTAGCTGCTGGTCCCATCAGTTCTGCTCACTTTGTGTGTCTGAGCATGCTTGGAAGAGGGCAGGGGGGAGGTCAGACCCCATATTGAATTTCTCTATCCTGTTTTCATTTTTCTTCCAGTGATTTTTGTTTCCCCCCACAGATACATCTCCCCTCTCCTGTTTAACTGCCTTGTGTTTACAGACTTCATTCTCAGGGCTTGTTGAAAGCCATATGGCAACGCTCACAGCCAACAGTGGATTTTAGGAGGAAGTTCTCTTTCAACTTCCTGCTTGTGAATTCAGATTTTTAAAGCCATGCGTGAAATAATTTTGGCTTATATGCAGTTGGGAATTCTCCTCTAAGCGCTTCAGTTTGCCTGTTTCGGGTGCAGTGCAGCAGGGGCTGCATTGAAACCTGCAGGAAATCCTTCGTTACCCGGAGAGCGGCGTGTGAGCAGCTGGATGAGTTGTGTGCTCTGAGTAGAACAGAGATGTTCCATTTCGTTCCTGCAAAGTCAATCTAAATACATTCCTCTGATTACAGCCTAATAACTTGCAAAGAAGCCTCACACCTCACCGATGATTTTGTTTGTTTTCTTTTAAGGTGCTAGAATTCAGCAAAAGCTAAACCGCAAATTGCGTGCACACCGGAATTCAGGTGTCTTTGTTAAAGTGCATCCAAGTTATAGTTTGATTCATCGTTTTCACAATAGAAGCTATTATATGGGTAGTACATGTTGCACATTGCCCTGGAGCACAGCTGGTTTGAGTTAGAGCAATCTCTCTGAGATCTCANCCCCCATACGAATGCAGATTCAGCTCTCCTATACAAAGAGTGGTAACTTTGCGGGATTTCTCTCCATTGGATCAAAACAATGCTTGCTTTTAGATAGGGATTGTTTTAAGGGTGCTGCTGGCAGGAGGAGGGTAAATGCTGAGAGCCTTGTATTCCTGGAGAGCATTCCTCCTCGCTTTACAGATGTGGCCTGGGCTGCATCAGAGCTCTGAAACAGCGCTGGGCTCTTCACCCCAGCTGAATGAAGTCCATGATGGACACTCACAGCGGGACATTCCAGCCGGGAATGACATGACTGGTTTTCACTGAGAAAAAGCCATCGTGAGTCTGTTCAGTGTCCCACAGGAGTATGTATACCAAGGGTGGGATTAACTCTAGCCCTTCTGTAGTATTTGCTTAGCCCTAGTCTCCTTCTTTTAAAATGTATATTTTAAAAAATGAATTATAAACTAACATTTAGGACAATTCCTGTGTTTTTTATGGCTACAAGAAACTGTTGAGTGAACCCTGACTTCTGTGAAGCGTTGCATGTGGGAGAAGAGCTGGAGAAACATTTCAACATTTGTGGCCATTTAGGCTCACTGCTTAAACCTAAGAGCTGGAGTTAAACCCCAGTTGTTGCTTCTGCTAGCGAAACATGTGTGAAACCCCTCACAAGAAAAACAGGAATTGCATGGAGTGCATTGACAAAGAAATGATTTTGAAGTTGTTTTCAGCACTAAGCATCTGTGCACTGCCATCCAGTGGGCACTGGGAAACTGGCTCCCTGTTGCCCACCCCTTAATGGCCCAGCGCTGCACGGAAGTACTGCCTGCCCATCACTGCGCATTTTCAGTGAATGTAGGAGGACCACCACGTGGTGAGATGTTCCTACTGCCCCTCCTGCTCTGTCTCGGTGAAGAGATGGGCATGGAGGAGTGCTGGTACACTGGGGATGCTTCCAGCTGTCAGCAGGGATGGCTACAGAAGCCTGAGCCCTTCATCTGCATCACCCCATCCTGGTCTGCACAGCCCTGTGTGGGGTTAAGGTGCAGCCACAGGTTACTGAAGGGTTCAGCAGAAGATGCAGGGTGTTGGGAGCCTGCCTTTGAGGCAGTAACCTGCAGCTCTCTCAGCCATCCTCCTCTTGCATTTCTAGCCTCTTACAGTGAGAAACCGTAGGCTGTGCACCAGAATGTATTACAGAGCTCCCTCAAAGATTACCTCCTGATTAGTCAATTAGCTGGTTTATTAAACTGTATTTCCTATCTCCATATAAACACAACTGGACAAAAAACAAAGATAAAATTACATTATTCACTGTGCCAAGATACTATAGACACTTCCAGATGTATTTACAGAAGACAACCTTCCTCTGTAAATGTGCCAGGAAGCTCAGAAGATGGTAGGCATGGAGACCTCCACTGCATTTTACCTGATGGTCTGTTGAGATCCTAACTTTTGCATGTTGCATACTTGCTTTCCTGCATCATGATTTCATTTTTAATGGCTATCACTTGTTCCTCTAGTTGTCTCAGTTGCTCTGCCTTGTCTTGTTTGGTTTGATTCAGGTCCTGAAGCTTCTTCTCCAAATCTGGAAGAGTAAAGACATGCAGTGACGTTCATATTTGTTGTGTAAGTAAAATCCAGGGATTAACAGCATCTCTTTTCCCAGCAGTTTCAGAGGCAATAAGCCCATTTCAAATGGGGAATGTTATATATGCAACTGGAGGGAAAAGTCTGGCTTCCAGATAGTAAAAGAAACGTGACAACCTTAAAGAAATCAGCATGTGCTTTTTGTCTATCAGCTGGGATGGAGCAGGACGTAGAGCTCTTAAAGGAGTTGGTTTAAATGGAAACACTCGGAGGAACAGTGTGTCCACTGATGCCTAGACAATTCAGGCATAATGGGCTTATGTCTCCCTTGTTTACAGAAATGTTTTCTGCTGGTCCCTGTGAAGCTACATCAATGTAAACATAATGGTAATGAGTCAAAACCACACTATTCACTGCCTGGTTCCAATGCATTTATCATCTGGGCATTTGGAGTGACTGGGATGCTTTTAATGCCTTTCCTGAAGGTATATGCTTGAAATATTTATTTGGATCCTGTCCTGAAGAATTTGTTCCTGGGATGGAGTTTCTGTTTCAGATTTGCTGATGTTACATGACATCAAGCTTGGCAAGATCCTAGGCTCAAGGATTCCCAGTGGGAATCTACAAGCAGAATTAGATTCCCTGTGTGTGCAATTACATGATACATGCTTTTCCTTTTTGGTGACCCTCTAAACCCACCTGAGAGGCTACAGGAGGAGCAGTGCCGGTGCAGCCACAGCAGCTGCGGTCTCTGCTGCCCGTGACCCCTCTGCCACCCCACCCGGTCACAGCCCCACAGGTCCAGGGGATGTTGGCTTCAGTGTCCACAAGCCAAAATTTGTACCTGGTTTGTTCTGTCATTGCTCAGAGATGGTGCCGGAAGGGTAACAAGTATGGACTAATGGAAAACAGCTCCCCTGCAGCTCTATACCACAAGCCATCACCCAGTTAATGTAAGAAAAGACAGAACACAGAGGAAAGATTTAAAGTCCCAGTGCCCAAACCAAATTAATAAATCAAGGCTTCCAGATGAATCTGTAGCCAAGTTTTATGCAAGTTTTGCACTTCTGTTTTCAAGTGTCTGAATGAATTCACTGCAAGACCCTGTGTGGACTTAAACTGCTTATAGCAACCAATTTGTGTCAGAAAAAGTGCATAAGCCACATCAGTTCAACTACTTTTAAACTGTTTGAGTAGCTTCAAGCAGGGATTTTCACCAGTGAAATAGTTTTAAACCCAGTTTCAGGTGAACCTAGTCTGTGGGCAAGGGCTTCAGTTTAATTCGTGTCTGTCACAATTTTCACCACTTGCTAAGCACCTGTTAGTCTTTTAATTTTTTTTTCAGTCTCTTCAGCCAGTTTTTTGGCTTCTTCTTTCAGGTGCTTCACTTTTTCTAGTGTTACTTTTGGAGGTCCTCGGGCTTTTGTCTTTTCTTGAAGAATGGTATACTTTCTTTTAATGTCAGCAAAATCCTGTAACAGAATACCATTACTTAGTTTAAGAGCATCTCATAATTAATCTGGCATACAGAAGGAAATTTTTACACCATTTTTAATTGTCGTCTTGAACCATGCTTTAAATCTCTCATTCTCTTAAATCTTAAAAATATACATATACATATATATATACCCACAGTGAGTATACACTGAATAATGCTTTGTAGAACCAAATAGAAATCAATTAAAACAAACTGCCAGTGGAGCAATCTAAAGGAGGGGGAAGGATGTAAGGAAAAAATTATTTAATAGGGCTTTTCTGTAAATTTCTTTTTGCCCTGAGGCTTAATTCAAATGTAATGAATTATCTGTAGCAACATTGGGTATTTTTTACATTTTTGGCTGTAGTAATATTTACTGGCTAATCCATTCCCTGCTGATTTAGGTTGCTATTGAGGCAGCAGTTTAGATTTCGACTATGTTTCTTGTACCCTGGAAGCCTGGTCACGCTCCAAGCTTGTGCTGTGGCTGCCTGGTTCTCACAATTTTAGCAAATTTCTAGCTGCAGTCTCAGAAGTTGAGGCTCCTGAAAAGCACCCAGCCAACCAAAACCTCCAAGCAACTCCCACAGTGATTTTCTCTGAAGGAGAATGGCATGGGATGAATGGCCAGGCTGCTTCCATCACTCCCATATTTTAATATCTGGTTTTGTGATTTATTCTCCTGTGTTTACTGGTGCCCATGGTGACTACAAGTCTTATACACAGTGCAAGGAAAAATGTCACCGAGTAGCCAGAGAAATGTGTGTGTTTTCTTTCAAGCAAACAGAAGTGTTATATGGCAGAAGCCTTAAAATAAAAAAGAAATTATTCTTAACCTGTGACATTTTACACTGCATGGCAAAGGGAAAAGGTTAACAGCTTTGAGGACAGCAGGGTAGTGCAGTTACACTTCTGAATCAATTAATACTATTAAACAAGGAAGGAATCTTTTTTTTCCATAACACATGTCAGAAAGGCTTACTTTATCAATATTTTGGGCTTGCTTGTACGCTGCTTCTGCCCCTGCTCTTGCCTTTGTAGCTTGATTCTTGTTCATCAGCATTTTTGCCTGCAATGTGGCAATTTCATCTTCCATCTCAGACTGTTTTGCTGACAAGTCATTTAGTTCGTTGTTTGTCTTGTTCACTTGGTTCTCAGCCTAAAACAGAGCAATTGAAGGCTGTGGTTTCTCCAGCTTGGAAAGTGTGGTAATGAGGGAGATTAACGTCAACTGATTAAGAGGATACCCTTAAACATTGTGAAATTCAGTGTCATATCTGTGTCATGTTCATTTATTTAAGTTTACATTAAGGAAACTTTGAGATGTATCTTTTTCTAAAATGTATGTAGTAAATAAATTAAAATATTTACAGCAGGATACCTGTGAGATGTGTGTTCTGATGCTTCGTATCTCTTCATTTAACTTTATGAAGGTGTTTTTGGAGTCTCCTTGGGACTTCACAACATTTTTTAGTTTACTATTAATTTCATCCACAGGTGGAAGAGCTTTAGCTGCTTTGCTAAAATGAAAAAACAGAAGTGTGTGTAGTGTTGTGGTACAGAGAGCAAAGCAAGAACCCGTTTTAAATGCACCCACGCTCACATGCAGAAATGTTCTTTCAAGTCCAACAGCAACTGAAAAAATTGTGGTTCATAAATTGGCAAAGCAAAACCAAGGTTAGGGACTTTGTGTGGGAGCACGTGAGCAGCTGTATTAAAGGTGAGGCTGGATTCTGCGGCTGCCTGGTGGTGCACTGCTAGTAAGAAAGGTGAACATATTCTCTCCCTCCCCAATTGTCGTTGGTTCTTTCTCACCCATACTTAAACCTCCCAGTGAAGCAAATGTAATGCTCCACTAGGTCCAATATGGAAATTTGTAGCTGCTTTGGCCTCTTTGACTCAGCAGGCAGAGGAGCCAAGGGCTGGCGGGAGCTGCCTTCTCACAGCATGTCAGCTCCCGCAGCCCGAGTGGTCGTGGCTCATTCCTGCTGGAGAGGCCCTGTGGAAACAGCAGGCTGAAATCTGCTGTCACCTGAAGTTTTCCTCCAGTGTCAGTAGGATACTGTCTGGGGTAAGGAGCAGTCCTACTGTGCACAGTGCCATCCTGGCTGGAGTTTGGGCATCAGTACCAGAACACCCTACTCACTCAGCTGCTTGTGCCTCCACCAGCAGCGTCCGAGCTTCCTCCCTTTTTCTGTTTCTTTTGTTTGCATTCAGTTTGTGCTTCTCACAGTGGTTCATAAAGCCTCTGATTTTGCCAAGCATGTCTGTGAGCTCTTGTGGAGTCAGGGGAAGGTTTATTTGCAGAACATAATTTGCCACCTTCTCAATGTCTTCTGGAGGCGCGCTCTCATCTGCAACAGAAATGGAGTTGAGGGTATCCTGAAGCAGCTCTTCCCTACCAGTGAAATGTAAATGATGATAATGGCTGCCTACCCCTTGAGTTATGTGGGAATTTAAGGCTGACAGGCACAGCAAGGGGGTAAGAGAATTATCTCCAGCATTTTGTAATTTAGTATTATGCTTCCAGGTATTGCTGTTAGTGTTGTCAGAACTGGCTACAATGAGGATTTGAACCCACTTTGAACTGGGTTATTAAAATTCTGATGTAGAACTGAGCCCACGGAAGGTTTTAAATCAGCACACGGCACAGCTAGATGTGTCAGGGCCCATTTCTCCCTTGGCCCCCAGATCAAAGAGGTGCTGGAGAGACTGGGATGTAAATGGAGCTTTCCAAGCCAGCCAGTAGATGTAATCCCTTCCCTGGAGTCGCCACAATGTTGAGAAAGTGGTTCCTTCGCTGGTTAATGAGAGAGGCTAAGCTACACAGCAAACTTGGGTCAGACTCAGATAGGATGGGATTTACAGTAGAAAAAATGTATTTTGACACATCCTCTTATAAATGAGCCCATTCTAGTTCTTTGCCAAAAGGCACAGGCACACAGAGTAGTCAATGCCTTGTGAAGGCTCATCCTCACTTCTGTTTTCTGCTCACTTCCCTTTACAGACAAGACCTTGGGTGATAAAACAGTTGAAACAAATGTTAGTGCTAATGCTCCAGTGTAACTCCCCAAGAATCAAATAGAGGACATTTACCATGCAAACAGTAGTGCATTCTTGAGAACTATTTTCTGTAGGAATATATTAATCTAAAATTACCATTCACATCAATGTAGAGTACAGCAAATGTAATGTAACTGTACCTATCTCAGCTGTTACTGTTCTTAAACTTCAATTTACAAAACAAAAATTCATGAAAAAATGTTTATATAATTGTTAATAAATGCCATATGTCTACTAAGAAACATAAAAGAAGAGGCAAGGGTGGATTTTTCAATTGCTATTAAAAAATGCACCTGAGAATCTTAAGGACTTAAATGGAGTTTTTCTTTCTATTCAAGAAAATAACTTAAATGTTCCCAAACATAGGAAGTCCTCTGTCCTCTGCCCTTAATCCCATTTGGATGTAGAGGTATGAGTGCCAAAGGACTGCCAACATGCAATCCTTAGAAATTTATGTTATCAGCTGCATTTAAGAGATTAAAAAAATCCTACCACATTTGAACTCCTTTGATGTACATCTGGTAAAAAAAAAAAATAGGGTCCATATCTTACATCATTTTTCTGCAATTGCAAGGCTGGAAATGTTTTAGGGTATATATGTTTGTTTTGTTATTTTTTGTGAGAGCTGTGAAGTTCTATCAGAATCCTTTGATTCCTTGAGTTACAGCTTTATGGAGATGATGGAGTGGTATGTGTCCTAATTCCCACGCTCCCTACAGAGTGACGCTATTTATGGGTCTGCAAGAAGAGGGTGGAATAACAACTTTAGGATGTATTGGACATGCCTGGTCATTATATATTATCTGAAGTTATCCTACTAGTCAGTCCTTTACTCAGATAAACCAGGAACTGAAAAAATTACTTGGATTCTTCAAATTTAGCATAATTAAGCATAAAAGATGACAATCAGCATGTAACAGATCTACTGGAAAATTAATACAAAGTATGGTCACCTGGGAGAAAGAAGGACTGGAAAAAAAGGGATTGAAACAGATTGCTCAGATCAGGAGCGCAAGAAATTTCATGTGTATACAGATAGATAATTTTATGGCCATCTATTATGCTATATTATGTTGGAATATATATTATAAATTAGTCAAAAAGAACTTTGCATATTTACCTAGCAAGAAGTCTTTCACTTTTCTGATGAACTTCTTAGTGATCTCTCCGTCAACTTCAATTTGATTGTTAGCCCTCTCCAGTTGCCCATTAAATTGTGAGCCTTTGAACTTGCTGTCTTCTGCCATTTTTCTAATGCTTTCAACCTGGAAATATTAGAAATACCAGTGTCATTTTCTGGAGGTTATCAATCATTGCTGGGTAAGTTGAGCTCTGACATAAAGACAATTTTGATCCATGCCTCAGCTGGAATCACTTGATGTGGTTTGGAAAAGTAGTAGGAGACCCCTTTGCGAAACTCCAGGATTTGCTACATCATGGCCTTCATCTGGTTTCAGAAAAGCCTAATTCAAGCACTTTTTTCTCTCTGCAACCACTGCTAAACCACAGCCCCTTCTATTTCTAAAAGAAGGTTCTGGCTGTTATTTTCTGGTTTAGTACTGTAGCATGTCAGTGATCTCTTTCAGTACAGGAAAAGGCACTAATTTCATTTGCCTTTTCACATGGGACTTGCTATTGAAAGTACACTTGGGAGTACACAAATAAGAACGGTAGAGTCTAAGGCTCGTCTTTAAAAGTTACATTTTGCTATTAAATTAGTATTCTTGATAATTTACATAGAACTAACTTTAGACCACAGAATCACGGAATTGTCAGAGTTGGAAGGGACCTCTAGAGATCATCTAGTCCAACTCCCCTGCCAAAGCAGGATTGCCCAGAGCACATTACTCAGGACTGCATTCAGGCGGGTCTTGAAAATCTCCAGGAAAGGGGACTCCACAAGCTCCCTGGGCAGCCTGTTCCAGGGCTCTGTCACCCTCACTGTAAAGAAGGGTTTTCTCATCTTTGAATGGAACTAATGGAACTAATCATCGAATTCCAATGATATTTTGCTTTGCCTTAAGGAATTGCACAGGTACCAGCTCTCTGCAGTCTGTGGAGGGAAGAGATTTGCTGTTTCTCCAGGCAACAAGAAAAATGGTTGTGTTTTTACTTCTGAAACATCTCAAAATTCTTCACTCATATTATTATAGAGCTGCCTGAGGCTTGTGAGCACTGAAGGCAATGTCCCAGCAGCCTGGCACTCACCACTTCAGCAGATACATTTTGCTGCCACCCCTTGGTATCCTGGGGTCCCAGGCATGTGCCCCAATTGCTCACTTCTAACCCCATTAGCTGTGATGCAGAGTGTCCTGTGCATTTTAAGAAGGGGAAATGGATGCCCTGGCACCCTGCAGGGACAGGACAAAGCCACAGAAGAGTGACATTTCTGTTGGGAAATGTGTTTTGCTTATAACTGTAACAGGCATCATCTCTGCTTGTTAATAAGAATGAACTGTCTTTACTGGTATTTTGGGATTTGTCTGTTTTGTTTCCTTGGCACAGGTTGCATTGGCCACACTTTGCTTGAGATATTTTTCACTGCTACTGTGCAGTTCAGCCAACTACTTGATGCTCTTTTAAACATCACCAGGGGCAGAAAAGTCTTGAAATTGTTTGCAAAAATTATTTAACAGCAAACATAATACTCATATGAAGTTGTATAAACAGAGCTTAATGCTGTGGCACAGCAGTAATCCCGCTGCAATAACCATGGGCCACACTCAGGCAACTGACAAATGGTGTCATCTGAATCTTTCCCAATACAGACAACACTAGCCTGATGTCACCAGCTTCCATAGGCACAGGGCACCATGACCCATGAGCCCATGAGATCTTGGCAGCTGTTAGTAAGAGAAAGGCATAGCTAGAGCCACAGTCTCTTGGTGGGCCTGGCACCTACTACTCCTGGCACTGAAACATAATAGGTCTGTGATGTTGGGATATGGTCCATCACTACATCACTGCTCTTTGTCCAAGGAACAGGTTGACTTTTGTAGAGTTGTGACCTCCCAAATCTCATCCTCCATCCATTTCTCTGAACAATATAGGTTTGATATACAGCACCTGAGTTTCAGGTTCCTGTAGCTGAGTAGTCAGGTTATTTAGCAACACAGCAGTCTTCTCAGCTTTCCTGAAGGCATCAGTGGAGAGAGGAAAAGCTCCACTGCAGTTTAGGCCACCGCACAGCCTGAGTCCGTTATTGTCCCTGCACAAAGCTCCCCCGCAGGCTGCTGTGACACAGGGCTGGTCTCCTGGCACACCACAGATCTGCAATAAGGAAGATGCTTATGTCAGGACTCCTCTGGGGAAATGAGGTACACTCCTGAGGAAGGAATTGTTGGATATCATATGAACATTGAACATAGAATGGGATTTTCCTGAAGAGACTGTTCTCTGGTCTTTTCAAAGATGGGTGCTGCTGATAGTGGCAGATCCTCCTCCCATGATTTGAAGGATGCAACATCAGCCCATGGCTCTGAGTATATTTGCAGGAGCCATTTGTTGGGCTCCATGTGTTTCACTAAGACCCTTGCTTCACTCGTCTATGGCAAACCAGCTGAAACTGTCCCCCAGCCATATCCATCCCATAGGGCAATGACTTGTTCTAAAGGATCCAGATCACCTCTCTCACAACACGGTATCATGTCTAGCCCTCCATATAGTCTGAAACTGATGTTGATGCTAAAGGCCTAGATGGATGATCTCTTCCAGATCTGGCAGGGCCCGCTGAAGGTGCTATCAGGTATCCATTGCTGCCCTGCAGAAAGACAGAAATCTCTTCCTCTCCCACGGGTGATGCAAAGGATATCTGAGCACCTCCCATCCACTCCCCAGGGCAAAGCTGCTCTGCTTAGTTTAAGTTACTGATGAGGGAGGCTGGGGTTAATCTTTCTGATTTATACTGATGTCCTCTTGAGACTAGAGAGCCCTTAAACAGTCCCATGTGTTGGGTCTGCCTGGGGAGCACTGGCTTCCAGAAGGGTGGTAGTAACCACAGCTGAGACATGCAGCTGTTTCTGACGTGACTGCACATCTGTGCCAGGGAAGTGTCATTTTCCAAATTTAAAAATGCATGTAAGAAGCCTTTAAAAATAAAACCTACTAACAGCATCAAATAAGACATTCTTGTATAGCTCGCATTCAAAATTCACAGCACCTACCTTTTCATTCAGGTTTTGAATGCTGGGGCTCTTAATCTTCTTGAGCTCTTCCAGCACACTGTATGTGGTCAAGGCCTGATGGCCCAACAACATAGCGAGGGTGTGGTTCCTGGTGTGCTCTGAGTATCTTACAATAGGGGTTGTCCCACTGGTCTTCTGTTCTGCCAGCAGTGACACTTGAAAGTGTTTCCCAATGTTGTTGATGGCCTCTGTAGCAGCAGAAATAGGATTTAGTACCAATCGTATTTTGGTTGCGTTTAATTCATGTATTTACTTGAATTCTGGACAAATGGTGAGAGACAAGTGATTCAGTCTATTGTCACTGGGACAGCAGGGAGGAACAGGAGCTGTCATTTCCTCAGTCAAACTTTTTAATCCTTTACTCAGCCAGTTGCCAAACAGAAATAGTTATTGATACACATAAACCCTACTAAAATACATGCATATACAGTGGATCCCATGCTTCAGAGTCCAAAGTGTATGAGAAGGCAATGGAGGATATAAAAGTATGAAAAGGGTTGCATTAATGACACAAAGTGCTACTGATCTGCATTCATCAGTAGCTCTAGTATTGCTGCCGTTGATGATTTGATAAAGCTCTTGTCATTTATGCTGTTTTCAACCTTAGGCAGGAGAACTGCTTCTGCCAATTGTAAAACCTATGAAATTATCAGCTCTCTGATTGTGAGTCAGGAAGGCATTTGTCCTGTTGGTTCAGCATAGCACCAAGCAGTTAAATGGTCTGCTGAACCAAGGCCAAAATGTAGATTACAAATGGGAATTTATCAGTTTTCTTTGGCTCTGGAAAATCCAATTTCAGGGTTGATGCATTAAAAAAAAAAAAACAAAAAACAACCCAACATTACCATGGTAAGTTTGTAGGCCAGGCAAAAAATACTTGCCAGCAAGAAGCTTAGTGTAAGCTTGCTCTTAAGTAGACTCAAAAGGGCTGGAGAATATTAAATTTTTTGCAGGACTCAGGCTTTTTGCAAGCTACATAATTTAAAGCTGCTGCTGTTGAGACTTCCCGAATCTCCAGAGAACCCAAAGTTGTCCCCAGATCCCCAGGCAGAAGTATGTTCAGTGAGCCAGAACTGATGTGCCAGCACTGAAAAAGCATTAGAGGTCATTGATTAACATCCCTCTTTGTGCTGGTAACTGACTCAGTTACTAGTTAAAGTCTATGACAAGGCACTGGTCAAGTCCTGCGTGCTTTGAATCAGGCTTGAATGCCCTTGGTCTTGCTTTGACTGAAGCTGAACAATGTTTAGTTATCGTGTAGAACCAGGGCTATTTATTTTATCTCGTAACTCTTGGAAACAATGTACAGTTTAAACTTAGCTCCTAATGCAACATACCTGGCAAGAGGCTGCTGTAACTCCGTATCTAAGCCAGAGACTGTTTTCTGTGCAACAATTCCATTGCAGGAATATTTTACAGAGGTTCAGCTCTTCATTAAGTGGCCCAAATGCATTTTTCACGCTCAGTTTGTGAGGGAGCTGTAGAGCTTCCAAGTTCCTTTACACTAAACACAGCATCTCAGTACAGGCTTGATTTATAGCCTAGGAGGCTGTACTCACTGCATTACCATACCACGGTGGCTGCAAAGCCAGGGGCCAAGGCTGGAAAGACGTAATTTAATGACATCTCATAAACTGCAAACATTCTTTTAAGGATACTTGTGTCTTGTTTTCTCCAATGATTTTAATTCATCATTAGATATTGATGTTTTCAGATCAGCCAGCTGAACATATGCCTGTGAGGAAGCCTTTGAGCCCTGATCCTCTGCAAAGAGAGGAAGGTAGGAGCCTGTTCCCCATGTGTGTCTAGGGCACAAGTGCCAAATGTGCCTTAGACGGTGTATGTGGCCATGTCCTGGTCTCCCTCAGCAGAAAAGAGAGGAAAAAGCAGACAGAGCCATACCTAGGATGTACTGCTGGACCCAAAATGAAGATGGGGTGAAGGAGACAGGGCTTCTCCCGGATACCAGAGAAGCTTGTTATCTTGAGGGAAATGTTACTTCTGTGCTGTCAGACGCTTGGTAGCAAGACCAAGGAATACTTGTGGCCCTGACCAGAAATTCAGCTTAAATTCAAGGTCTTCCCCTCCCCACACCCCCGTGTGCTTTTTATAGAGCTGTTTATCTGTCTCCTGAGGTTGAAAGACGAAGTGGGTTTGGAACATGACCAGGGAGCACCATGGATGCTTCAGCTGTGCATCCACTGACCTCCCTGGGATTTATTGTTTTTTTGCCTTTCCTGCCTTTCTCAGAGTCTGCACAAGACACAGTTGAATTGGGAAGCAGAGCCTGGGAGAGCTGTACTGACCGCTCGCGCAGGGACCTGAGCGGAAGAGGCAGCCCCGGGGGCACTGCCAAGTACAACAGGGCAGGGGAGCCCTAAATCTTAATTAATCCCTATTTCCCCCTCTTTCTTTCCCTTGGCTTTGTATTCTGTTGTCTTTTTCTTCTTTTTTTTTTTCAATCTTGTTTAGGCTAATCTTTTCCTCACCTGAACAAAGCACAGTGGAACTGTAACTGGGGGTTCATTGCCTGTAGCTTCTGTCTTCTGTGGTGCACACTTTATCTTCTGGGGGTTCATATCTTGGCAGCCATCTCTTTGAAGAGTATAGTGCTGACAATCTCCTGCCACTGTGGATGATGTAGCATCTGTTCGAGATCCCCGACTGATACACCCCTGTCTTTCTCCAGAAACCAGTCTGTGACATTGTCATTGCTGCTATTAGCAGCTGACGGAGACTATACTTAGCTCAAGCACAGACGGTGTAATTCTTTCAAAAACAGCAAGGAGCTCAGTTCTGACTTCACATTTTTTGACAATGGAGAGCTAGTTCCTTACCACATGAAGTCATGCGTTTTCCCATGGGAACACTAAGAACTATGCACTATGACTCTCTGCTTTCATTAAACAAACCATTGCTGTACAATGTTCTTTAAGCATTGCTAAATGCACGAGGAGTCAGAAGTTGGGGAAAAGTCCTTTGCTGTTCTACTGTGCGATCTGTGAGTCTGTACTCTGAAACTGGGTGGCTTTTAAACCCTGACATAAACATTGGGATTTGTGAGATTTCTGGCTGACAGCGGCTCTGGCACACACACATCTGAAATTTAGGATGCTAGAAATCATGGCATTTTAAGATAAAAGGGAGTTGGGAAGTCAGTATAAAATGTTGTTAGTATTTAAATTTTTGAGCTACCATAGGAAGCTATAATCTAGGGATCTTTGAAATATTGTATGGTTCGATTGTGAGAGAAACATTCTGAAATTTCACGGAAAATATTCACCTATTTCACCAATTAACTAACTTCACCTATTCACCAATATTCACTAATTGCTGTCTGCCTTACCTTTGAGGCTCAAGTAATGAAAACTTTGATGCAGGTGTATTTTTTGTTGTAGAAGTTCATAGACTAAATCAGCTTCTTCCCCAATGTCTTCTATATTCTTGTTAAGGTCAGGAAACTCATACAGAGTACTGTGAAGGGGATCCATTTGTGCAACTTTTTGTCTGAAAGCGAAATGGGAGTTATACAGAAGTCAGACCAGATTGTTCTTAAACTAGAACTGAAACACACAACATTTTAGATAACAAGAGATAAATTTTTAAATGGGCAGAAACATTTACTTGTTATGGCTTATTTAGAATACCCTTAGGATGAACTGGAAAACTCCAGCACTTAAATATATGTTTGTGGATGAGAGATAATATATATTAAGATTATTTTGATCACAGATCTATCAGAACCAGTGACTTAGTAGTCCCACATCTCTGTGATGATGAGAAGTGGGACTTGATGTATAGGGACGGCTGGTGGAGTCCAGGTGAAAATTGCTTTCTCAGCCAAGGGATTTTTTCAGGGGCAGATGAGCCCTTACTGAATGTAGCCCTGAAAATCCTTGATGCCTGAGAGGGCCTCCAGTGAAAGAACAGGATGTCTTAAAATTCTTTCAGTTGCAGAAATGGCATCTTCAAAGGCTTTGAAGCGCATGTCACAGCTGGGCATTCGTCCTCCTTTATCTTTGAGATTTGCAGCAAACTTCATTAAGCCCTGAACAGTCTGGGTAACGGCAGCAATTTCAGAGTCCCACTGATGAAAACAAAGATGGCACTGACGGCAAGAGGGAAAGTTTTTCTCAAAGCCACGGCCACACTGGTCACAGAACCGGCCAGTGACACCAGCACGGCAGTTACATGCGCCAGTGGCTTTGTCACACTCAGGCTGGCTGGTTCCTTCCGGGTTACACTCGCACACTGCAAGAAAGGGACAGCAGGTTACATCCAGTTGTTCCTTTTCTGTGGGATTAATGCATGCAAAAGGTACAATCATGCATTTCAAGGCAATAAAAGCAAATGGGTGTTTGAGTTAGAACAAAGTGGGCTGCCTGGCTAATGGCTCTTCTTCATCTCTAACTTCCATGGTCCCATCATAACTGCAAAAGGAATGATACAGATAAATAATATAAACACTTTTATTCATCTCATACACACAAACATATGAAAGCCTGCTTCTCTAGATGTATGCTCTGTCTCCCCTACGGATATAAAAAGTAAACGTTTATTTTGAGCCAGTTTCTAATCCAGTTATCCCCACCTAGTAATACTTACAAATGCAGTGCATCTGGGGATTGCCAAAGTAATTTTCCTCACATTCATCGCAACATCTTCCACTGTAACCTGTCTTACATGGACACTGGCCTGTAAACTGCAAAGACAGTTCAGATTAAATAACTTTCTGCAATCACATTCTCCCTGCAACTTATGCCATAATGTTGTACGTCACATAGTCATATAGACTCATGTCACTGCAGTGACAGTGCTTGCACACAGTCTTTGAACACCGTGATTTATATAGTATTGGTCCACATTTCCCATTTTTCTCCTGAAGGTTGTGAAAACAAAATGAACTCTGAAAGACCTGAAGATATGAAAGATTTTGTATGTCCCAGTCTACAGATGCTCTTTGATAACTCATCCTCTATGATTTGAGAGTATTCTTTTCCTTTGCAAAACAGATCAATTTCTTATTTTTGCTGGAGCAAATTACTCATTTTAACATTTCAACTTTTAGCTACATGGTATATGAATTGTTACTGAAAACCTCGAGGGTACATTATGCACATTGCCCTAGAAAATTTATTTTGGAATTCAGCTATTAAATTAAACTGCAGGGAATTAAAGCTTTGATAACTGGTACAGCTTAGAAAAGCATTAGTAGTTCTTTGAGGTTAAGAGCTATATTTGCTAGGAAAAACAAAAAATCCACTAAATAAACTGTAACAAACAGAAAGCACATTGAAAGGAAAATGTGAGAGCAGATCAGCAAGAGCTTGGGATAAGCTCCTAGTGCTCTGAAGTCAATAGCAAAATTACTGTTGACTACATGCGACCACAATTTCACCTCTCTATTCTGAAACACCATTTTATTTTTTCTACATTCTAGGCCTAAAAAGTGGACAGGAATTAAGGATGAGAAAAGGTACTCTAGCAGTCTGATAGATGAGGGATGAGTAATGTAATAGCCACAGCTGCTACTTTATGAAAATAAACACTTCAAAAAATACTTGTAAGATGCGAGTCTAAGCCTGGACTTCCTTCTTCCCTATATGTTTACTTAGGAGGCAGTTGTTTTCTATGTGACATTTTCTTACAAATTATTGCTGAGATCTACTCAACAACGAAACACACAGGCAGAGAGAAATTGCTTACAAGCAGAGCCACATTTTCAGAACAGCACGTTTCATACAATGACTCAAAGTGTGATTGCACCAAATGCAAACTTCCAAAACTACTTGTTTTCAGGGAGTGTGACACAAAACTATGCTAATTTATAAGTGGGTTCCCATCCACAAAAATACCACCACCCTAGTTCCCGGAAAGCAGAGTAATTTTCTTGCCTGGTTGCATTGGTTGCTTTGGGAGTTTTTTGGATCACAGTCACAGATGCGACATCCTTTTCCACTAGCCAGGTCCCAGTAGCCAGAGGCACACCGGTCGCATGTTGTGCCCACCACATTGGGCAGGCAAGGGCAAGCTCCAGTGGCTGGGTCACACAGACAGGCTGCGTCCCCCCCTGGGCACATGGCAGGGCGAACACCCACCGGATTGCACGTGCACCCTGGAAAAAGAAGGACAATTACTACAGCAGACAATAACATAGACAGCTGATGGACAATCAGAACTGTGTATGAAGTATATGTTGCAGATTTCCTTCTGGTAATCTTGAACACATTTTTAATCTCATGCAGTTGACCTGTCTTTCTATAATATCTTACATATAGCTTTGAGCAAACTCACTGGGAACGTTCACTGCTTTTCATACTAGCACAAAAAAATGAAGGCGTAGTAAGTTTTGACTCTTATTAGAATGAAATGTTAAATATGCTGGGTAAGGAGAAGGTGATTTACAGTAGGCACTATCCAGCGTGGGAAACCCCAGTAAGCCTTCCTTGTGGGGAGCCAAAAGTTCTTGCTTAACCATTTCTAACAGACATCTCCAAGAACGAGGGGAAAAAACTTACACCTTGCTTTTTCTTACACTATCGCTATTTACACTAGACTATTGACAGTGGAGTCTATTCAACTGCCTGAACAGGGTCATTCCAGCCACTTAAGGAAAACCTCTGGTAAGGCAGAGAGCTCAGCAAGAGATCATCTGGTTAACTGAGCATTACTTAGTTGGCATCAGCCAGCAACATGGATAACTAATTATCTTTGATTCCTTTGCTCTTCATTCCTTCCTGAAAGAGCTGAACACACATTTATTTTTCTAACAGAGCACTGATTTCATTTCACAAATCAGTATTTCTGAAGAGTGATATCCAGTATGAGTTTCAGTGAGACTTGGATGACAGAGAATCTAATAGGTGCCATAATAACAGTTCTCCGTATCATTGGATAGGAATATTTTTAGTATTCTCACATTTTGCTCCATTCATCTGCTTTAGTTCTACTGTCCCCTCAAGGGCTAACCTCTCTATACACTAATTTATTAAAAGCTTTTCCTGGTAGTAATACACAGTTGCAGAGCTGTTGCTTACTTACTTTGACAGTTTTGATCGAGGGCTGAGCCAAAATACCCTGGTTTGCAGAACTGGCAGTTTGCTCCATGGGTGTTGTGTAAACACTTGGTGCATTCCCCAGTGACCCTGTTACAGGAGTCTGGATCTGTCACGTCAATGTTGTTATTGCAGGGACATGGCTTACAGTCAAGCCCAGGGCTGTCTGGGTTTTTGTAGAACCCACTAGGACACTCCTCACACTGGTTGCCTGTCGAAGAGGAAGGTAAAAATTGTTGCTGGTGGATGGGAATTCAAGTGAAACATGTAATTTACAGTAATACTGTTATAAGATTCAAACTGTCTCTTCCAATTGCACGTTTCCAACGGAAAATATCCACCTGTTTGAGACTGTTGTCCCTTAACCCTGTATCAGTTTAAATTGCATCTCCCACACTGAAATCTGATGGAAACGCACGCTCCTCATCCCAAGTCGTTTTTACCAAAGAAGTCCTTTCAGGAGTAAATAAGTATTCCCTCACACAACATCTTTTTCCAGCAAAGTCCTTTCAATAGCAGTAGTCAGAGTTGGCCATATTTGCCTTGTTTTCCCTGGGGCTTTCACCCCAACAGCCGCATGGGAAAGTGGTGTTCCCCTTTTCTGGAGCAACCCAGAGCCCAGCAGAGTTGGCCATATTTGCCTTGTTTTCCCTGGGGCCTTCACCCCAACAGCTGCGTGGGAAGGTGGTGTTCCCCTTTTCTGGAGCAACCCAGAGCCCAGCAGACCTGTCCTCCTTTCTGTAACACAGTGGAGGATCGCCAGGAGGTCAGATGAGATCCAGGATGCTCTGTCCTTGCTTGCTGGCATTGCAATTGCTTCTGCGTGCCATACCAATGCCTGTCTTGATCGGTGTGCTACCTCTCAGCATCTGAGAAACATTTCTGGGCAGGCTGGTGTTGCTAGGACCTCATCCGCTGACTCATTCTCAACCAAGGCCTCTGCTCCTTTGCTGTGGTCCTCAGGACCAGAGCCTTTCACAGTCTCTGAGGAAGTGAGCTCGGTGCCACAGAGGTGACCAAGAGCCTTGCTTGGAAGGAGCAGGAGGAAGAAAGTCCAGGACTGAGGATTGTGGTGGCTTGTGAGGACAGAAGTCCTCTGAGTGAGTACCAAGAGGGATCATTTCAGCCCCACAGCAATTACTCGAGAAAAACTGTTCTTGACTTATGAAGGAACCTGGCCTAAGTTAAGATGATAACATTGGCTTAGGTTTTTTGGCAGTGTTTGCCATTAGGGTTCACTTCCATCACTGGATATCATTCTAATGTTGAGGGGGAGGGAAATATCTTCAGTTTTGCCTGCAGAAATTAAAGCTAAGTCAACAGGTTCTTAGGATGAGAGGCACCAGTTTGCTGCACAAACATCTGCATTTGGGACAGCAAAGAATGGGAAACTAATTTCTGAAGTAACCATTTGAACAGCAAAACAGTCTTTTTTGGACATAAAGTCAAAGCAAGATTATTTTATATGAAGAAACATTTTCTCTGATTAGGAAATCTTATCTTTTTGGTGCCCTGTTCTTTCTGATTGACTCTGATTTCTAATGCTTGTTTTTCAGAAGTAATGACCAACTGCAGCTCTCCTTGGCTCTCCCCACCGAGTTAATGTAGTGCCCCTGGAAAGGAGGAGGTTTCCAGACTTTGCCATCAGATTAATTATTTGCTTAACTGTCTCCACACAGGTAACTCCCTTTTTCAAACACTAATTGCACAATTCCCGCTCTTCTCAGTCAGGACTTCTCTACCTAATCTTGGCAAATCTGTTAACTTCTCTTATCCATTTTATTACCATTATCTCACTTGTCATTTCTGAACAGAGGATGGGAGGACAATGGTCATTTTTCTCTGTTACATTAATTTTAATGGAATCAAACCTAGTCCTTATTTTACTTCGTACCTGAATATCCCTCGAGACAATTGCAGACTAATTGCGCAGACTTGGAGTCCTGGTAACAGGAATGTGCAAAATACCTATTGCTTGTAGGTGCCCCCGGGCACATGCATGGGCGACAGGGTTCTCCACCCAGAGGGTTTCCATAATAGCCATCCAGACACCTGTGAAAACAGTCAACACAAAGCAGCAGAGACTGTCAAGTGCTCCTTTTGGTCCCTGCAGGTGAATCAATTTATATCTATGTATAATTAATTTAACATTCTGGGTCATTGTAATGCTATCTCCATTAATTGGTACAGATATATCAAGCTTCAAAGGTATTCTAAAATGGCAAATCAGAGCTGGATTCCCAAACTCTAGAGCACAAATTAAAAATATATATGTTTTCTTTTCAAGGACTATTTCTGAAGACTTTCGTCTACTCTGGAGCAATTTTAATCTCAATGATAACATATACACATGACATATCACACTCTGTATAGACAGCTAAAAGCTGCCATGTAAAAATTCTGTATATTCACCTATCACCACATATATCAATCGATTTCCATACACACACACAGAGTGGCTGGCATGATATTAAGGAGTCCTGGCACGGGCAAAAAAGAAATGATTCATCCAGAGCACCCAGAAAGTATTTCATATTTTAAATGCAGCATATGTGTTGAAAGCAGCCATGTCTGACATGTTCTACAAACCCAAGGCGATGGCTGTTTTGAGGCAGTGGTAAGTTTGCCATTACCCAGGCAGGTGGTGGGCTTTGGAGGCTCTCTGGAGACTTAGCCATCCCCACCATGCTGCCCACCACTGCTTCCACATCCCAGCTCATCCACGTCCCAGCTGCAGCAACACAGTAGCATCTGAAGCATCCTCAGTCTTTGATCTGCTTTACTATGGCCCATGGGAACACAATCCTCTATGTGTACAAGGCAGGCTAAAAGTCTTGATTATTTAATTATCCTCAGTCTGGGGTCTGGAGCTCCTGCAGAGTCACAGGGCAACAAGTATCTCAGTCTCCCATTTTTAATCTATTTGCCACCAACAAGCACAACAGCCAAAGGCTGTGTTGCCCAAAAGCACTGCAAGAAAAGCTCAATAGGTTTCATGGGGAAATCCTCTTGAAAGTAAGTGACAAGATACAATCCAGCCAAACTAAACTAAACAGCTAACAAATTTAATTCTGACATCTGTGTTGAACTAACACTGCTGCCAGTGTACAAAATAGAAAAGAGGAACACTGTTTTGAATGGAGATAGAACGTGAGGGAAAAGTCATTTGCTGGTCATATGGAAATAATATGAACCATCAAACAGGGCATGTTTATTTAAGCTCCTCAGAGATAATTGTAGGTATTAAAATGAGCATTGAACATGAGGTTAGCCTCTTGGCAATTTAAAAGCTGGCAGGAGTCAGTGTATTTCACATGCAGTTCTTTGCACATGTCTCCAAGCACATGGTGCCATGGCACTCCTATTTCAAGTGCCCTCTTGCAGGGAGCCCACTGCAATGCTGCATGTGTGCCGTGCCCACAGCCCTCCTGCAGGCATTACATCCACCTTCCCACATGCATTTGCTGAACAAATAGGTACCTGCCATTCAGCAGCCAGGCCCAGTTTAATCCTGGGTTTAGGTACGTGTTTCCAGTTAAGGTCATTGATGCATTCAGGGAGATGTAGGTGGGCCCCTGCCTACAGATGTGTTTCAGAGAGCACCAGTGTTTGGGTGAGCTTTGCAGCATTGCCCATCAACTTGCCTTTCGCAGTGGTTTCCGGTCGTAAACCCACGGCAGTTCAGGCACACTCCAGTCACTGGGTCACAAAGCTCTGCATAACCATTACATGGGCAAGGACGGCAGTGGGGAAATCCAAAATACCCAGCCAGACACCGGCTGCAGCGCTGACCATCCACTTCCCGGCGGCAGGAGCACTGCCCTGTCACCTGGTCGCACAGTGTGCTCAGGGAGCCTTGTGGGTGGCACTCACATGCTGGAAAACACCAAAAGCAAAGCTGTGTCCTGAACGTATTCCCAGCAACCCTGCCATGCTGACACTGCTCGAAGGCAGTGTGAGTGGCAGGGATGGAAAACTCATTGTTTGTGGAAGCATTTTTTATATTGCTTCACACATAATCATGGATTCAAAGCTCTAAAAACTTGGTGTATGCATGAAGAGCCAGATACTGGTACTGGTTGCCAAGTACTTACCATAGCAGCCATGGAAACCGAAGCCGTAGCTGCCAGCAGAGCAGGTGTCACAGCACCGTCCCACGACATTGGCTTTGCACTGACACTGGCCCCCCAGTTTACTGCAGCTGGTGTTCAGTGACCCTTGGGGATTGCACTTACATGCTGCCAAGGGGAAAGAAAATCAAAGCAGGTTTGGTTATAAAGGAGTGTCGCTGCTCTCGTAAACTTGCAGGTTTTGCACTTAAAAGAGGAAGGAAAGAGCTTGATTATTCTCATCAGGGGTTCATTAACTACTTGGGTTATTTGATGCTGTAGAATCGATGGGATGGTGTATCAGGCACCAGCCCAAGTCTCGGTACTGGAGCTGCCCTGTTCAGGGAACTGCCTTCTGTGTGTTTTTGGGATATGACAGAAGAGGGCATAGAAAAATGTAGATCCAAAAATCCTGAAATCTAGATGGGTTTGAGATAAATCTTTCTCTATCTGCAACACTGGATATAACCTGCAAGCAGTACTCAGACAGCCTGCACCTGTATATTGTTTGCTGCTTTCTGGACACCTTGGACTAATTTGTTGGGTGAAGGTGGTCTGCTAACTCACAGTGGATGCTTGTCCAGGATGCTCAGAAGCCAGCATTAGAACGCCAAAGAGCCGTGTTTCACTGGGAGAATCCTGTCACTATGGGAATCAAGCTAATGGGGAGTCAACACAGCCCAAACTTAAATGAAAGGTGGTCTGTGGCTGCATAGCCATGACCACATCACAAAATGTGTGGGAGAGGCATCAGTCCTTCTAAAAAGAGCCCAAACCAAGCAGACGCTCTCAGGTCCATTGGAGGCAAGGCACCCTGAAAGGAGCTGGCTACCAAAGCTGTTCATAAAGGTTCCTCCTGTTACTGGAAGTGCAGAGAAACTCCATTTTTCTGGACCCAACACCAACGAAGTCTCTTGAGCCACTGAACCCAGCTGCCCTTTCCATGGTGGGTCCAGGAGACTGCCCGGGGCTTCAAACCCCACCTGCCACTGCCCTCTTGCTGAGACACCACTGAGGTTTTCTTGGTGATTCTCTTCCAGTGCATCAGCTTGTGTACCATCATGCCTGGAGTCCGCCCAGGGCATCCAGCTGGCCTGCAGCATTCAGGGAGAGGCTTTAAAAACTTCTCTGTCATATTACAGCAGCCAGAAAACTAAGAAAGTTACTGCTTTGGACATCTGTTGAAACTTCATCTGATTGAAATGCTCTTCGGAAAACACACACAAGCACTGCCGTGATCCCTGTTGTGCTGCTCCATGAAGCTCATCAGGTGTGATGGGCTCCAAGAGCTATGCCACTGAGAAGTGCAGCACACTCTGAGTTCAGCAGGACGTATCCTGCACATCCATCCGTACCACATGCTGATTGGTTTCACTTCCCTACATCCCCACGGGCTGAGAGCTCTCCAGTCAATATATGCTACAAACTCAAAGGAGAACCAGTAACTGCCCAAAAGAGCTGCCTGTGCAGGTTGTTCCTTACCAACGGCACCGTTGTGAATACGGGCTGACATGCTCACTATGAGTCGTGTGCACGCTTCAGGCAGGACGTGAGGTCCAACTTCTGATGCAATCTCAATACAGTGATACTGCTGATACTCATCTAAATCTGTTTCACTGCATAAGTTCTCCACGGAGCTGATTCTGGGAATAAGTCCAAGCTTTGGCGTTAAGAGGGAAAAGAAAATATTTTTGCTTAGATATACTGAAAAGCAGAATTTCCCACATTCTCTTACTGTGCTCCACATGGTAAGGACAAAGGCCTGGAGCACCATGTTTCCAAATCTGCTGTTGTACTGCTCGGTCACCTTAATTCACTTTTATTCTGAAGGTCTAGACATTCCCTGAGTTATTCAAATAAGAGAGACTATGTTTTAAAAAAGTCAAATTATAATAAGACTGCACATATATATGCTCATAACTGCTCTGGAAGTGCCATGTTGATGACTCCAAAAGCAGCATCTAGCCAAATTTTTTAACTTGTATTACCAAGATAGAGAAAAATCATCTGACGGTTCTATGTCCAAGTATGGCCAGCCCTTGTCAGGTCCAGTTCTACAGAAGTAATTAGAGGAATGGATTTAAAAATATTTCTGCCAAGAGAAGGACCCAAAACTAACACTCTGTTCCTGACTTGATGGAAAGTTGGGAAATGTCTAGACCTGATTCCCAGGAAAGTACAGAACTAATTTTACTTTTCCAATGTCATCTTTAAATATATCCATGATTTTTTAATTAGATTCAGACAAATATACAGATTTTTTAGAAACCTAAGTGATGAAGAACTGCAAGAGTTTTTATCCCTAACCACAGCATCCTGTCAGCACATGTGGAGTGCGCTCATAATAAAGGTGCAACATTTTTGACTATTAACATATGCAACAAATATGACTTGATGAGCTATTACAGCATTGCTCCATGAAAATTAAAACAGATAAATTTCTGTCTTTCCACACAAAAGCATGCAAACACAGTGCCAACGGAAGTAAGCAGAAGCGCGCTTCCCTGAATTTCTATTAAAACACACTATAAATGATTTTTAAATATTTTGAGTAAATCTGTGCAAAAAAATTCACCCTTGTGTAAATACAGCCTCAAGGCAACTGTGTCAGAAATACTCACTGAGTCAATCAAGATGGACGATTTTGCCTTTGGGTCAGAGGCAGAGGGCTGAGAAAAATACACATCCACAGAATATTCTGTTCCCGGCTCCAAGCAGACTGGAGTTTGCAGAAGTGCAATCCTGTTTAGCAGAAATAAAGCACAGTTATAGCCAGGAGTTGGGAGAAGGCAAGTTTAGAGGATTCTATGAGCTCCTCCTCCACTCTGTGCCTGAATCCTAATGCCTGCAGCCCCAAGCAAGTCCTGCTGCTGTGGGGAGCACACCCAGCCCCACTGCTTGCAGCCTTTGGGAAAGCTGCCTGGATGACTCACCAAGCACAATTTGACCCTGGTGAGGTTAAACTGAAAATGGCAGGGTTTACTACTTCGAGCAAAGGAGCTTGCACGTTGCTGTTCATATTTGTCCTTTCCTGTCCCTGTTCGATCAAGATTTTGATCACATCCTCTTGGCTCCTCTCTATTCTTTACACAGGTCCAAGCTGAAAAAAAATAGCCTAGGGCAGTGACTTTAGGTGAATATTTCCTTCCTATACTGAAATATCTGCGGTTGGATCTTTACCAAAGCAATGACTAACCCCAGCAGGATCTTGGGCTGCCCTCCTGGCTTGGGTAATCCTTTGCCAGGCTGAGGACTGGAGCACCAGATTCTTCCTTAGAGCCTACATGGTATTGTGGTGTGACAGCAACAGGAAAAGCCACACATATGTTTCTAATATTCCCTCTTTCCCACACATTTGCTCTGCAGTGCTTCAGTAAAAGATTTGTACACAGAACATCTACAGGCGAAAGGAAAGGAATAGTCAGACCTCTTTGTAGCTGGGAGAGGCAACGCATGTGGCTCCCGTGAAAGGCCCTTGTTTTTGCAGCGTTGACTTGACAAAATACCAGCGGGCTGGACAGCAACACTTGCCAGCCAGTCTTCCAAGGACTATAAACAAAGGACAAAATTTATGGTCATTTTTTTGTATCTGAAAAAAACAATTTTCTTTTTGCCAAGGCTAACGAAAGCCATCTGAACGATTGCACACTGCAATGACAAAACAAATTTTCTCTTTGCCCTTTACGGGACTGAAAAAATAATGTTATTTGTGAAAATTGCATTGGGTTTGCAATGGCTAACTGAAGAGCAGAGACAGAAGTGGGACTTCAGCTGGTGCGAATGGAAACAGCTCTGCTAAAGCCATTTGAGTTGTTTCCTTTCTTAACTCAGTCATGTCCAGGAGATACCCTTCATTATCTGCCTCCTCTCACATTTAATAAGGAATAACAAATATAAAATACTTTTTAATAAAAGTCTTTAAAATTCAATTGGTTAATCTGCTCCTTAGGAGGAAACAGCTACATCAAACCAGCCCACGGAGAAACGGTTCTCACTCTCATGTTTTAAGACACTGGGAGTTTTGTTTGTTTCAGAATGACAGCAAAAGAACAGGAGACAATAGACGAAGAGAGGATCTGGAGTGATGGGACTGTCCCAGGGAACTGCAAGGCATGTGCAAATACTGGTACCAACAAAACACTTGCCTGTGTTTTTGAAGACATGGGTGTGGACTTAAGTTTAACCAAATTTGGCTTAACGGATTTCCCCAGACATGTTTTCATCATTGAGAAATTTTGTCCAGCCAAAAAATAAGGTTTTGGCTATTTTCCTACAATTTTCATACATCTCAGAGCCCAGCTGGAGCAACTGGGAAGCTGGATGTCTGCAAAAGCCCAGGATAAATATCTACTCAGATCACTTCTGCCTGTGCACATTTTCCTGCCCAGAAAATCCCAGCTAGAAATACAGGATGTCCATCTGCAGGTAGCTGCATTTTTCGTGTGTCTAATTTGTGAATACAAGCCCAGTCCAAGCAAAGGCACTAAAAAAAGAACTCCAGAAGATGAATTCTTGGCTGGTGCTTAGAAAACACTTGTAGTGCTGATTTTTCAGATTTGAATGGAAAGGGTTAAGGGGATCAGTGGAGGGCATGTTACTTGCTTGATAAGGCAAACAATTTGAATTTTAAATATAAAGAGTGGGACAAGTTGCTGCATCCTATTTATTGACAAAATACACCATGCATCTATCAGAACATCACAAGACACATAAGACATCACAAGTACCTCAGGTTCATAACGAATCGCGATATCAAAGTCCATAGCAAAGGGAATGTTGTTGATGGCAAACCTCAGGCCAGCTCCGCTGGGGACACGGGCAAAGCCGGGTCCCGTCCATGTGACAGACCGACCGGCGCTGGGCTGCCTGAAAACCACTGCCACAGTCGAGTCCTGTCCAAACTGCATCGCACCCTGCAGAGAAAAACTGACACTGCCAAACACATTCACGGTAAAATTACAAAAAACCCCAACAAAAACAAAAAACAAACCAAACTCAGAAAAAAAGAAAGGAAATATTTTTGCCATGTTGTTTACTTATTTTGATCACCAGTCAGCCTCATTTTCCAAACAAGCTCGAGACAATCTCTAAGAACTATCCCATAAGTAGGATGTTTGGAGTCACATATAAAGAAAAGCTTCCTATAGCTTTGCAACAACAGCAACAAGAGGGACTAGAATAATCCATCCATTTCTGTATATTTGGCATCTCCAAGTATTCTCATAGCAAACATTAAATAGATTAAGTTTGATTTTGTACATGGCTGAACTTTTCATTATAAACTGAATAAACAAATATCAACACTTACAATGTCAAAGCTGACAGCAATTAAATGCAGTAAGTACCATGTTAATATCTTAGTAAACTTGTTGGAAAATGATGGAAACGTCTTGCAACCAGAAAAAAATAATTCACCTTTCATGTGTGCTCTTCTCTTCTAAACAATTCATTGAACCCAAATCTCCAATGGGACTGGACATACAGCAAATCTGTTGGTGTGAATTACAAAATGTCCAGCCCAAAAAAATTCATTTAATTTTTGTCTGGATTGTAACATCTAGGTCTGCAAATCCCATATGCTCAGACATTTCATTGCCCCCTTTTTTAGTATTTGCTGTAATCTTAAGTAACTATTACCTATTTACCTGTTTTACTATTTACCTGTTCCAGTCCAGATTTTCTTACACTTCGTTTCTTGCTCCTGTTTAACACAATCTTTCCATTTTCAATTGTGAACTCATAGCCTTGCTTCTGGAAGTAAATATCACACCTTGGAAGAGGGCTTGGTTTGACCTATGAAATAATGAGAGAGGGGCAAGTTTGAAGGGTAGGTAAGCAGCTAAATGAAAATGCACTTTCTTAGAAGAAGCTCTGTTCTCTGATGGATGAAACTCTAAACTATGGCCCAGCAGCTGCTGGAAACCTTTTTCCCTCACTCCCTTAAAATTAACTTGCACTTCCTCCCATAAGCCATGTCCCAGACATCTGTTTTCCATTTAATTATTGGACTGTAGAATGATTACTGGTTGTGATTATAGCTAAATATTTGTGGATGTGACCTGCAAATAAATATTTTTTTAATTATTCCTTCTCTATAGCTTCTAGAGAACACATTGGAGAAGAAATGTTAGTAAAAACATAGGCAGCAGAAGGGATGCATTCCAGACTTGTACTCTGCATGGGGAACAACATCCCCCATGTTGAGGGGGGAAAAAATAAATAAAAATTAATTTTCCTAAAAACATTACAGATGGATGCCAAATTCTTGAGGAAATTGGGCTGCAATTAATTCCATTATATAAGGCAATAGGAATGAGTCCAATAGAGCAGAGAGGAATTTGATACTTCCCCTGTTGGAGATTCCCAAAAATTATTCCCAGTTCATGATAGCTGTTGGAAATTCAAACACTTTCCTCTAAATTAAATAATTAAATTAATTTGTCTAATTCATTCTAGGCCAGCTCACTCTTGAGAAGCAGCAAGGACAGCTTTGCAGGTCACACCATGCTGTAGAGACTGTCCCTTGGTAAAAGCCACAGTTAAGGAATAGTCACGTCCATGAAGAACAAGGATGAACTGAGTGAGGATGGTCAAGAGATTTCCTTTGTATCTTCCTGCTAATGAGCCACGCTGGCTGCTCCCTGAGCAAGGGCTCCTCTCCTCAGCCTCAGCTCCTGTGACACCACTGCATGGATCCCCTCTCAGTACAACACCTAAAAAGCCATCTACGTACCAAGGGTGCAGAGCCAGAAAGGGGCTTTGCATGCTCAGCTTCATAAATATAATAATCCAGGGGTAAAAAGAAGTAGCCTGGGGCTGGCTCGTTACACTGGCGGCTCACGATGTTGGGAAGACACTTGCACTGACCATCCTTTGGTGAGCACCTGGAGTGAGAGTTGGTAAAGGGAGGACATCAGAATGTGGCATGGCTGGGTCCTCACAGCGCAAGAGCAGCTCAGCTCCATCCTTGTTTCAGTTGTGCTTCCTTTCTTCCACTGTTGGATAACCTCCTCTGATAAACTCCTTCCTAGCACCTACCTCCTCCATTTCTGATGCTGGATTTATTCATTGCTACTTTGCCATTGCTCAGGAGACATGACGTGCTTTGTCCATCCCACACCTGAAGCACAGAACCTTTTGTTTCCTGAGCATCTGTTACTATCTATCCCTGCATCCATTTCTTGTATCTATTACTGTACCTATCACTGTTCTTAAGCACCTATCACCTGAAATTTTGGAGGCAGACATGAGATGAGAAGGGCCTTTGATTTGACATGGTGTGGGAGTTCTCATATACTGAAATCTTACTTAACACATCAGATAATTAATAGCTTTCATTTGCCTGCTCACAAGGAGTTTCTCTACAGCATGGGTCTATGTGCTCCTATGTCTGAAGTCTACCAGCAGTAGTGAAGACCCCTCCCCAACAGAGTCCTGGACCAGCCCAACTGAAACCAAGCTTGCTCCTATATTGAATAGGAGTCAGTACATCCAGAAAAAAAAAAAGGTGATATTTCTACTTTTTAAAGTAGATATAGGAAGTTAAAAATGTCACCTCTGACTTACTTCCTATTGCTATGAATATTAGGGCCTCTGGTTCTCTCAAGCTGTGCAGTTTATATTTTATATTAAACAAATCTTGGCTCTATCTGATTCAAAGTTTGCTTCAAAGGGAAAAGGTAAATCCCCTTATCACAAATAGATTTCCAAGATGCCAACCTGACTTTACACTGTTTATATATGATGAAATTACATCTACAGTTTAATATCCCATTGGTACTGAGATTCTATTACAAAATTTAGCTTAGGAGTTTACAAAAATAAAATCAAGAAAGAACTTGAAGAACATTAACTTACAAGTTATTCTGGGATCCACCAATATCACAGTCACATGGAGAACAACCATACAAGCTGTTGCCAAGACCCCAGTATCCTACCTGGAATAAAAAGAAAGATTTTTTACTGCAAATATTTAAGTATGAAAAGCACAACTGTGCTGCTGCCTGTGCTCAGCCGTGGGAGATTGCTTCTTTTACCAGGTTGCACGGGTGCTTGGCCACCACAAGAGCCAGATATTTACCCATTTGTTGAAGCAAGTTGCTCTGTAAGCAGCAGGTATGACCTGAGGACATGATTTTGCATTTCCTTTCCTTCCCCAGAGTGCTCCTCCCAGTGCAATTTGGTTACACAAATGTTTGCAAGTGGTAAAAAAGAACTAGATGTGCCAGTGCAAAATGGGAGCATACAGCTGTAAAATTTTGAATTTTGAATATTTGTTTACTTTTCTGGCAATGAAAAGGTGGGAGATAGGAGAACGGGCTTCTAAAACCACATGAAGAAGCAGTAACAGTAAAAACTGAGTACGTACGACGCATTTTTCACAGCGTCGCCCAGTGGCGAACTTCTGGCAGAGGCACTCTCCTGTGGCAGGATCACAGACGGAGAACGGCAAACTGCCGGAGGGGTCACAGTTGCAGGCTGCGGGGAGAGAAATACACAGTTACCCCTGCAAGCACCGGTGACGGCAGCAGGACTGCCGTTTGCTTCAGATGTGGCAGCAGCGTGACAGGCAGTCCCCATCCTCCGGATGGATGCTGTGTGGAGGGACATGCCCTGCCATCCTGCAGCCCTCTGACGGCCCCTGGAGAATGGACTGTTTCCGCAGTGGGTATCTCCGGAGGGAGTAGGGGCACCGGCAGAATTCCAGTGCGGTGTTTTGCCTTGTGCTGATCCACACTGCACAGTCCTGGCGTGTTGCTGAGCACCACGCTGTGGGCACAACATGCTCAGAAACCCACAGTGTGCCTCGGTAAGGGGCAGAATGTGTTTTTCAGCCTCTCAGGGAAACAGCTGGCTGGAAGATCTCACGACAAGACAGCAGCTCCTGCCATCTCAACGCAGCACTCCACGGTGCAGAGTCCCATCTGTGACATTTCATTCACCTTTGTGCTGATTTTCATGCTAAAATAATTTTCATGTGTTTTAATCTTCTTTTTCAATTCAATTACATATTTAACAATCCTTCTATTAACAACAACCTGATCTAATAGAGTATACTATATATTCTGCAAGTAATTTTGCATCTTTTTAGTCTCAGATGCTGCACCAGGAACATTAAATTACACTGATATTAAATTATAGTAGGTAACTGGGTATTTTGTGAAGCAGGTAGTGCATTAGTGTGTGCACCTGTGCATTCAACTATCTCCATCTCTTAAAAATCCTTTGGAAAGAAGAATAAAAGAAGTGATTTACGTACGCTGGCAGCCCAGAGGGTCACTGCTGCTCAGCCCATAGTAGTTCACCTTGCACTTGTCACAGTGGACACCCTCCACGTTCTCCTTGCAAGGGCACTGGCCTGCGACCGTTCCCAGAGCAGGATCTGTGTGGCTCTCGCACACACCGTTGTGCAACGTACCTTCTGGGTCACAGTAGCAGGCTACAGGCATAATCAAAGAGACACATGAATTTAGATATAAGCATGAAAATGCAATTATAGAGCTGCTGGTAGGTACAAATTCAGGATTCCTGTAAAGATTACAGTTCATCCATTCTTGCTGTGTTGGATGCTTAATGCACAGTGGCTAGTAAGAAATATTATGAAAGTGTTTCCAAGCTCTGCTTTTTTTTGGAAGAGAGTTAGTGTCTTCACTTTGGTAGAGAGATACCCTTTCCTCTGGGTAGAAATAGGCACTACTCATGCACTCCCTACCCTCTCCAGAGCACCTGGGGAGGTGCGAGGCCCATACTTTTGGGGACAGTCTCATGAAAGCTGTAGGGTTTCAGGGGTACCACACATGGGCCACCTCCCCAGAGCTGGTCTGAGTTGGCCATTGCTGAATTACTTACTGGAAGCAATGGATTCAGCAAGGGAAACTGCCTTCATGATGCAGTCCATTATTTCCTAAGGCACTACTCATTTCTCACAGCAGAGCTGACATCTACTACACCACTCCCCTTGGGTAAATACCCCTGGGGTCCTCAAGGACTTTTTATGCCAATCAATTAGTACAATTAAATTACACTCAGAGCATCTTTTCCATCCTGTATTAATACTGAATTTAGCTCATATTTCAGAAGAAGGGCTGTTACGCCCTTTTTTTTTCTTGCATATGGCAGGTATCCATCAAAAGTTACTGCTCCTCCCACCATTTTGCACTTCTTCTGTAATCCCTGACTTTGACAGAAACAACGGCACTACTGCTATTCATATTGATGATGTTCAAGAAAGGTTATCCAGCCTTGCTGGATTTCTAAGCTCAGTTTAGCAATGAATTGGAATGTGCAGGCCTTTTTACAATGCAGGTTCAAGGATACTGTCCCACAGCTACTTTATAAGGTTGTTTGGATGTTATAGGTTTGCTAACATTTTTACAACCAAACGAACATTTAAGCACGAGGATGCCATAGGGTTCAGAGCAAACAGAACCAGAACCACCCTGTTATGAGCCATTCTTACAGAAGCTGAAAAAGGAAAGCTTACGGAGGCACGCCTCAGGGTCTGAGATGACTTTGAGTGGATCGCGGTAAAAGAAACGTTTGCACTGGTCACAGTGTTGCCCCATGGTGTTGTCCTGACAGTCCTCACAGACCCCACCGCTGACCCCGCCACTGGCCTGGTACACAGCCATGTCAAAGTGGCATCTGCCAGAGTGGCCGTTGCAGTTACACCCTGAAAACAAACCAAACAGCAGGGTATTTTACAACATGATTCCTATTATCGTGGTCATGCCACCAGTGCTGTCTACTGTTAACACAGAGTTACTTGTTACTTGTATGATTTCCGTGCCCCAGCAAGATTATACTTTCCTAGGCCTTGTGCTTTTCAGCTGGGGGCCAACACCGGAGACCTACACTTGGAAAAGTACCCATGCAGGTGAGTGTGCCTGACAAGCAGTAGGGAACACTGCTCCACTGAAGAAAGATCTAGCTGAATATTCGCTACCTGGAAATAAATAATTTAGCCTTGTCCAAGTTCTTCTTTCAGTCACAAGAAAGACCTTATGCAAACCAATGAATGATCTTCTTTGCGTTGCTTTCTTTTTCCTCTCCTTGTTGGTTTTTTCCCTTTATGAAAAATAATAATGTGAAATAGCTCTCCTTCTTGTAGGTCGACACAGCACTAATGGATATAGAAATGCATCTGTTTTTCCAGATGAGGCATGGAGGCATGGAAAAGCCTCCCTCCCGGAAACATGGCCATCCTATTATGCATTGGGCTGGGATTGTTCTATGCACCTCCACCCCACCCCCCAGCTATTAAAAGGAAAAGAACATGTTTAGTTACGTTTGCAAGCATTATCTTGTGTCCCTTCAGCTGGCCTCCACGGAGCATCATTGTAGAAATCTTTGCATCTTTCACAAGATAAACCTTCAGTGTTATGGTGGCAGATACATCGCCCATGGACCTGCAATGTGGTGAGAACATGAGGAAAGGAGAGGAGAGGAGAGGAGAGGAGAGGAGAGATCTGCTTGAGGTATGCCAACAAGATCAAGAAAATTCAAAGCTCTTTGGCTCCCTCAGCTGACATAATTCTCAGTTATTTGAGTAAATGGTCTAGAGAATTACTGCAAACTTCAACCAAGTAGTTTTAAATCCACTGTGCAACATTTAGAACAAAATACTTAGGGAGATATCATGGGAAACATCAACCTTCTAAATTCTATCTCTCTCTCCCTACATGTCTCTATATTGAGATACATATTTTCCAGGAGAAAAAAACTCTTGTTCCCAGAGGGAAAGAATTCACAATCATGTTCCTAAATTTTTTAATAATGCGTTTTTCATGGGTTAGCTTTGCATTATCAGCTATTCTTTGTGCCAATGCCTCCTCTCCTGCTGTGGAGCCGCTGAGCCCAGCTGGAGTGTGGAATGCACCCAACAAGTGGCCATTCAAGTCTGCACACACCACAGACTACTTACTGCATTACATTTGCACCATTGCAGCTCTGGTATTTTGCTACTATTATCAACACGTCTTGTCCCAGTTGCTTTTGAAACACACTGGTGGCAACACAGAGCCAGTTTCTGAGCAATCCAGCCCAGGTTTTTAAAGGAAGAAGCTGTACTGAAACATTTTACAGATTGGAGTTGCAAATGGTCAATCCAATGGTCACCAGAGACCTTCCTTCCTCTCCCTCCTTCCATCTCTTCCATCCCCCAAAATAGCAGGGAGTGACTGCCCTTGTTGGAGTCAGCATTGATGACGCACCATCCCAGACTGATGGAAAACATCTCCCCGCAGACTCTGCACAGGTTCACACTGGCTGGCGTGGCCATTGCAAAAGCAGCTGCCCCGCACAACCATCTCATAAACAGCGTAGTAGTACTTCTCGAGGGGATCACTGTGCCTTCTTCCAAGCAGAGCATCCCCAAGGGTGTGGAGTTTTGTAAAATTGATCCTTAAGTTTGTCAACGTAATGAGCTCTGGAAGAAAAGAATTCAGTAGCACAAGTTCACTTGAAAATGAACAGGGTCAAATCTTCAGCTTGGATCAGTCATCCAAGAATTTCTCCATACTGAAGATTTAGTTAAAATGGTCTGATATTGGCCAAGACCAGTAACCCATACGGTGCCAGGGCACGGACCCACTTCTGGCACAAAGCTGCATATGAGTTTGCACCCTCCTCTGGCTGGGGCCAACCTGCATTTTCCCAGCCATTGCCTTTGTATGTTCATGTGTCTCTGTGACTGCTCCCAAAAGGCAGTGTGGATTGGGCTACTTGATCCCAGAAGGAAAGATAGCTCGGCTGCACACATGAGCTCTGCAGAGCTGTGCCATTTGCCCTCAGAACTAGAGAATATGATTAGCCCATTTTATTTATTAATGCAGATGACTCCCTGCAATCTTTTGGTACCGAATTTTCAACATCGACTTACACTAGCTGAACTTTTCCCCCTTTCAATGTACAAAAGAAGCCACATCAGCAAAGTATCTCTGGAGAAAACCTGTACTGTCCATACCTTGGATATATGGCACGTATGGATTTTCTATTTCAAAGCTGGGATCCAAAGCTTTTAAAACAACCTGCAAAATAAATCAATACAGCTCTTTAGATCACTGAAGCTATTCTTTTTGTATATAAAACTGTCACCTGAGGCCCATGAGTTACTAATACCACTTTGCTGATCCCATAAAAGAAAAACCACAAGGCAGTGGCCCTGATTCAGCAAGTTGTTTTATGAATCCCCTTGGATGGAAAACTGAGGGTAAAACACAGTGAATGTCTTTCCCTCTTCAGTAAAGTCAATAACACTTCATATCTCAAAAACCCTAGAAGTGGATCTGATGGATACAGAGGAGAGACCTTCAGCTCCAGAAAAAACAGCCATGTATGATCTGAACTCATGCAAACACAGACACTTGGCAATACCTCGCCTTCAGAAGAGGGCTCGATGTCTGAATATCTTGAATCACAAACGACCTCTCCCACACCTTTTGCTGGATAAGAAGAGATGTTGGGAAAAGAAGCTGCGCAATCCTGTGCAAAGTATCTAAATGCTTTCCAGGTCTGACCAAAGTCAGAGGAGCGCTCAACCAGCATCGCTGCAGGCCGAAATGTCTGCAAAAAACATTATTTCAAGAAGTCCTTAACCGGCATTGATAAGACATCTCAGGGATTGTTGCATTGACTTTCCTGTTTGGGGGATGCCAACAGCTGGCAATTAAAATTCTGTGTTTGGGAGCTTGCAGGCTTGGTACAGAGCTACAGTGCTGCTTACATGATTTTCTGAAAAAGCTGGATTCCTCATTCAAACCATTCTCTAGCAAAAGGGAAAGTTAACTTTCTATATAGATACAAAATTACTTTCTAAATAAGGAAGTTTACAATACCAAAGTAGGAATTTTGTAGAAAAAAATATTTGTAACCATCTGGACTGTAATAGATACACATGAGAAGGCTGGACACCATTTGAAAAAGCAACTCCAATTCAGAGGTGTCCTACGTTTTTAGGACTTGATTTTGCAATTTAATATTTTTTTCAGCTTTATTTCTCAGATTTACAGAAAATAGGACCAGAAGTACATGAATAGGAAGCTGTTCAGTCCATCTTCCTCCCCTAAGGCAGGATCAACTGTAACTTAACCGTACTTGACAGATGTTTATCTAACCTGTTCTTACAAACCTCTAAAGATGGAGCTGTCACTGCCTCTCTAAGCAATTTATTCCTGTGGTTAAGTAATTAGTGTATAACATTACATAAAAGCTGTGGTAAAAGATGTACCTTAAAAGTCAGGATAAGATGGCTGAACTGGAACAAAGTTTCCAGGTCCAATCTAATGCTGACATGGTCAATGCCTGAAAAGACAATGAAAATGAAGTGAAGAGCACAATGTGCACATTGGAGGGGTTGCTGAGACAGTTTTCTTGTGGGGAATTTAAAGATGCCTTTTCCAGCAAAGCAGCTGGGCTCTTTAGGGCATTCCCTGTGCACAAACCCAGTGTTTGGCTGGATCACTCTCTTGGGGGTATTGAGATGTGCTGCATTTCCAGCACTGGCCACCAGCAACGCTGCATGTCACTGAGACTGCAGGAGACGGTTAAAGGCCCTGTTCAGATCACTTGAACTGTAAGTGATGGCTATGGTAAGGTCCTGGGTTTCTTCCTGTATCCAGCAAGATTTTTCTAGAATCCATCCAAATAGNAAAAAAAAAAGAGAAACCAAATGCAAACACAGGGGTTTCTTCATGCTAAATAGATCTGTTAAACCCTACTATACTGACAGGCCTGCAATTTGTCATGAGCAGAGCTATTGCATCAGGCAGCTTCCAAAACTGTAACAAGTACAGGAAACAAGTATAGCAAGAAAAGGTCCTCTCATGGCTGGTCCACAGCTTTATTGATGTTGTGGTCCAAAACTGGTGGCAGTTCTTTGCTAAACTCCATGAAAAATCATAGCTTATGAATTTTAGTTGGATATCCAAAATAGAGGTAACACCCTGATTTTTTTTATGCCTTAATTGCCAATCAGTCAAGTATTTTTTACCTATTCAATATATGCCAAATACAATAGAGTAGCTGCTGCTTCTATCGTGCCTTCACAGAGAAGCTGTAAGGATATATAAACTCTTTTCAGTGAAGAACTATTAGAGAGACGCTTGTGACAAAATTAGCATGTTGCAATAAGGGTGTTGATAGACAGGCTTCATTTTATTATTTCCTAAAGTATTGGTGCTTTACATGGCAAGTACTATTTTTTCAAATGGATGTTTGTGTTTTACACACTACGTTGTGACACATCTGTAGATAAATGTACCTTTTGCCGCAAATCACATTTCCCTGAAAATCAGATACCCTGTAAAAAATACGTGGCCACCGTGTGTAACACAGCACTGCTGTGGGTCTTCTAGCCAGCTCTTGGAGATACTGTGCTTAGAATTTGTCTGTAGAAAAACAGAATTTCTAAAATCCTATATTGTGACACAAATAGGTTTAAATCCCTCAGTATTACTGAATCAAAGAATGGATGCAGTTCTGTCTCATCTCTTCATGAAGGCAACACGATGAAACTCAATTACATAAATAAATCTCACAGTAACATTTTCCCATAATATTTTCTCAAAGAAACTTACCATTTTCAGACTGCCACCACTTTTTTCTCCTATCAGGCTCAAAAGTTGTGATGACATTTTCAATCATGTGACTGTTGTGCTGCGTATAGGGATTATAGGGGTATCTAGAATCACAGAGAAAGCACTTCTGATCAGCCTAGAAAACAAAACGAGGAGAACAGAAGACAGATTTGGTCTCATCTCTCAAGATCTGGTAGATGTACACTGTTCATACCATTGCAAGACTGGAGACTGGCATGTTGCCTTGGGTGCTTATGTGTTTAATCACTTTCATATATAAGACAAGTCCAAGAAAATCATCATATGCAGATGATATGCATATAGTAAATGTTGGCCTTGATTTGCCCCAGGCACTCTATAAGAAATATCCGTTTTGAGTTGTGGAAAAGACCTCAGTAAGAGCTAAACAGTAAAAAAGTAAGTTTGTAAAGGTATTAATTCTGAGTTTAGCTGCCAGAGGGTTTGTTTTGCAAGAGTTTCTCAGGATAACCTTATTTTTTAAAAGTTGAGCTTTTATTCCTGTCTCATAAAGGTTGTAGAAACTTTCAGACAGACTGCAGCGAGAAGGCAGAGGGGGTACAAGGGAAGATCTGAAGAAGCCTTGAAGAGGAACATACACTAAATCATTTATACATTTTTTTTTTCCTCTCTATTTTGCGCATTTTCTAGCAGCTCAGAGACCCAGCCAGGAGCACCAGGTGAATGTTCTTATACAAACAGAAAACAAGGTTGGATCCCGGTACAATGTAAGCAGGTGGTCTGCAGGACACCACCACCCTGACCACTGTGAGCGCCTTTTGTAGGCATAGGGAAACTGGAAAAGTTTAAAAAGAGTGCAAAGGAGGAAAATCAGGATGTCAATAGAATGAAAGGACCTTGTTTGAAAATGTAGCAAGCAGAAGATGAAGGTGGAAATGATTAGCCTGTATCTCAATGCTGAATGAGAGGCTTTTGTCTGCAAAAGGGCTTTGAAAGCAGGGGGAAGGAGCTCCTATTTAAGGTGCTAAGAGGGGAACTGAGTGGGAGACATAAGGAGAGGTGACAAGGTTAACATGCTGGGCTGGGAAATGACCCGCGCTGAGCCACATGGACAAGCCCAAGCTGCGTGGGATCGCATCCAGCAGGGCCACGGTGAAGAGTATGGCAGTGGCTGCCCCGGGGGATGCCCAGAGTGGACTGGGGGGCTGTGCTGTGCAGGTGGACTCTACAAGATTTGGGCAGAGCCTGAGTGTGAGGACTCAGGGATAAGCCAAAGTGGCAGGGGATGCCCAAGCTGTTGCCTAGCTGGCAGGGACACTGGTAGGGAGAAGGGGGGATGACACAACACCCCAGAGGAGCTAAAGCAGGAGGCACTGAATCAGTGGCCTTGGCTAGGAGCATGGCAGGGGTGCTGCTGAAAACAGAAAGTAGAAGTCAGTGGCAGGAGCTGGGCTGGAAATGATCCAGAAGGGGACTGGCAGGGAGACATCCTGGCTAGCATGCTATGAATAAGTAGTAGGAATGGTTTGCACATCTTTGTATTAGGAAATCACCTGGGGATTATTCACATTTAAATAAATGAACAGGTATAAAACATGTATTTTAAACTTTATGATAAGTATATATTATATTCAGCCATTCTATACCAGATTTGACAGATGTAAAAATGTACAAAGTTACAATTTAGAAGATGAGACAGAAATACAAAAGAAAAAAAATAGTCAGTCACCTCACTTCCCAAAGTTCTGGTAAGGAGAGCTCAGGTTATCAGAGCATTTGGCAGGACTGCACATACCTACTCTCTGTTTTATATAGACACATACAATATGACACTCAGTCAACTTATGTTTAAGGTTGCTCTGTAAAAATCTTTCTGTGCCCCAAAGGACAAGCATGTGCATGCCCACATAAGGCAAGCCTGGCAGATCCCAGTTGCCTCTGAAGTGGGTGACTTTATACTCCTCTCAACACTGAGTCTGCTTTCTTTTCGTTTCAAAAAATGTAAGTAGTAAATCTGATCATAGGGCTAAAACCCACTTAACCTACATTCAGAAACAATAAGACACATTACTCTAAATAAGAAAATTATTTGCAGTGCTTCTTTTCAAACACAAAGCAGTTGAACTTGAATTTTTTTCAATGTGAATTTTCAATAAGACATCCCAGCCGAGTCCTGGCTCTTGGCAGCTTGCCATGTTGACTAACACACACTTTCACAAGTAAGGTTTCCTCTCCTCAGGATGCTAGACTTAGGTCATCAGGAGGGGAACTGGGGGAGGAAGGTCTTTGCTTTGCAAGATGCAAAGCTTCCTGGCCTGCCTCCAACAAAGCGTTCAACATGTGCTGGTGATAAAGAGAACTGAGTTGAGTGGGACTCTGATATACTACAGGTGACACACATTTAAGGTAAGCTGATAGAGCAGAACATATTGCCAGAGCATAAGCCTCTATCTCTGGAGTTCTACAAAGCAGCAGAAATTGTAGTTTTAATCCTTTTTAGGAGACAGTTACTGGGGGTCAAGATACATTGCAGCAGCATTAAATCACAGGAATTATTGCAGAACAGCTGTTCCTTTTCATGAGGCTGCATTTACATAATTTAAAGGATAAGTATGGGCAAGTGAAAATGGGATATATTGTTATTTGATCTCCTCTTAAAAAGAAAGGGTTTTAAAAAGAAAGGGGAAAAAGCAGTCATTCAGCTAAGGGCCAGAAAGACAATGTCTCTGAGGTGGCTCTTTGTGCCTGTCTAACAGGTAGTGGCAAAACTCAGACCACAGCCAACGAGTTAGTACCCAGGATCCCCTTGTTCAACCGTCATGGAGAAAACCAACAAAAGATGAAGAGTGGCTCACAGGCTCTTTTGGAAGAGGAAACAGGTATTTACGTGTTGCAGAAAACCATAGTTGCAATGAGTAACTTGGAGCAGCGCTTGGTGCCATCTCAGTATAGCAGAGCTTTGCACTGTAAATGTGTCACAGAGTTTTGCCAGAAGGTCATAAACCATAATTATTTTCAAATGCTTATAAATTAAGCTGTGTTTTATTAATTTCCTCTTCAGCCTACAGCTGATATTTAGTGAAAATATTTCTAATTCCAACAATTTATTAGCTCAGCAGGGCCAAGTCCTCCAGGACACGCAACAGAGGAATTCCTGTTTCTTCCTGGTGCAGCTCCCACACGGCCCCCATCTCTGCAGGCAGGGAGCAAAAGGGATCCATCTGATCACCCACATTTTGGATCTTCCTACCCACCCACCCAGTCCAAAGGACTCTTGAGAAGCTACACTTCACCATGGAGGGTGTTGGCTGCCAAACCCTCCATATACGCTGTAGTAAGGTGTAGCCTTCTACCAGGTTTATGTCACACTGTCTGGTGATTATTCAGACAACTCCAACAGAAACTTCCTAATATAGGGAAATTGCTTTTACAGATGAGAACATTGTTAGTAAGCAGAGTTCAGTTTATTAAAACAGAAAAAGCAAACCAACCTCTAGGTAGCCTATAATGCAGTACTTCTGAGGGCTGTTCATTCCACAGGTTGATGAGGCAGTTAATTGCTTGCTGCGACCCAAGAGGAGGTCCCCAACAGCTGGGTGGCAGGACCCAGCATCACAGTCATCCTGTGCTTGCTGGAGCCTTATCAGCACTGAGTGCAAAAGAAGACCAGAGAGATGAAATTGTTTTGTGTACCCAGCAGTATTCTCCAGACAAAATCAGTTAAATCCCATCAGCAGCAGAAAACTAAATTATCCTTTGCCTGTACTCCTTTTATCCTTACTAATATCTGGTAGAATAGAGACCTTTGGTAATGAAGACACCTGCTGCAAAATCATTACAAAAAATATAGCCAGCATATTGCAAATCTATTCTAAAACTTAAATTCTCACACGATTGCACAGTAAACATGGCAATCTGCTATGAGCAATAATTTATTATGCTTCCTATCCTGACATACCCACAGCCAGCACTCCTGCAGTAGGATCATAAGCATTTCAGTTGACTCTGTGAGCAGAGCCAGATTTGGCTTAATTCTATTGACTTCTGTTCATTTCCAAGTGCTAATAGTGAAGCTGAGACCAGGATTGACCCCACGGTCCATCACATCTTCTGATGATTTACAATGAACGCCCTGGTCTGGTCCCAGAACCCTCCATTCAGACCTCAGGAATGGTTATTAATAATTAAACAGAACAAATCTGAACTCTCTAAAATAATTGCAGGCTCTTTTTCCTTATTTTGCCTGAAACAACTTTAAATATTTTTCCCTTTATGAAGACTTCCCTTACAGGGCATGTCCTTTTAAACAAGTTCTGTCCTGAAACTCTGAACAGGAATGGGTACCTTGGAGGCTTTATCTGTTCAGCTTTACTTGGCTCAACTTGTTGTAAAAAGTGCAGTTAAAATAACCCAAACAATCGATATGTGAAGATCCCACAGAACACTAGAAACAGTAACGCAATTACGACAGTAAAGATACAGTATTTTACTGTCAGATTTCAGTCTGTGGCTGAGGGTAGACTGCAGATGATGAGTGACGCTTGACTCCTGATGTATAAAGCAATGTGTAAGTTTGGTTAGTTTGCTCTTCTTTACCTATGCAGATCCACGTTCATTATTTGTTAGCAGATATTGACTGCCCCTTTCATGAGTTGATTCAGACTCAATTACAACATGTATCTTTTCTTTGTCCTTAAAGGTTTCACATCACTCATAGCTCCTAGGCAAGAAAGTGGGGAATAAGCACTCTGTCACCATCACATATGTCTTAATAGCGTACTTAAAAGAAGCACTCTCACAACATCTTGGAGACACATTAAATCATATCATAATCTTTCCAAAGTGGCCTGAGTAACTGCAACAACTGTACTTACTGAGGTGTAACAGGATGGCCAGCCCCAGTCTCATGCTTCCCCGTAAAACTCAAACTGGTACCACTGCAAGAGAAGAACTGGTGGGTCACCAAGGCACTGCTTGCACGTAGGCTTACCCAGAGCTAGCTTTTAGTAAAGCAATGGAGCCATAATAAAAATATAAAGATTAAAAGGAAACTCTGACTTCGATTTTTTTCTAGCAAAAATTTCTTATGATGGAAACTTTGGCACTGAAAGAAGGGTGAAAGCAGAGGGACACCTCACCTGAGGGCTTTCAGAGAAGATTGAAAATATATTAGCATTTAGTGTAAAATAAAAACAGAATCATATCAGCAAAAATATTGTAGCATTCTAATACAAGCTCTTTAATCCTAACTAGATTCAGCAGGTCTGCTTGCAGAGATGTAACTCCATCTCTGGAAGCTCTTGTTTCTTTTCATTAGCTTACAACAAAGACTGAGGTCCTAATGAAGATACTGAGAAACACCTGACATCAAATGCTATGAATTTTAGCAGAGACAAGGTTATAATCACATCTTAAAAGGCAATGAGGAAAAACAGGTAATGTCAGTATCAACATAAAAGACTCACTGAGGGGAACCTCAGCATGAAACCAAGTGAGGTTCATGGTGGCATTTACTTCACATCCTTCCTCTTCCTACTCACCTGCAGGAACGTGAGACTTGCCAACACAAAACCTGTTGGAAAAACAGAAGGCAGCCATGGGTATAAAAGCCATCCTGCCACCAAGTAGAGCTCTCAAACCGCAGCTTGCTCCCCATCTTTGTGCCTTCCACCTTTCTCCATCTGTAAGCACAAGCATGGCCAGCCCACCTTGATGCAGCTCCAGCTGCTGGGGCTTCCCTGTGTGACCATGCCCCAAGTGCCACTTCCCAACTCCATTCTTGTTCCTCACTTTCATACATCTGTTACTGTGCTGAATAAGTAAAGATGAAATACTTTTCCCCAGAGTAGGGGGAACATAAGCAAATGCACTCAGAGTATTACAGATGTTACAGGCTCCATGTAGGCTTGGTTCATGCAGCTCTGTACAGCACACGACACAACAGCTATACCTACATGGCTCTTTCAACAACCACAGGCAGGGAAAGCTATCAAGGGCCACCAGCCTTTTGTGCTGCTTCAGCTCCTCTCACCTGCCACCACCACAAAGAGGCTGGTGTGTGATGGTGAGATGATGCTGGTGAGCATCTGAGCAGCTGTACCTGGATCCCCTGGCTATGGAGGGGGCTGGCAGAAGAGCTAGCGTCTGAGGCAAAACCATGCCAATATCTTCCTGCTGAGTCAGACTTACTTCACATTTTATACCCTGTCACAATAATGGACAGACTCAGAGATGACTTAAACTGCAACAGCACTGCAGCAAAATATAGGTATCCATAGTAAAAGTAATCTTGGAAGTTACATGTTCCAGTCCCTACCCTGTCTAACACCACGATGTTCAATACCAGTCATAGTCTTTAGACATGAGTCATTTAAACAGAGAAGGAAAGACCATCAAAACTCCAACATACTTTAGTTCCATGCCTAGCAGGAAAATTAAATGGTGAAGAGGTCTTACCTGGGTTTCAGACAGCCAAGTGTTTCAGCTGGAAATGAGGAGAGCTGACTGAGGGAAGCAAGAAAAGGCATACCTGTGCACTTCAGCTGGAGAAGACAGTGCATCCCCCGAGGCACCAAGGTGTAGGTGAGAATGAGACCCAACCTGCAACCTGCCAAAAGCTTGATTTGTGAACCCTTTCTGCTGGAGCTTCTGGCATCAGCAAATATGTGCAGTGAAAGAAAATTGTGACAGGTTAAGTTCATGGCAGAAAAAGTTCATGCAACAGAAAAAAAGAAGGCTGGGAATTTTAAAGTGCTGGCAAACAACTTTTTAATTGTTGCTTAATTAAACAACTGTTCAGCTGCTCTGGTTTGGAATGAAACATCAAAGTCTTTACAGCTACTTAACATCAAAAGTCTAGCGGCACTGGTTTATCTGAACATGGGCATGACCCCTCAGGTAGGGGTGCAAATGGCCTGAAAGGGCCGATTTTGGGGTTTGAGGTGACCGTAAACATGCCTACTTGAAATCTGTGGTGGTACCCATGTGGATGGATGAGCCAGCTTCAAATTAGCTCAAGCTAATGTGTGCGCTGCGTGCACTAAGGGTTGGGGTGGTTTTTTTCAATTTAAAGCTAAAGACAACGTGGAAACTTTGAGTCACAGCTTTGCACTTCAGCACGGACACTGCCTGTTAACTGCTCACGCCAGCACGCGTGGGGCAGGGTGGTGTGTAGCACCCAGCACGGTGGCAGGAAACGCAGCCATGGAGCAGCTCCCATACAGCGTTCGCCAGCTCAGGCCCAGAGACGGCTGCTGGCTTTTGGTGTCTTTGTGGAAACCTGTGGCACTTTGACTCCAGTTGTGAGAACGGCAGCTTGTCTTGGGTGCACATCTTTAGTTGTGGTGTATTTGTGATCAGTTCTCCTCTGCCTGCTTGTGAGGTTTAATTCGTGATTGTCTGTAAAGTGTCACCACATCCTCAAACAGAAGATTTTCCGTATGTGCAAAGTTTGTTTCGTAAACTAATCATCACTTTTCTTTTGGAAGTTTCTATTCTTTCAGGAAAAAAAAAAAAAAGATAGATACGTGTTCTTTAACCCCACTGCAATGCTCAGCACTAAATGTCTTCTGCCATTACTATGATTGATCACTGTAGTGGAAATAATTTATATACTTACATTTTTTTAAATTCTTTTCCTCAAGTGCATGTGGAAATTACTTGTGGGAGTCTTTTTTCATGCTAATTTAATCTTCATTTGGATTGCATTCATGCATGATTAATTATTGTACAGATGGTTTATATTTAGTGAGTTTCAATATTAAGAAATAATAGAGTAAATGATATATGAAGTTATTAATTTCACTTTTTAGGTATAAGCAGTATGTCAAGTGCTCTCTGAAAGAGAGACATACAACTGAAGAAAGTATTATTATGATGCCACTAAATTATAGAATGGTTGACATTTTGTGAGCATATTTGGTAGGGAATTCAGACTTTGTTACAGAGAAATTATGTGAGAAGTAAATATCAAAGAAGATTTATTTGCAGAATATAGGCAGTCCTGTGTTTTGATTTATGTAGGACCCCAAGCAAGAAGGTTTTAAAATGCTTGAGGCAGGGATTAAGAAATTTCTTTCTTGCTTCTTTAATCTCCCCGCTGGTAAAGGATCTGGATTTATAATGCATCACTCATCCCGTGCTGGCTGGAGGGCGGATAGCATTGGTGCGTGATTTTTCAAGTCATCACAGGTCCTACGGTTGTCATCTCCGAAGCCCAAGGCACATCCGTAATACACACACAGGACAGGAATCGCTCGCACTTCAGCGTATGTTCCCTTCACAGACACCAACCAGCAGCGAGGGAGAAGGGCAGTGTTAGGAGCACCAGCCGCACCTCAGAGCCTGGCCCCGGGATGCTGGCTGATGGGCAGCTGGCACCAGCCCGTACAGGTAGGCATTTTGCTCCGATGGACATTTGACATAAAAATTTCCCTTTGGGTATATAGATTTTTTCCCACTGTAATGAAAATGTGAAAAAAAACCCAAACAAATCTGGTTTTCTTCAAAGTTTCAATAAGAAATAAAATTGTTTGAGCCTGGGACTATTCTTGTCATGTGAAAAAGTAAGTATTTAATCTAAACAAATCACCTGGGCTTCCTTTAGAGACAAAGGAGAAAGATGGGGATCCTACAGTGTTCATAGAATCATAGAATCATTCAGGTTGGAAAAGACTCTTGGGATCATCGAGTCCAACCATCAGCCCCACTCTACAAATTCCTCCCGTACACCAGATCCCCCAACACCACATCTAAATGACTGTTAAACACATTCAGGGATGGGGACTCAACCACCTCCCGGGGCAGCCTATTCCACTCTTTCTGACCACTCTTTCTGGGAAAAATTCCTAATGTCCAGCCTAAACCTACCCTCTTGCAGCTTGAAGCCATTCCCTCTCGTTCTATTGCTAATTAATCCATCCCACCACCTTCTTTAAATACTTACCCTGAAGGGACAAATTCCCCTTTGGAGGTATCTGCTGCTTTGCTTTGGCTATAGGCAGCCCAGTTCTCCAGCTTAGGACAGATGCCTCTATTTCAAGCAATCAAAATGTACTGAGATGAATCCCATCAATAAAGAACTGGCCAAAATCTTAAATAGAATCTAATGGTCCGAAAAGAAAAACCACCTTGCTACATTTGTGTCTCTCTTCTTTTGTTTCTACTCTCATTTCTTCAAGTGTACCTTATGTTTAAAATGTCATTTCTCAAAGGCAAAGACCTTTTTGGTTTTCTACACACTGGGAGACTATAGCATTAAGTAAAGTATAAGTTTACAATAACATAAGAGAAGTATTTTATTTGTCAGATCTGATCAGGAGGGAGCTAAAATCAGCAGAAGAATATGCTGTGGAGCTCAGGGGCAGGGGGAGAGGGAGGCCACCCTGTCCCCCAGCCTCTTTGCCTCCACGTCCCACCACCTGGCTGTTCCTCTGTATCTTGCATCCTGGGGCAAACAGCTACTTTAAAATTGTATTTAATAAGTTTTTAAATGAGCTTTTCCACATTTTAAAAGGATGTAAAGTCTATTTATAATTTATGAGAAACGTCTTCATTTTCTAACAGTCCCAGCACCCCCTGATGCCCTGCACCTTTTTGTGTGCAAATCAGATAGTTGAAATCTTTGGGTTTTTTCCCCACAAACAAGAAATCCAGTTTCAACCTGAATATTATCTCCCTGGCAGGCACAGCATTGCTGATTGTTTTAATCAACACTAAACAGAAAAAAGCAACAGAAGTTGGTGAACTGTATTTTGTAAAATATCAGTGTGATTTTCAAAGTACTATTCAAGACATATATATTCAAGATCTAATGTTTCATTTTATTTTCTAAGGTCCTGACCCTGCCGAGCTGGCAGTGCAACTGGCAAGATGAGAAGTCTGACACATACCTTGCTGCAATCTCCCATTAGTTTACTCAGAATTGGTGAATTCATGAGGTAGAACTGGACAAGGCTGTTTCTAGGAACCGTCTCACATCAATAAAAAAAGTGCTTGATAACTCGCACTTTTAATTGATCATTGACCTTTTAATCCAAAATAATTATTTTCCCTAAACTAAAGAGAAAAAATGTATTATTGCACATGAAAACACATAAGTAAGTAAAATACATAAGTAAAGCAAAAGCCACACACAGAAGCAAAGCAAAACAAGAAATTAATTCACTACTTCCCACCAGCAGGCAGGTGTTCAGCCATCTCCAGGAAAGCAGCGCTCCATCTTATGTAATGGTTACTTGGAAAAAACAAACATCATCACTCCAAACATCCCTCTGATTCCATCTTCTTCCCCCAGCTTTATATGCTCAACATGACATCATATGGCACAGAATATCCCTTTGGTCAGCTGGGGTCAGCTGTCCTAACTGTGTCCTCTCCCAACTCTTTGTGCATCTCCAGCCTAATCACTGGCAGGGCAGAGCAAGGAGCAGAAAAAGCCTTGGGAACTTATCAACAGCCAAAACCAGTGGTGGGCTATCAGCAGCACTCCCACTCCAAACCCAAAACACAGCACTATACCAGCCAATAGTAAGATATTCAACTCTATCCCAAACCAAAACCATGACAGCATACCTCCTTTTGCCTATTTTGGCAATATAAACAGCTAAGCTGACATTTTGGAGATTCTTCATTTTCAGTCCCACAGAAAATTTACTACAAAGGCTTTTGGGACATATTCACATCTATCAACATATACATGTTAATTACCCAAAAGTACGACAGAATGATGGCTGGCTGACAATCAGCTGTTTAATTTTATCTGTGTCTCTTCTGTAACTTCTGGAATCTGTACAAACACAGGAAGCATCATACATAAATCACACACAAAATAAGTGAGGGGAATGATTAGATTTCATCCTAGACCCTAAACAGTAACACCATGGGCTAGCAAGTTGGGAACTGGTCCATTGTTTTATATAATTTCCCCAGGATTAATAATAAGTAACCTCTAATAAGTAATCTTTCTCTCAAGTAATTAATTGTACCAGAAGGAAAGAAGTGGAAAAATCAATGCCTCCCTTCAGTTTCCTGACCTCCCCTTGCCATTTGGAAGGGAAGTGGTGTCATCTCCAGGCAGGAGCAGCTGGGTGCAATGGAAACCCAGCCAAGCACAGAAAATGCCTGCAACAAAGCTGGAGAGAAAGAAATACCTCTTGCTTTCAAATGCTATTATTGAAAAAGTTGCTTTTTGGCAATCTTTCCCTTGCTGCCCATCTGTGCAGAGTGCATTTCAACAGCAATTGGTTTGCTCACACGTTTTCCATCCTTTCTCACCAGAGTCTGTGACTATTACCCTGAGCTCCCTGCAGAGAAGTTAAGGCAGTAGTTGTTCACGAACACCCAGACAGATGGAATTGCAGAGTCTCTGCTGTATCTTGAAGGGTAAGCGGCCTGCAACAGAAAACACAGTAGGAAAGGATCACAGCTCTGGGTGGGGAAGCCAGGGTCAGTTTAAAGTTAGGGACTGAGAGGGTGGGGAGAGGAGCAGCTAATTCAGGTACCCTGCCAGGGAAAAGATGTCATGTCATGAGGAGGTCCATGGGTGCTCCTAGGGACATGGACTGGGCAAAGAAGATGTGGAGAGAGCTGGACAGGGGACTACAGAGAAGATGTACTCAAGTAAGAGTATCCTGACCCCTTCAGATTGCCTTGCAGAAGTGTCCTGAAAATTAATTGAAATGCTGGTGATTGCCAGATTACACTTAGACTAGATAAAGCTTAATTAACAGTTGTTATTTTTGCTAGGTTCAGCTCTCGCCAAGTGTATTCAAATTATTACAGAAAGCAACAGGCATGGTAAAATAAAAATTACAAAAACCACAACCAGAACCAACCAAACAAAACCCCACCAACACATGGAGTTAATGTTCTTTATTATTAAAACCAAAACACTATTCTTTTAAAGCAAAACCTTTTGCTAAGGATTTCTTACAACCTGTTTGGCCTGGCAGAACACCAAGGGAATAATTTTCAAGAAAACTTTACTGATGTATTTCTTATAGAGCCCAGACAGTCAAATATGCATACTTACCTGGAGCAACCTTGTTCTTTTGATTCAGCAGTAACTTATATGCATGCCACTAGTATATATCTGTAACATCAAAAGGGCCATGACAACCTGAAAAATTTTGATAAAATATTAGTACGATTATGTCAAACATGTTATTTATGAATATCCAAGTACCAATATCAGTTCACATACGGCTTATCCAGACCCCTCCCGAACCCTGAAAAATACTTCAGTGTCTTTCATGCAATTAACAAATAGCAATGCTGTGTACATTGGCCTCTTGTACACCAGGTAAATGACCCTGCTTTAAGACAACAACACTTTTTCCTGTCAAAAGCAGATCATTCATATCCCTCCACTATTGGGCTAACACAGTTCTCAACCAGGCAGCCCTGCAGAAGCCCAGATCCTTTCTACCAGCCAGGTTTTTAAGAGTAGTGATACTTGTTAAGAATAAGCTTTATGCTAGGACACAGCAAATTCATAGCAAAGGAGTAAAAATCATTGCAAGTTGTGAATAGAACTTCAAAGAAACTTTGAGAAACCTATTTATTCATGTTCATGTGCTTTTTTCAGGAAAACCATGTTCCAAAGAATGGAAGACAGAACATTGAATAAAAGAAATACTGAAGGTCACAATGTACACTATTGTAAGTGTCTTTGTCTTCTGATAGTTGCTGGCCTTGCGCTGAGGGTTTAGACAATCCAGGAAGCCATTCTGTGAAAGGATTAGTGTTTTCATGTAACTTAATAATAAAAATATTTCTGCTTTGTAATCATGATCTAATTACTAAAAATAGCCAAGTGGTGATAGATCTGGATTTATTACTAACCTGACATTTGTAATCTAGTCAGGAATTCGCCCAGTGACTGGTGTTCCCTTCCTCCCCACACACACCAAACTATCTATCAACAACATATGGCAAGTCTCTGCTGAATGAAAGACACAACTTTGCATCAGTTATCTGTCCACACCAAACAATTTAAATTCTTGAGAAAAGGAAAAAAACCCAACAAGATCACACCATAACATTTTTAACTGCAGCTTTCAAAGTACTTTACTTGGGTACAGTACTTACCCCAGCTTCCCTGTGAGTCATGTGTGAGCCTCATGAATTGAATCTTATATGTTATCTAAGTAATAGAAATATTAAAAAGAAGAATTAGGAGTTATTTATCTTAAAAAAAATATTTTTAGTGGTAAA
>VXBJ01002550.1:462134-473690 GCA_013400055.1 Nycticryphes semicollaris | reverse complement strand
GGCCCCTGCCGCCCGGCCCCCAGCACTGCTTTTCTCCCCCCCCCCCCCCTTTCCCGCCACTCCCACCCCCTCACCTCCATATTTGCATTTCTACACCTGTATTTCCTTTTTCTGCCTAAATGCCACCTCGATGCCTTCACGTTCCGGTAAAGCGGTTGTTTTCTTCCCTCTCTTNAAGGGCCATGACAACCTGAAAAATTTTGATAAAATATTAGTACGATTATGTCAAACATGTTATTTATGAATATCCAAGTACCAATATCAGTTCACATACGGCTTATCCAGACCCCTCCCGAACCCTGAAAAATACTTCAGTGTCTTTCATGCAATTAACAAATAGCAATGCTGTGTACATTGGCCTCTTGTACACCAGGTAAATGACCCTGCTTTAAGACAACAACACTTTTTCCTGTCAAAAGCAGATCATTCATATCCCTCCACTATTGGGCTAACACAGTTCTCAACCAGGCAGCCCTGCAGAAGCCCAGATCCTTTCTACCAGCCAGGTTTTTAAGAGTAGTGATACTTGTTAAGAATAAGCTTTATGCTAGGACACAGCAAATTCATAGCAAAGGAGTAAAAATCATTGCAAGTTGTGAATAGAACTTCAAAGAAACTTTGAGAAACCTATTTATTCATGTTCATGTGCTTTTTTCAGGAAAACCATGTTCCAAAGAATGGAAGACAGAACATTGAATAAAAGAAATACTGAAGGTCACAATGTACACTATTGTAAGTGTCTTTGTCTTCTGATAGTTGCTGGCCTTGCGCTGAGGGTTTAGACAATCCAGGAAGCCATTCTGTGAAAGGATTAGTGTTTTCATGTAACTTAATAATAAAAATATTTCTGCTTTGTAATCATGATCTAATTACTAAAAATAGCCAAGTGGTGATAGATCTGGATTTATTACTAACCTGACATTTGTAATCTAGTCAGGAATTCGCCCAGTGACTGGTGTTCCCTTCCTCCCCACACACACCAAACTATCTATCAACAACATATGGCAAGTCTCTGCTGAATGAAAGACACAACTTTGCATCAGTTATCTGTCCACACCAAACAATTTAAATTCTTGAGAAAAGGAAAAAAACCCAACAAGATCACACCATAACATTTTTAACTGCAGCTTTCAAAGTACTTTACTTGGGTACAGTACTTACCCCAGCTTCCCTGTGAGTCATGTGTGAGCCTCATGAATTGAATCTTATATGTTATCTAAGTAATAGAAATATTAAAAAGAAGAATTAGGAGTTATTTATCTTAAAAAAAATATTTTTAGTGGTAAATAATTGTTTTACATATTAGAACAGTAGTGATTCCATAGAGCAGAATTGTCCTATTTACACAATTAATGAATGGTAACCAGGGCTGTTCCAGTTAGCCTAAGTGGCTTTAACATATTGTTCCTTTCAGTGGACTGGAACGCTTTTTGAGACTCTATGGAGAGATTTTCATGCAGATAATTTAAAAAAGGATCTGTGAAAAGACCGGAAGTGGCGCCGAGTTGGAAAAAACATGTAGAAACACAGAGACCAAGGCCTCCTTTCATGCCCCTCCTGTTTTTATTTAAACCAGCTACAGACGCACCATGAAAATGGGAGACCGTGAATAAATGCCGCCACAATAACCAATCGCGACTCCTACACACGGAGGGTCGTGGCTCCAGCCAGGCTTTGGGCAAGGAACCAGCACTCCTGACCGCGGGAAGGGCTGAGACGAGTCGGTCTCATCCCGGCCGGCCCCGTCAGCCCTACCCCTCCGCCGGGCGGGCCGGCACGGGGCTACTTCACCGGGAGGAGGTACAAGCCTGCGGCAACCTGTAACTAACCGGTCTTAAGCATCCACTAAAGGGGGGCACACACGAACACTGAAACCCCGCTGTGGTCGAACTGCTCCGCCGCCTGAGGGGCGGGCGTCAGGCGCAGCCGCCCCTGAGCTAAAAGGGCGGCAACAGCGGCGGGCGGCAGCGTAGAGCCCACCCCAAGAAGGCCGGCGGCTCTCCTGGCACAGGCAACCGACAGCGCGACTCCGGAGCCAGGACGGCAGCGTCCAGCTCCCCCCAGCGCCCACAGGGGGCTCGACACACGGCGGCAGCGGCAGCAGCAGCCGCTCTTTCCCGCTCCCCCCGCGCTCTAGTTACTGCGAGCGTGGTTCCTTCCCATTGGCCGCGGGGACGTGCCGCTGCCATGGTCGCCTTGTGGCGGCCGCTGCCTGCCGCGGGGCACGCTGCCCTCACCGCCGCCCCTCTTCGCCCTCACTGTCCCTTCGCTGCCACAATGGGGGCCACCACCCTCACCCTCCNGCCGCCGGGCTCTCCCGGCCGGTGCCCAGGATTTGCTGCCACCCGGCCCCTTGCTCTCGCTTTTCCTCGCTCATGGTTTCAAAGCGCCTTTTCAAGCTGTCGTGAGCCACCCGAGCAGGCGGCAGCGACCGGCCCGAGTTTAGTCTGGAAAAGCTTTAGTCATGTTTTTAATTCTGTGCATCTGGCATAGGGTTTCCAGCACGTTGATACTGAAGTGTGTTGAAGCACAGGTGGGGAATCTCTGCGTATTTACATTTGCTCTTCTTGCTTGCTATGCCATCTTCTCTGTTAGTCTTTCATATCAATGTGCTTCATAGCCTAATATTCCTGGTTACTTTTTTTTTTTTTTTCCTGTTGTGCTTCATTTGTGGTTTGCTAAACTGTACGGATATGAGACATCTTACGTGGTTTTCCCTCTTTGCACACATCAAGGGACTTCATAAAACACCAGTGTGAAGAAGTGCTGGGTTTCTTGGTAAGGAAGTTGTATTTTTACATAGATGACTGCAGTCAAGTCTTGGGGTGCTTTGGGATCTTGTTAANTTTTTTTTTTTTTTCCTGTTGTGCTTCATTTGTGGTTTGCTAAACTGTACGGATATGAGACATCTTACGTGGTTTTCCCTCTTTGCACACATCAAGGGACTTCATAAAACACCAGTGTGAAGAAGTGCTGGGTTTCTTGGTAAGGAAGTTGTATTTTTACATAGATGACTGCAGTCAAGTCTTGGGGTGCTTTGGGATCTTGTTAAATACTGTAGTGAAACAAATGTGTATAGAGCAGCAGCTGTGGGGCAGCCCCTTGGCTTGACTGCGTGGCAGCTGGATTTCTTCCTCCTTCCCTGCTCCCTTCAGGCTCCCAAAGGTAATTTGGCAGCTGCTCGTAGACTGCCATCAGTGAGGTGCAATCAGGAGAGCAGAAATTGGATGCACAGGGGCGTAAGGAAAGGAGCACAGTTTGAATTGGAATAGTCTGGTATGTACAGATACAGTATAATCACTGTTAACATTGCTTTAGTGTGTTACAGTCAAATATATAGTGTCCGTGTAACGCACAGTGCTATCGCTATGAATTTTTCTCTATTTTTCTTAAGTTCTGAAAAATGTTTACTCTGTTTTCTCTCATAAAATCCTATAGAGACATCAGTAGTTAAAAATAGGACTATAATGGTGCAAGCAGTTCTGTCCTATGCCATTTCTCCTCTGAAAAAGGCATCTCAAAGCAGCACTCAGCACTAACGCCAAACCCGTTTTTGTCTGTGAACAGATGGGATTGCTTTAGTTCACAGCCTGTGAGAACATCTGTTGAGCATCTCTGGTACCCAGCTAATAACCAGATCTATTGGTTGCTCTTTCCAGGCCCCAGTGCTGAGAGCATTTCAGGGGGAAAGAGGGCTTAGCCAGCAAAATCCCTGGCTGCTGAGTTATACCCTACAACCATTGGCATGTCAATATTAAAACTTTCAGTGCTGTAGCTGAAGCTGTCTGCTCTTTCTGAGATGAGGGAACAAACATATCTTTGCCCTAGTTATTTATCTCTTGTAGTATCATTCTCTCACCCCCTTTTCCTTTCTGACTGTCTGATCCAGCAGTTATTATAGTCGCCAAAAAGATCAAAATGGACTGATCAGAATTCAGTGAAAACATCAGCGTGTTGCTGTCTCTTCTCTCCTTTGAAACCCACTGTCTGCCTATCCCCAAAAAGCACAATTGGAACTCTTTGAATCTCTTCTTACAACTTTCTCATTTTCAGGTTTCTTTCATTCTCAAATGCTGTAGATACCAAGACAAACAGTTGTTTTCTTCAAATTGTATATACTGTGGCATTCTACTTGAGACTCTTTTGTCATGGATATACTTTTTCCTCTAAACCATTGAGAAGAGCAAACCTGCACTAATGCTGTACTCTTTGCTTTCTGTGGTGTGGGTTTTATTTGCTTGCCTCATAAAAAAAATATGGAAGTCTTCAGTCTCTCTCTGATATATGAATATAAATGTTTGGTATAATGTTGGGTTTTTTTACTGTTATTTTTAAAATCCTATATAGAGCACTTTTCCTTGAATAATCGTGATGTTGCCTAAGGTGTTAGTACTTCCCTAAAGGTGTCAGAGAGCTCCCCTTTTGGCTGTAGGAAGATATCTAGGGTGGCTCAGCTACTGGTGAACTTAGGGGCGCAGTGGCAGTCACATAATGTAACCTCGTGCTAATTGACTTTGTAAATCAGTGTTGGTAGCAGCACAGGTGTAAAGGCTGTGGGGAACACCACCACAGAGGAGAAATGAATTGTAAGGAAAAAAAATCTGGAGACCAACTAACAGTGCTGTTACTAAGTGGGTGAGGTTTGTGGTGAGAGGCAGTGCCTTTTTATTGGCTCCCACCAACGCAAGGAATTGGAATTTTGGGCATAAATGAGCCCTCTTACTCCCCCTCCCTCCCCCCCCTCACGTCTGAAGACTGGCCTATGAGCGTAACATCTGCTTTTGCCGCGCTATTACAGCCCACTGCCTTAAAGCCTTTCCCCTCCTAGTTAACCTAAGAGAAGGTACTGCCTCTTTTCAAGCGCTACCTGCTTTTATACCCATAGCCGTTACAGCAGCTGCCAGCCGGGCTGTAGTGCTTTGAAGACGCCGGGTACACGCCGCAAGAGACCGCGAGTCCCGCCAGCCCGAGGCACCTGACGGATCCGCTGCGGGGCCCTCCCGAGCCGCGGGGGCAGGGATCAGCAGCCGTTTTTCCCCAAATACGCCTATTTTCGGCCATTCCTGGCCGCTGAACTGTTCCTCCCGCGGTGCCGCGCTGCGACGGGCGGCGCATGCCCGTGAGGCGGCGAGCATGCGCGCGAGCCGCCACTGCCGCTCCCGTCGGCCTGTGCCTGCCGCCGCTGCCGGGCGTCGGTGGCGGAGCCAGCCCGCCCCGGGCGCTGCCATGGTCAGCGAGGCGAGTGCCGAGCAGAGCGTTGCGGCTGCTCTCCCTTCTCCGGCCTCCCCCGCCGCGCTGGGTAACGGCGAGCCTCATAAGAGGTAGGGGAGAGCAGGGGAGAGGCGGCCGGCGCGGCCTGTCCCGCGGCTGCCCGGTGCCTGGCTGCGGGCCTGCGCCCTCCTCGGTACGGCGGCCGGCAGCTCTCGCGGCGCGCACGGGCATGTGGGGTCCGAGCTGACCGCCGCCTTCCGGGGCCTCCCTCGGTCTGGGCAGCTGGGTGGGGGTCGGACGGCTGGCGCCTTGTGCCGAGGCCCCCCGGGAGGGGATTCAGGCGGGGGTCGGTCCGCGGGGATGGTGATGCCGGTAACGGCGTCGCTTTCCAGTTGTCCGAGTCAGCGAAAGCTGCCTGAGCCCCTCCGGTGGGTCCGGGTTGCATTTGCTCTGGACTCGAGTGGCATTTACGCGATGCTTTCCTTTTCTTTTGGTTTTTTGGTGGTTTTTTTTTGTTTGTTTGTTTGGGGTTTTGTTTTGGGCTTTTTTTTTTTTTAAGCTTGTAATAATAATTTTTGTTAATGCGTTTGGCTCTTGGATTCGTAATATGTTACTTTCGTAGCAGTGGATTCCAGATTTTGTACTTGGTGTTTCTGATTGTGGTGAGGTGGTTTCTGGGGGGAAGGTATCAACCGTCTGACCCCGTTTGTGACAGAAAGTGAGTCTGTATATGTGGGATTAAAGAAACAAATTAACAATTTGGCTGCTTCTAGCTGGATTACAAAAATCCCCACGCTCACCGGTGCAAACTGAGGTAGAAACTTTCTTAGTAAAGTGCTCTCATATTGTCAAGGTTTATCTTGTACCTCCTTATGGTGTGCTCCTACACGTGTGGTGGCAGAGAAGACAAGGGTTAAATGAACCGGTGCTCAATTGACTTCAGGACAGCAGGCAACCTTGTTCAGTGTTTCCTCTGTGAACATTATGGCTCCAGTCAGCTACTTTGCTATATCTGCTCCTGAGCTATCTACCTTCTTCTTAAGCTACTCTGAGTGGAGTTGAGATAGTTCTTTAAAACACAATTACATACTGTAGTAAGGACGGGACATTGCTTTCCTGATTATTGGTTTTTTTTTTTTTTTTTTTCAAGCTGTATAACTGAAATTCTGTTCCAGCACCCATCTTCTCTGCCCACTTTAACTGTGGTTTCTTTGAATCCTCTGCAACACACACAGAATCATTTTACTGGTCTCTGCAGGCTGACTCGACTGATGCTCCCGCCAAGTGCAGAGTCTGTATCTTCTCACTAAGGTCTGAAGTGAATTTGTGCAGTGGGGAGATTGCAGGCACAGATTGTGATTCTTCACGCGTGAACTTCCATTTCCACTAAAGCCTATTCCTTTATTATTGCACAGTACAAAGCCTGCTCAGCACCAGGGAGGGGCAGAGCAGGGAACAGCTCTTGAATAATTGCATTAAGACATGCTGGAGACTTGATGTGCTCTTGAAATGGGGAAGATGAGTTCATAGATTTTTTTTTTTTTTCAACAAGATGATGTTGAGGATTATCTTGCATGTTGGCAGTGTCAGCTACCTTGCCTGCCTTGGTGCCTTTAAGCAGGGGACAATAATACGATGTTTTCTTAGAATATAGTAAATGCACGATGGTTTTTCTTAGCTTCAGAAATTCTGGGCAAAGTGCAGCACTTCCTCAGAAGGAAAACATCAGTGCCAGCTTGTTATAACACACAGCGTATTGGTGGGACTTGGGTTGTGAGCGTATTTGCATGCTTTGGAAACAATTTAAGACAGTATTTCCTGGGCAGGCTGCTTCTCTCAGCATCCTGCTGCCTCATGTATCAACAACTCCATGGAGAGCAGAGCTCATGTCATGGACAAAAAGAATTCTGAAAGATGAAGCTAGCATTTGATACATAATTTACTTTGGGCGGCATTTTTATAGAGGAAAAGATGCTGATTTTTATTCTGAGTATAAAATTCTACAGCTGTAAAAATGTGAGGTGTTTTTTTTTTTTTTTTCTCCTTTAGCATATAGTATGTGCCCACATTGACTGAATATAGGAGCCCAGTGCAGTTTGACATCCACCCGAGTTTATGCAGCCTATGAGATAATGCCCTGCTAAGTCAGTGACTTCCATGCATTGTCAGGTCTGTTTAGCAAGCTTATTTCAGGATTGAGGGGTTTGGGTGTTTTTTTAAATTTAAAGTTCAATATATTCCATACCAATAAGAATTTAATCAAGAAAGAAATTAGTCATAGTAATGAAATGATGAATGTGCTGGATGTGCCTGGAATTGTCAGCAGCAGTGTCCAGGCCAATTTTAACACTCTGTTTGAAGCAAGAGTGACCATCCGATTGTCAAGCATGTGTTTCTTTAGAACATATTTCTTAGATTTTCATTGCCTTATTATTGCTTTCTGATTATAGCCTGTTGGTTTGAGTAATACTGCTTGTGTATTTTAATTATAATGATTTATTCTCAAATCAGAGGGAATATATGAAGGAAAAAGTGGAGGAGTGTGCTGAAGATGAGGCGACTGAATCGGAAGAAGACCTTGAGTTTGATGAAAGAATTGGATGCCTTTCCAAAAGTACCTGAAAGCTACGTGGAGACTTCAGTGAGTGGAGGCACAGGTAGGCCTTATTGAGATGCTGACATGATTCATGTTGTCTCTTAGCTGAGTCTAGCATGCTCTGGGAGTAGAAACTTCAACAGGAGAAAGACAGGCATCTGTATTCATTTGAAACTAGCCAAAACGGTTTCCTTGTTTTCTTTTATGGGCTGACAGAGCTTCCTTCAAGTAAAGGCATAGTATTTTATCCAAATAGATGCATTCATCACTCATCTCTAGGGAAATTTTTGTGTAAAACAGGTGACGCTCAAACCAATGTCAAGATTCACTGTAAAAACTTGTAACCAATTGCAACTGGAATTGCACTGTGCCAAGGCCATAATAACACCTTCTCATCTGTTGTCTCACTAAGCTCTTTTCTCTTTGTCAGGCTTCTGAGTGAGATGGTGTTAGCATGAGCTGAACGGCAGGTTGTATTCAGCTCTGTGCTTGCGTAAAAGAGGCAAAACCTTCTCCAGAGATGTCTAAGAGCTGGCTCAGTTATGCATCAGGATGAAGAGCAACTTTATAAAGCTTTTGGTCTTGAAGGTGTAGTTGATTGTAAAGAGAAGGAAAGCTATTTGAAGAACTAAATGCTTTACTACAGGGCGTGTGCTTGTACTTTCCTTGTTCTCAAAAAGCTGTAGCTGTAAAAAGTATCTTTTTTTATTATGTATTTGAACAGAAAATTATGCCTGTAAATTGGGTTGGATTAGAGGTAGCCTGATCTGGAAATAGTGATTTCATCTATTGGAATTGTTTGCAGTTAGATAGGAAACTGCGAGGAGTTAGATTGAAATGGAGGACAAAAGTCTCTCTCATGTGTGATTATGTCTGAAACTCAGTTGAATAAAGAGTACAAGAACCAATTGCAGTCTGTAGATAAGCCTCTGAAGTCATGACGCCACTTGTGTAGAAATAAATATCACAATGATCTGTATTACTTTGCTATGTTTCCTGAATTGTGCTGTTAATAATTAAAGGATTATTGTACCTAAGATAATCTTTGAGAGCTGATTAAAGAAGTTTTTTGCTAATGTTAGTCCCAGTTCATGAGAAAGCAGACGAGTTGGTTTTGTGTTGTAATTCTTAGAAAAACAATAAATACTTAAAAATTTCTTTTTTGTAGTATAGGTAGAATCATAGAATCATCTGGGCCGAAAGGGACCTTCAAAGGTCATCTAGTCCGACCCCCCTGCAGTCAGCAGGGACACCCCCAACTAGACCAGGCTGCCCAGGGCTTCGTCAAGTCTCACCTTGAATGTCTCCAGGGAAGGGGCCTCAACCACCTCCCTGGGCAACCTGTTCCAGTGTTCCACTACCCTCATTGTAAAGAACTTATTCCTAATATCCAATCTAAATCTGCTTTTCTTCAGTTTAAACCCATTGCCCCTTGTCCTGTCACTACAGGCCTTTGTGAATAGGCTCTCCCCAGCCTTCCTGTAGGCCCCCTTCAGGTACTGGAAGGCTGCTATTAGGTTTCCCCGGAGTCTCCTCTTCTCCAGGCTGAAAAACCCCAGCTCCCTCAGCCTGTCCTTGTAGCAGAGNCTCTCCATCTGGACTTAAAGCCATTGAGAACCACCCTCTGGATGTGACCATCTAGCCAATTCCTTATCCACTGAACAGTCCACCCATCAAATCTGTATCTCTCCAATCTGGCAAGCAGGTTGTCTTGGGGGACCGTGTCAAAGGCCTTACAGAAGTCCAGATAGATCACATCCATAAGTCGTCTCCTATCTAGTGACGTAGTCACTCCATCATAGAAGGCCACTAGCTGAGTCAGGCAGGACCTGCCCCTAGTAAAGTCATGTTGGTGTATCCTTCCTGAGAATTTCACCTTGGTGAAGGGTGCCTTAAAGATTTCTCAATACCAGAAATTATTTTATCATTCTTTGGTTTATCCCAGTAACCTTATAAATGACAACATAGGATTGTCTTATTCTGTTTTTTAATATTTTAATATAGTATTCCTGTTTCATTCAGGATTAAATTCCCAGGATTACTTGCTGGTGTGAGAGGGATGCAAAACAGACAAGATTTTCAGACTTTCAGTGCCTTAGAACTGATTGGAAAAGAAGTATCGGGCTCTCAAACGGGCTGAGACTCCAGCTCTGGGGGAGGGAGAGCATTCAGAAAAGAGAATTTGTCTTTGGAAATTCTACAAGACTTCGTATTCCTCTTCAGATCCACAAACACCTTTGCTCAGATTTACCCAAAAACCAGCTACAGCTGTAATTGTTTTCTCGTGTTTGGATAGACAGTATGGCTCCAGCTTTCCTGTTGCATAGCTGGGGTGCGTATGGCCTACTGGGCTCCAAAAGGACATTGATAGCCAGAATAATTAACTAATTAGCGCATCTGCTTTCGCACTATGTGTTGACATGGAGGTCTTCATATATGTGATCTTTATGTGGCTTCAGCTGAAAGCTGGGCTTTGAAATGCTGCTGATCAATGCAACCAAGAGTCAGTGCTGCAGCCGGTGTTTCTTTCTGATCCTGTGGGACAGTGCCTTGGTGTCCCTGCTGCCGCCCCTGGGCTGTTGACCGCTCTGTAGGGAATGGAAGCCTATCAACGATGGGCTGGTTTTTTCTCAAGTTGTGCTTCACAGACTCCATAGAAATACTCCACAGAATGCAGGTGGAAAATATGTACTGTTAATAAGCTGTACAAATCACTGCTGTGCTCCAAAACGGAAGGGTTTTTTTTAACAAAAGACAAGGGTTTTTGCCCCCAAAAGAGGCGTAGGGCGCTTCTGTGCTTCTGCTACTATGTTTCTGGCTGTGTGCAGCGGGATGATCTTCCCTTTGCAGTTTGCAGCTTAGCAAGTGTGATGAATAGGCTGCTTTGGAGATAAGTGAGGCACATAATACAGTTAAAACACACCAATTAGTTTTCTTCCTAAAAATAGTTTTAAACCAGTTCTTCGCTTATTTAGCTGTTGGTAGAAGGGATAGCTACATGTTGCTTATCGAATTGTTTGAAATATTGGGGTGCGAGTCCTGACTGTGTAGCTATACACAAGTTATATCATCAGGGCACCTTTTTTTAAGTGGACAGTGCATATTTAAAGAATATATATATAAAATGTGTATTTATAGAATCATAGAATGGTTAGAGTTGGAAGGCACATTAAAGATCATAGAGTTTCAACCCCCCTGCTACGGGCCGCGGCACCTCCCACTAGACCAGGTTGCTCAAAGCCCCATCCAGCCTGGCCTTGAACATCTCCAGGGCTGTGATGTGTTATTTTTCATCTGCTACGTTCTTGACTCTGAAACTAGATAAAAAAAAGTTACAAAAACTGAAGTTGTAGACAAGTTAAAGGGGTTTCAAGGTGCACCTTCTCCTTTCGTGCTTGGATTTAGGACTCATTTTGCCTAGACCATCCCTGACAGTGATTTGTGGGCATTTTGTTTTATATATGGAGGAGGATCTAGCCTGTTCTTAAATCTGTATGGGGATTTCAAAACCACCTCATCATCCCACTGTTTGACTATACTTAATGTAAAATATTCATTCTTGATGCAAAGATAGCACTTAGTCTTTTCCCCTCCTGTATAGAAGCAAATATGGTAGGTATGAAAACATTTTTCTGAGTGCAAATCAGAGATACCAGTATTGCACTAGTAATGCTTGGATTCTGGAATGTTAGAGTTTTGTTCTGCTTATGTTCCAAATAATATTTCTCATGATCTAACTTTTTTTGGTG
>VXBJ01002550.1:431057-462097 GCA_013400055.1 Nycticryphes semicollaris | reverse complement strand
TTTTTTTTTTTTTTTACCTTTTGACCACTCAGTTTCTCTGATAGCATTTACAACAATAGCTTTCCTGACTGTAATGGAATTCACGGTGTATCGGGACACATGGATGAAATATGAATATGAAGTAGACAAGGATTTTACTAGGTAAGTTTTATCCATTAGAATTCCTTTTAAAAATAAAAGTTACCTGTATTTCAGGAAACAATAAATCTAAGATGTTCATGTGACTTGCAAGTAATTTATTATTGAAATTAAAAATTAATTACTAAAGGGACTTGATTTTTCTTCTGTTGATTGCTTTGGTTTGCTTTTTTTTTCTCTGGAATCTATGAAGAGAAATAGAGATTTCTGTAATGAAGAAGTCAAAATAGTGTAGGTTTGATGGAGTCCCCTGAAGAATTATTTGCTAGGAATTCAGAGGACATTCTGATATGTACATCATCTTGTATTATAGTATGTAAATCAGTGGGTTTACATCAGCTCTGTCAACCCACCAGATTCACCAGAGGCTTATTCTAGCTTAACAGCTTATATATACTCTAGTTAGTATGTTACCACTACACTTCGTGCTGCTGGAGATCAACCTTAAGCACTCAGAACTTTGACTGTCTTATCTAGAGATTGCTCCTGATCTTGTCTCCGGTTACGGCCTCCAAGATTGGCTGAAGGTGCGTTTTTGGTTGGTTTCATGTGATTTTCTGGACTGCATTTACCTTTCTTCTTGAGGTGATCAGACACCCATGAGTCCATGTGAAGTTAAAGAAGATTTTGTGCACTGGACACCTTTAAATATCATGTGTCTGGAACTGAAACAACATTAAAAGCTGTTTGACTAGTTGCTGTGGTAACAAGCTAAAGATACATCTATTAATTAGATGTCTTGTACGTCATAAATACCAAAGGTTTCTTTAATGAAAAAATAAAAAATGTGATAAATTTAAGAGAGAGGCATCAAAAACTCAAGTTCAGGTAAATCCATTCAGACAGACACTCACTCAAGTCTTTGCTAAAATAGGTTCTTTCCCTAGTGAAGCTATTGCCTGGGAAGGATAATCTAGTGGTTAAGAGACTATTATGGGACTTGGGAGATACCCCGCAGCCTGTGGTTCTATGACAACTTACACTGATGAAGATTGTTATCACTTTAATTGTTTTTCTCCTGTCTGCTGACCATGTCTGATCCCCAGTTGAGCCAGTGCTGAATCCCTTGCTTATGTGATTTGTTTGTGGTCAGCTGAGTTCCCAGAAGCAGTTCCCTGGAGGTGATCAGACCTTGTGACTATAGTGAGGGGGTTTATTTGTTACAGTTTAAATTACTTTTGTGAAACTAACAGGAAAACCAATGGGAAGTGCCCAGAATATTGGGGAACGCCACACAACCAGACTTTTGGTGCGATGGATTTTTTCTGGGGGCATGGGGTTTAGGGTTTTTTTTCCCCTGATAGGAAGAACTAGGTTTTACAACCCCTTGTTATGGAAACATTCAGGATAAAGTTCGTAACATAAAAGGCATTTTGCTATTATAGTATGGGAGCATTTTTGAAAAAAGAGCTTTTTCCCGAAGCAGTGCTAGCAAATCTGACCACCTTTATGATATGGCAGCATTTTCTGGAAACTGTTTCAACAAACAGGAGGAAGGTGCTCAAATATTTACTCAGATTTGTAACTCCTACGTTGTCCTGATTCACTGTATTTGGTGGAATTTATTGCCCTGTTGTAGTTTATACCTTTTGTGTAAAATATTGAAAAGTATATATTCTTAATAAGTGTGACAAGCTCTTGGGCCAATAATATTTCCAGAAAATCTGTTAGGAGCTTTGTAGTAAAATTCCGCAGGGAAATCTGATGTTTTAACACTTAAGTTATGGGTGATTGTCAATACTTTAATAATTGGAAGTCCGTCTTGGTTCACCCAAATTTTAAACAGCTAAAATTTATATTTATTGGTGTAAAATCCGTTATTTGATCGTGCTTCTACAACAGATCTGAGAATTTTAGTTATACATCTTATATACTTGTATTCAGTGTTACTTACTATCTTTTTGCCTTTTTTTTTTCTTTCTTTCCAGTAAGTTAAGAATCAATATTGATATTACAGTTGCCATGAGATGTCAATGTAAGTATTGCATCAGTGAAAGTTTTAAAACACTTTAAAAAGCTTTTCAGAACATGCATTTGCTTGCAATATAGTTGGATCTTGTTCAAAATAGAAATTCTAAGTGAGATTTCTTCTCATCTTGATGGTATGTAGTGATCTTGATGGCCTATGACTCACTGAAAGAATTGGTAGGAGATGTGAGGAAAAGCATTTATGCCACCTCATTCACATCTCAGAACTTTTTGTCTGTCAGCAAAACCGGGATCTGTTGGTCTGCTCTCTGGCTGGAATATTCTAAAATCTTATTGTGAGACACAGGACAGCAATAGGAATTCATGACAACTTTTATTTATGAACTTTGCAAATGTTAGTCTGGTCTTTTGTTGAACAATACTGGAACCATCAGGTAATTTCATCCTCCTGATGAATATATGGATGCCTTCGCTTTTAAAAGTGGTGCTTGCTATTCTTTTGAAATCATCTGGGTTATGAACCCTTATTTGTATGGTCTGGGTTTGGTTGTCCTGGACTGAGAAAGAGAGAAAATACTACTTCTACCAGAAACGCAAGCTAATCTTCAAGACTCACTGTTTTGGCTAGGTTAAACCTTGCATTAATTGTATGGTACAGCAATACCGTACAATTTGTGTTTATCTTACAAGTATTAATTCACAAGTCATCCCTTCTTACTCTTAAATGTTATTTTATTTTTTAAATTGTTTTCCAATTATTTTAGCATTAAAAAAATTTGATTTTTTTTTTAATTTGAAAAAAAAAAGCTTTATATTGTTTTGACTAGTCCTGGTTTGGATTCAGTGCTTATGCAATGGAAAAAATACTTATGTGTAGCAGATCCTAGATACTTGTGTATGTGGTTCAATGTAACACCTTTAGAAATGTTGTATCAGTGAGAAAATATTGCAAACCTGAAAACCTTGTTTCTGGGTTTCTGGTCACTGCATCAGTTGATGATACTCTGATATGGGAGGTTGAAAAGTAGGATACTGTGGTTTCCCCCTTCTTCCCAGTAATCTTGCCAGATTTGTTTTTCTTTTTGGTTTGGACTTTGTTAACAAGGGATGGTAACTTATACTGAAAGTTTGCTATTGTACTGGGAAACTTCATTTCAACTTAAACTTTTTTTTTGTTTGTTTATGATCATCTGTCTGACTCTTACTGTTTTTCTCCCTGTTTAAAATAGATGTGGGGGCTGATGTTCTGGATTTAGCAGAAACAATGGTTGCCTCTGCAGATGGGCTAATCTATGAACCAGTAAGTTGATTCTTACCTTTTTATTTAAAAAGCAAATAGCTCTTGAGGCAGAACACTACTCGGTTGGTTTGCTTGCTTGTGTTTTTATCCCCACAGCTGGGCAGCACAGAACCTCCGCAAGTACTGCCTGATGCTTGAGTGAGGTCTGCAGTGCTTACCCCAGGAATCTGCTAGGGAAAAGACTAGCGCTGGGATTTCTGTGCGTTTACCCTCTGAAAATAGAGCAGATTTGAATACAGCAGACCCTTAATGATCTTAACTTATCAGTGCTTCTTAACAAGCTAGTGATTTCTACAACTAGTTATTTTCACATGTGCAAATTCTAGGGGTAAGACCTAACAGTATTTGACATGGAAGGAAAACTATCAGAGCTCTCATAAAAAGAGAATTGATGTAATTGCTTTTTAACTAGAAGAATACTATGATTGTAGAAAGCAGTAGAAAGTTACTGTGTTATCTTTATGATGTTGAATGGCATTACAGGTTTTAAATTGGGTTAGTACCCTTTTAATTTCTGTGTTGTGAACTGAAGGCTCTGGAACTGTGTAAGCCTATGTTCTTGAAGTGGTTTTGATGGCATAGTACAATAATCTTTGAAGTAACTATTATGTAGGAAGGTAATTTATCATTTACAGAAAACCTATTCAAGAATCTAACTTCATGCTGTAATTATTGCATTCTCTAATAACTGAACCATAGAATCATAGAATCATTCAGGTTGGAAGAGACCCTTGGGATCATCGAGTCCAACCATCAGCCCTACTCTACAAACTCCTACAGTTTTGTCCAAATTCCTACTTGTGTGTGAGCAGGAGGAGATGGCTGAATGTAGGATGTGCTCAGGAAGGGGAAGGAGCTTGGTTTTCATGTTTGTTCTCTTTGGAACATTCCCTCTTTTGTCTGGACAGTCATTTCTGTGCTGCTCTAGCTGCTGCATGCTAGCAGTTGCCCCAGTTGTTATAATCCTAGAAAGAGGAAACTTTCTGTACTTGATCTCTTTGGGCCATAGCTCGGTACGTTTGAGCGTTAACTGCAATTGAATTTACTGTCTGGAGTACATCGGTGTTAACAATACATAGGTTTGAATTCCATGCACAGAAGTCACTGGTGATATGGCAGATCTGGTAGCTTGTCTTAAAGAAGTGCTCAGTGTGGGATGACCATAGAAATAAACAATCTGCACCTGGACCCTTGTTTTCAAAGATTGCTACTCTGCCTGTTTCGTTCCTGTTTGCATTGAAGCCACGTATATCAGTAGTTACATCATTTAGAATTAAATTGCCACTCACTGCTGCTTCCAGTGCATGTTTGTCAAAGGCTAGAAGGGCAGAGACTGCTGACTTGAGTTATGAGAGCTTCAGGAAAAGATGCTGAACTTATAGATGAAAACGAGTGAATAATTCTGGTGGAAGAGAGACAGAAATTTCCACACTTGAACACTAAATGTATTATTTAAAGTGCGAAGTCATAGAATCATAGAATGGTTAGAGTTGGAAGGGACCTTAAAGATCATTGAGTTCCAACCCCCCTGCCATGGGCAGGGACACCTCCCACTAGACCAGGTTTTCAAAGATCTCTCAAGCCTGGCCTTGAACACCTCCAGGGATGGGACATCCACAGCTTCTTTGGGCAACCTATTCCAGTGTCTTACCACCCTCACAGTAAAGAATTTTTTGCTAGTATCTAATCTAAATTTCCCCTCTTTCAATTTAAAACCATTACCCCTTGTACTATCACTACAGTCCTTGACAAAGAGTCCCTCTCCAGCTCTCCTGTAGGCTCCCTTCAGATACTAGAAGGCTGCAATAAGGTTTCCCCAGAGCTTTTTCTCCTCCAGACTGAACAACCCCAACTCTCTCAGCCTGTTTTCGTAGGAGAGGTGCTTCAGTCCTCTGATCATCTTCGTGATCCTTTCATAAACTCCACCATGTGGTACCAAGTGTGAAGTGATTGTAACTCCCCACCCTTTCCCACACTCCAGTTCTCTTCTGGGTTTCATGGATGGGATTTCATGGTTCCTGCATATTTTATTAGATGTGTTCTTTTTTGTTCCAGGTAGTATTTGATCTCAGCCCACAACAAAAAGAATGGCAAAGGTAAAGCACTGATATGCATGCCTATGGTTTGTATTGTTGATACTGGAAGTGGCCTGGAGGTACACCAGAGTCACGTGACAGAACTGTGTCTTGGATCTAACAGCCATTGTGTGTAACTTAGGAGTGCAAACCTGTGAAAAGATACTAATTTACTTTGCTTTTCTTATGATCTGAGATCTCCGTTATGTAAAAAAATTGGCTTGGGACTTATTTGTGGAATTGGATCATGCAGTTGTAAGTCGAGATGTATGGACCTGCTCAACTTGTTTCCAAATAAATGCTTGGTAGCCCAATTTTTAATTCCAGTTTCAGGCATGTAACACGGATAGCTTGATACCTAAATGGCAAAGGTGAACCATAGTAACAAATTGGCACATTCTTGCAAAGGCAAATGAGTTTGAGTCATATAACTGACACGCTGGTTACAATTTAAACGTGAATAGCTTGGTTATGTGAGTGATCGCTGCACTACTCCTCTTGTAACAGAACCTGAAGGTTATGTGAGGGTCCTGGCTAGTTTTGGTATTTTGGTAACACACTGCTGTGGGCACCAGAGCTTCAAGCTCATTCTTAAAGTTTATTGTAACACTTTAATACCGACGTGAGCCTTACTAACTTCTTGATTTATAACCTGCAACTGAAGCTGATAATTAATTGTGAAGTTTTTTTTTTTGTTTTACTGCTGCGTGCTTTCACACTTGTCTGTGTAATCTTTAGGATGCTGCAGCTAATTCAGAGTAGGCTGCAGGAAGAACACTCTCTTCAAGATGTGATATTCAAAAGTGCATTTAAAAGTGCTTCTACAGCACTGCCGCCACGGTAAGAAAAAGTAGGATGTTGTGTCGCCATTCCCCTCTCCCTGTCCTATTTAATTAGACTCCATATTTTATTGTGGTTATGTTTTTGGTTTGGTTTTTTTTTCCCCCAGAAGATAAGATTGTAAGAAAATAAGACCTTGCTGCTTTTTATTGCATTTTAAAATAGTATACTCAATACTTGCTTTGGAGAGCTGTAGTTCTATGAAACCCCCTGGTGTTTCCAACCTGGAGAAGGTTTCCAGGTTGTGTATATATATTTATATATGTGTATGCATACATAATACAGGCACACACATAATTATATACATACCTTTTTAGTCCATTTTATCTGATGCTTCCTTTTTAATGTGAACTAGTAATGCCAAAGCAATACTAAACAAGAGTCTTTTTTAATGAAAGAATATCTTCCTGTCTGCCAACTTTAAAAAAAAAGAAGTCCTGTTATTGGCTGTGACTTAATACTTTCTGGCTTTAGAAGAATCAACATTTGAATAAAAATGTGTTTTGTTAGTAGTTTTGTAGTTTTGTGTTCCCTGGTCCAAGATAGCACTTTTAAAATTGCATGGAAAAGCCTTGCTCTTTACACTTGATTCCAGCTGCCCACAAAATGCCAAGAGAGTAACAGACGGAAGGCTTGGTCTGCCTGAGTTTTTTTTTTTTCCTCCCCGGGGGAAAACACTTTCTGTGTGAAAGCTGAAATTGTTTTCCCCTTAAAAGCAAACAAAAAAACCTCCTCACAAACTAGCCATAAATAAAACAAAACAAACAGCAAAAGCACTGTATGCACTTTCCATGTTGTAATCTCTCTGAGGACTAAGTGCATCCTTTCTTCATAAGGCAAGGCTAAAGAAGGCTGAAAAAGTACTTTTTTCTTAGTTAGTTGATGTCTTCAAAGTCATTAGGTCCTTCTGTGCCTCTATGATACTTGTTAGTGCAGCATTTGAGATGGAATTTATGCTTGAGATGTGTTTAAGCGTCAGATTTGTAAATATGTTCTGAGTTGTGGACATCCCAACAAGCGTGCAAAGGGGAAGGTTTCACAAAAAATAAATGTTGAAAGCTGTTCTTGCTACAGTGTTGTTAACGTGCCTGATATATTTTATGGTGTTCACAGTAGCATTAAAACTTTCCCAACAAACCAGTTTTGGTAGAAGTAATGGGAAAAAAATCCCCAGGGCAGCAAGATAGACTTTTTTTTGTCTGTTCACATCTTGAGGTATCATAAGTTAGCTTTGTAGGCTCTCTCTGAATACAAGTACGAACAAAAGCTTACTGGTTTCATTAGGCTGACCTTTAATAGATGCCTTCCCTTCCACCATCCCTGCTATAGTTCCGGAAGAATACAATAAGGAGAGGTAGATGATAATGCTATATCTTTATACTAGGAAAAAGAAGTCTAACTGTACTGCTGTTACTTCTGTTAGTCAATATTCTCAAATACTCTTTATGTTTTGTTTTTTTTTGATTTGAACAGGGAAGATAATTCATTACAGTCTCCAGATGCGTGCAGAATTCACGGTCATCTCTATGTCAATAAAGTGGCAGGGAACTTTCACATAACTGTGGGCAAGTATGTTATTTTCAGAAATTGAACAGAATACACAAAAAGACTCTCATGTTAGAGATAGTGCATGCATGTATATGTCTGTGTATGCTTTTACACTTCTGAGTTAATGGCTGGTTTTTATTAACCTTCCCATATGCAGGCTCGGTATTATTTTCCACGTGGCATCTTTTCTTGCACAGTTAAAACTAAATTTTTTCATAAGAAATTTGTTACTAAAACAATGCAGTGCAGTGCATTACTGCATGTTGTGAGTTCCAGTCTTACAGGGTGAAAACTCTTGAAAGGTCCCCTGTAAGCATATGATGTGGAGTGGACTGCTTGTGGTTGCCGCTGCTCTTTGGGCCTGCCCAAACGTCTCCTTCCTGTTAGTACACAGGTCGCTTAAATGGATGAAGTGCAGATCTGTGCCATTTCAGTGCTGAGATAACATAGGTGTAGAGCCATAGTTAAGGAGCTGAATGCCACTTCATCTTGATTTGAGGAGAAAATTTCTGCTACACTTCAGCAGTGGTGTTGGCTGGCGTATATAGCTGCATATGAATTTGTGTTCACCTTTCTCTGTGTTCTCCAACTCTACTGTCCTCACTTGTCTTCCTGCCACCTCTGTCACCAGAGATCCTAGGATGCAATCTGTACTTTCCAATTTATCCACATGTAATTCCAGCTGCTGTCTTTGTGGGGGTGTTTCTCCAAATGCCATTTTGTCTGGTCTTGTACCATCTCTCTGATTTACTCCTGGATGTCCAACTTCATAAACCCTTTTCAGAGGTGATCACCTCAGCCTTTCATCTGAACTGCCATGACTTCTCTCTTCCTGCAACCCTGAATAAACTTTTGCTTTCTTTTGCTTCCTTTTGCTCATCATTACATTTGTACTTCTGTTAAGTTGCTCGCTCTCTTCTGCAAGATTTTTTTAATGGCTTTTCTCACTGGCTGCCTTTGTATTTTACTGCCTTCTTATTTCTTGTACTCTTACCTTGACCGATCTCATGTCTTTTTCCACCTTCTGCTTGTCCAAAACTTACATGTATTTGGTAGTGTTTTAACTCAAGCTAGGGAAACTTACAAGCATTGTTGGTGGGACTGGGAGGGATGAAGTGTGGCTGAGAGACTGTTTTACTTCCCAGACAGAGTTGCACTTTTTGCCCCCCCCTCTTTGCCCTGTTACCAGACTCCTTTGCAGGTCTGCAAACAGGGGTCCAGACCGGAAGTTAATCTGCTTAGTCAGGGAGCAAATACAGAGCATAGTTAACTTGCTTAGTCATAGAACAAGTAAAGGTCTCATTAATGACTTGAACAGTTTTGCAGCTTTTCAAAGAATCATAGAATGGTTAGAGTTGGAAGGGACCTTAAAGATCATTGAGTTCCAACCCCCCTGCCATGGGCAGGGATGCCTCCTGCTGGAGCAGGTTGCTCAAAGGCCCATCCGGCCTGGTCTTGGACATTTCCAGGGGTCAGGTATCCACAGCTTTCCTGGGTAGGTCTTGGTGGCTTTTCTAGTAGCCTGGTGACTTGATGTGAGTTTGACATTTCTGAAAATCCATTACACTAATTTTGTGTAAGGGCATTTTCATGAGTCTAATGTTCCTGTACCTTGTCATTCAATCTCTCTGCACTTGGCAGTAATAAAAATGTAATTTATTTATATATATATAGATACACACAATTTATGAAGTATTTACTGAAATAGAGGGGGAGTAGAATTTTTCTATGCAGTCCTGTTTAGGAAAACTGTGTCTGTTGTGTGGATTCATTAAACAAATTTTTCATAAAACATATCTTGCTTTCTTCAGGGCAATACCACACCCTCGAGGCCATGCACACTTGGCAGCCCTCGTAAGCCACGAGTGTAAGTTCTTTCTGTCATCTCCAAATGGGTATAATTTCATCCAGACTGTTGGCTCATAATTCATGTGTTAACATGGGTTGCTGTTGTAAAGATGTTCTAGCTGAGCAGTTGCATTGTAGAAGAAAGAGAAGTATATTCTTTGCAATGGTAATTAGTCAGTAGTGACTTTCGTATGTTTAACGCTAGTAGTGTTATCTTTAGGTTGCGTTTAGAGTAGCGATAACAGGAACCTCAGATGTATTTTGTTGTGACAGAGGTACCATATGAAATTCCTGTATTTCAGTCCAAACTACTTATTTCATGCAAAAACCTGTTTTTATAAGGTTAAAAATTTCTGAACTTTGTCCTTAGACTCACAACCTAAAAGTGAGGTTTGTAGATCCTACGTGTGTGTTGCTGCCGTAGTTAGTGTGAGACAAGGGGTGATGTACTGTGAGAAATGAACTTGGTGTCAGTTAAACCTCCAAATGTCTGCCCATGAATTTATGTCAACACAAATGTATATTATTACAGAGTACAAAAGCAGACGATGTAGTAACATGGTAGTTGACTTATGTTTCCTCTGTGTTTCCTTTATGATTTTTTTTTCTTTTTAATACTGTTACATACAAGAACCTGAACTGTAAAATAATTTCAATATTTAGCCAACTAGAAATTTCCTGTCACGAAATTTTAACTCTTGTCAACTCCAGAGTTGATTCAGATGGAGTTGTAATTAATTTTAGAAGCGCTTTTCTAGAGAAATTGAATTTCTTTGTTACTATTGTGTATTTGTTTGAAATGTGTGTTGATGCATTGATACAGTCACAGGCACAAATCCAATGAAGGGCATGCCAGCGTCTGAAATACTCTAACTATGGCATTTTCCAGTATGAGAAATGGGTGCATCTCTTTCTCTGAAAAGAGTACAGAGTTTAAAAATGTTGTTTCATTCCTCTGTGTTGTCTTTCAGCCTATAACTTCTCTCATAGAATAGATCATTTGTCATTTGGAGAGCTCATTCCAGGAATTATTAATCCTTTGGATGGAACAGAAAAAATAGCATCAGATCGTAAGTGTTGTGTGTTTAAAAAAGCATTGTTTTCTGTATTTTTGCTGTACTTTGCTGTTTTGTGAAGTTGATTTGCAGTTTCTCCCGTATTAGTGTGATGCTGAAGTTACAGTGTGTCTGAACAGATTGCAAAGAGTTTTGCAGCAGTGAGTGCTTCAGGGGAGATTCATACATCTGATCGTTGTCAAAAAGGGGAAAATAAGTCTGATTTGTTTTTTAAAAAGTAGCATTAGGAGTCTTGGGTTCTATTCCCGTATTTGGTCTGTCACTTCCATGGTGTATTTTGTGAGGCTATTACAGGAAGGGTTTGTATATCACTTTGTTGCTTCATGTATAAATAAAGCAGTGTACTCAAGTTTATATCTTTACTGAGCTACCTACGCCTCATCCTCTGACTTGCGTTCCCCATGATGGTTCTGGGGATCACCCTCTGAAGCTGCTCTTGTCTCAAAGTCAGTCTGTCCGTTGGCTGTTCCAGCCACAAGGGTGTAGGGTCGTTGAAACAAATTGTTTCAGTCTCTCAGTGTGTTTTCTCTTGGGGAATTACACAAAGACAGAGCAATAGTAAGTACATAAGCACACTGATTGTTCTAGAGGAATTCCCTAGAAGCCTGCCTAATCAAGAGAAAAACTGTAACGAGTTTAGAAGGGCTTCCAGCATTGTATAGCCAATTTAATGGCAAAAATCTCTTCCAACCACTGTGAAGATGTATATATCGTGCAGAATGTGACTCTGGGAAGCTTGTTTAATTCTAGTATCCTGGAAAACGCTATCTATGCATTTCATTTGAAGCTTTGAGTGACATGACCTTAATTAATCTTTTCATTACAGAAATCAGATGTTAATTTCTGTGAGTACCAATACGACATAGGCCTTGCCCATGGAAACTGACTTTGTTTGTGCAGATGGTGCTGAAGTAGTCTTGGCAGTGCTGAGACTCCTTGGAGAATGTCCCTAGTGTAAATGGCTTAGTGGATTAATAATTTTAAATATTATTTAATTTATTTGTGAATATCTCAGTTGATCTTTCATTTTGTACATAATTCAACAATGAGATTTGTTTTCTTCTAGACAACCAGATGTTCCAATATTTTATCACAATTGTGCCAACCAAACTCCATACATACAAAATTTCAGCAGAAACTCATCAGTTTTCAGTGACAGAAAGGGTAAGTAAGAAAACCATGCAGAGAAAAATCTGAGAGCAATTGTTCTTATCAACAGCTCAAATGTGAAAAAGGGAGACTTAGTTGTACCATGGTTTTGAAAACCCTGGTCTGAAGGGACTGTGGAAGATGTGCGAGGTGTGTCTGTCAGTAATGCAGTACTGATGGTAAAATGGCTGTGTGTGGTAACACATGCTGACTTCTTGCTTTAGTGTTTTGCATCTGTAGATCTGGAGTCTGATGTTAGAATTAATGATAGATATCTAGTCATTTCCATTTCACTGGATGCTAATAATGGTGGTGGTGGTGGTGAAAACCTGTAAGTTTTAGGTCCCTGATGTCATGTGTAGCTATACAAATATTTGATCCACCTTTAGCTTTTTATCCTGTGGGAGGCAAGCCAAAAAACACAGTTCACTTGAACATCACAAATTTGGTTGTGGAGTGTTAGAAATGGAAACAAAGGTAGTTTGTATGAAAAACTAATCCCACAAAAAGCTTCTTTGTCTCTCAGCTGTCTTGTTTAACCTTGGTTGAATCACCAGCCTCAATTAGTGTCCGGATAGAGAGCTTCCACTTCTGGCCTTGAAGAGGCTTTTAATTTTGTATCCATAAAGAAAGCTGTTACTGTGGCATAATAAATGGGCAAATGATAAGATACTAATTTTAAAGACTGCTGTAAATAAGGAAAAGGCCTTATGTGTACCAGTTACGTGTCTCTTTTCCAGACACTGAACTCTGTTTTGATCTTCTATTCAAAAGCCAAATAAAAAAAAAAAATCTTTGCAAAAAGTTTAATTCAAAATGACAGATAAAGTGAGAGGTAAGAAGGAAGCCTTGAATTGAAAAAATATTCAGAGATTAGGATGGCAATTCACTGTAATACACTTTGTGGTGTTCTCCAAGGGAGAAAAATCTCTTATTTCCTCATGATTCCATGCTGTGCTTCTGAAAAATCCTTAGCTAGGGGAAGGAGGAGAGAGGTGACATCTTAGAGGTCATCTTGGGACATGCAGACCGCTGAAGGGAAAGATTGGCTCTAAAACTCATGAAAGCTGGAGCAAAGAGAGGAATGAAGAAGAATTTCATAATGTAATATACTCCCATCTCCTGCTGGTCTAGCAATCTGCTTCATGTTTTCTCTGCAACAGGGGAGGTACTCCTTAAACTTCTGGACATCAGTCAACTGCTTATCCTGCTCCTTATCACGTTTTTTTTCATCTTGTGTTAAATTTTTCTCTCCTTCTGCTATAAAAGATGGATTCTGTCAGTCAACTGTGCAGTCTCAGCCCTTCTATTTTGTTGGGGGGGCTGTGTATTTTTATGAAGGTTGCAACTCAGTCACGGGTTGGTGAGGAGAAAAGCTTGTGAATAGTGGAGATAAAGTGGCATTACGTACTTGCTTGCTCTTGCTGTCTCAGTAAGTAGCTTGTTTGTGTTTGTCTGTGGAAACCAAATAGCCCTGGCAAATGAGCTGGGAAAGGTTATTAAGAACAGTTAATGCTGAACAACTTACTGTGTTTTATTTTGATAAGCATATGCAGGCCTGGAAAAAGGTGGTCAGTTTGCCATGGCTAAAACTTGAATATGGTGAGTTTTAATTTCCAGGGGTGAACAGACTGGGAAGCGGGGTCTAAAAGGTGTGGACAGAATCAGCTCCACTGTTGTTGATGTTTGAGGTACTGTGTTTGTCTGTGTTAAAAAGGTTTAATTCTAGCAAGGCTTCACTGATAACTGAGATGTCTGATGCAGGACTAGTTATTTTCAACAGGTTTCAGCAACCAACAGGTAAATCAAGCAGAAGTAGAAGGCAGAAGCAGACCAAAATGGTTTGTGAAAAAAGAATTCTGTATCTTTTGAGGGTGGAGATTTGGACGTTCTGTTTAACTTCATACTCCTTTTTCACCATTTGACATCAAAAGACCAATAAGGCTCTGGGAAGGAATAGAGGAAAAACAAACAAACAAACAAACATTTTTTTGTCTCTTGCCAACAGCAAGGTTGTGTTTAACTGCGTTAGTCTCCTCTTCATTCTTAGTAAGTCTGATCGTCCGTCCTCTAATGCAGAGTGTCATCATGCACTTGGAATATATAAACCAACCTGTACTGTTTTGAGTTGATTTTTATTTATTTAACAATTGCAAAGTTTCTGTGACCAAGTATCATAACTGATACATTATTTTGGCATCCTTTCTACTTTGGTTTGGTAGCAAAAGAAGCTTTTTTTAACTTTAGCTGAGTGAAAAAGTTGCCTAGTCTGGATTTCAAAGGGGTATTCTGCTTTTTATGTAGTGCAATATTCTCCAAGGGTTTTGAGCACAGACTGTTAAATCTACGGGTGAAATGGAGCTGTGATGTATTGCTTTTCTGTTCAGTCTTGCTTGTCTGTCTTTTCTACTCTCATTAGCCTAGATGTGGCTGAGTTTGTCTTCAGTCAGTTATGTTCTTTTCTGCTGCCCTTGTATATTTTCAGCCAGACTTACCTGGCAGTGCATTTATCAACACCTTTCACTAACAACAAAATGACAGCAAACTTTTGAAAAGAAACTTAAGATTGTGTTGAGCTTTTTTTCTCCTGAAACCTTTTTATTAAAAGTAGAAATTTATAGCAGCCACACTCTCCTCTTTGGGGTCTTTTGGTTTAAGAATTTGGGCAAATAAGAAGAAATTGTGGAAGTTCTGTAAATAGGACAGAGGGCTCTGATCTGTTTAGAGTAGTCATGATGAATTAGTTACTATTTTTATTGAAGTGTATTTCTTGCCGTGTGACTGTTGAGTCTTGATACTGGTATTCAATTTTCAGACTCCAGAAACTTTAAATTTTTCATCTTTTTCCTTTTTCTTTCTTTTCCATCAAAGTAATGGGTTATGGCATACATGTAAGTATGCCCTGAGGGGAAAAAAATGGCATTGGTCTCATTTAACTTAATCTTTTGAATTTCCATTATGGTATACTTTAGTTTAAGATCTTCCCTCATACTTCTAAGAACCAGTAATTAAATCTGCTGTGGTGTGTGACTGTAGAGATATGCTCCAAAGAAGAAGGAGCCTTAGGTGCAGTGTGTAGGTTTACACCCTCTGGGAAAACTGCTGTAGTTAAGGCTGTTCAACAACTTAAATGTCTCCTGAAGGTCTCATTCTGATTTAAGTGATTAATAGTAGCCCATAAAGTAGGGGGAGTTGTAGGACCGTGTTATACCAGTGTACTCACTTGTGTTCACCAGCCAGACCGGGACTGTCGCACTTACTCTCTGCTGTACTGAAAGCAACCTAATTATAAACATCCTCATTTAAAGGGTCACGTGAGCAAATCTTGAGAGGGTAGTACCAGAGCCTGATAGTGAACATTGATATGCAGCACAGAACCAGGAAAGTAAATTCTTACTTATTAACATTTGGCTTTTTAAAGGTACCAGCCAAAGTTTTCTTGATGTTCCCTGGTCTTCTGTTGATTGCTAACTCTAATTAAGCAGCTATTTGTCATCACATCTCTTAAGATTGTTTTCCTTGTGACTAATAAGAAATGAGTAACTTGTGTTTCTCTCTCTTCTTTCAGGAAAGAGTAATTAACCACGCAGCTGGCAGCCACGGGGTGTCAGGCATATTCATGAAATATGATATCAGTTCACTTATGGTGACGGTGACAGAAGAACACATGCCTTTTTGGCAGTTCTTAGTGAGGCTCTGTGGCATAATTGGGGGAATTTTTTCAACTACAGGTAACTACAAGTGCTTTCCCTCTTAAGTTCTACCAGGTATCTTTTTGGTCATGGTGATCATTATGAATGAATCACAGGGGAGTCATGGGCTTCCAGCAGGGTTTAAGACTAAGTGACCATCTGTGTGCTCATTTTTGGTGTCCCACTATGCCATTTCTGCTGTTCTGAGGGCCTGTTGTTTCCTCTTTGATAACTCTGGCATAGTTTATTTACTTCTGGAAGAACAAGGAGATAGATATAGATACAGATCTACACATGCACACACGCACTTCTGATACTCTATTTCTTATAGTTGGGCCCCAGTGCTAAATCAGTGCCAAAACTCGAGATAAAATTTCCATCTGAAGTAGTTGGGAGTGTTTTCCTTGTGTAACTTGGCAATGTCCTGTAAGATTTGCTCCTTTAAAGAAAAGAACCTAAGTTGAAAAGACACAATTCACTTATTAGTCAAGGCATAATAGGGGTATCTTGATGACAAATTATTTCTTTTCTTGGCTTTCACTGGAAGAGTGGATAGTAAAGAGACCTTGAACTAAGAGCTCTCTTTCAAAGTAGATGTTTTTGGTCTGCAAAATGTATTTTTACACATAAAAGCCAGGCGAGGGAATTACATTTGCTTGGATAGCTTTGGTTTTGCTTTTATCAATGCATTTCAGAATTGCCCCTGCCCTTGATGCTTCCTTTTTTTATGTTAATTTCTCACTGTTTTACATACCAGTTTATGGCAGTGTATCCCATTTAAGTAAGCCACTGTATCCATGGAGAGTTTTCTTGTAATAGTTCTGTGAATGCTACAGTTTACTACTTGTGACAATTTAAATTGTTTGGTGTTGCAGGAATTTTACATGGCTTTGGAAGATTTGTAGCAGAAGTTATTTTTTGCCGTTTCAGACTGGGCTCTTGCAGATCTACATCGGTAAGAAAAGTTTCCCCTGAGTATGAAACGAGTGGTATGGAGGTACCTGAGGATGGATGACAATGAGAACTCTGGGACTGGGTCCCAGCAGAATTTCAGATGCTTGCAATAAACCCTCCCTTTGACATATGAGCAGAGATTCAGCAGCTTTTGAAAATAGTTGGGAAAACTAACACAGAAGGGAGCAAGGTGTTTTCTAAGAAGCTGAATTGATGAAACCAAGTCTCTTAGAGATTTCTCTGCTACATACCCTACCCTCTGTTGTCCTTACTTATATTCTTTTATTTTCATAGTACTACAAGATATACATATTTTCCCAGGCCTTGTCAGTCTCCCTCACATATTCTTCTTCTGCTTGGGCTGCTGACAGAAGGAGAGGCCCTGTGTGCTGCAGGGCTTTGGTGTTGCAGCTGATGAGCCTGCAGCCCACTGCCAAGCAGCGAGAAAGAGCTGAGCAGTCTTTACCTATCCCTTCATTGGGCATCAACAGGATTGCTCCTCTAGCAACTACTTGATTTTTATATTGCTTTTGTTTTTCCCATTTAAGCCCGTAGGTAGCCTTTAAGACCTCTACCTTTCTCTCAGATTTGGTTGAAGTTTGCCAGCTGGCAAGGCTTCCCGAGTGCGGGGAGAAGAGGGAGGGCAAGCAGATTTGTGTATTTTTCTGTTTGGGAGAGCAGGCAAAAGGCACCCAAGAAATACATGAGAATGAAGAAGTGTGTGTTTTGGGGGAGGGAGGGGACATTCTGTTTCTGGACAAGCCATTGATAACACTTTGTTTTTGTTTGATAGGTCCCACTTCCTGATGGCCACACAAGCAACCACTTACCTCGAATTACAGACAATAGTACTCATTAGCCTCCTGAGAAAACTCTCTTTCTTCCTGCCTGATACAGAAGACGGTTTTTTTATAATAAAGAAAACATTGTGCAATATGCTGAGACAGTGCTGATGGGCAGCAAAAACCGAAGCCTTTACACAAACAAAAAGAAAAAGCCACCAACAAAACAATTTGTGTAATTTTTTTGTCTTTAAGTGCACATGGAGTCATAGGAGGGTGTGAGACCGCTCAGGTGGACCATCTTCTGGAGATTAAAGGAACGTTGCTGCCAAGACGGTATCCATGGTCGAGCTGGGCGTCTTTGTGATGACTGCCATTGGCCACTGCAGCATCCTGGTGCTCTTGGTTCTGTGCCTGGGAAGGCTGGCAGGCTCCGGTGAGAAAGAGTATGAGCGGGATGTGTGGAAGAGCCAGGAAGCAGGCAAAGAGGGACAGGAGCAGAGCTGGGCTTTCTCTTGGGTGAACAGACTGCGGTTTGGGTTTTCTTGTTCTTTTGAAATAGTGGGGCCGGGGGGGCTAAGATGCTATCCTTCCAGGTGGGGAGTGATCCTAGAAAATCCTGAAGAGAGAAATGAGAGAGAACTCAGGGAGTAAGGTGGAGCCCAAGCCGTAATGTTGATCGTAGCCGCTGCCCTTCTGTAGTCTCGCCATTCCTTAGTGACAGAAACGTGTTGCAGAGGCAGAGGAGTTCCTCTGAGTTTTCACACAGTCACGTTGCTAGCAGTGAGAACGTTGCTGCTGGTGCTGGCACAGAAGTGCTCAAGGACTCTGGGAATGGGCTCCAGCGTGCACAGCTTTTTGACTTGGAATAAGAAGCCTTTTAAATAAGGCATTTGAGTGTAGCTTTGATAAAAGGCAAGACTCAGTAGCAAAAGATCAGGAAATCTTTGTACGCCTCTTTCTTGGGAAAGAAACTGCTTTGGTGGAACCTTTGTTGTAGCCCTGCTGCTAGTATGGAAACCCTGGTGTGCACATCCTGGAGATGGGGAGGAAAAAGAGCAAGAAGCTGCCTTGCTTTGGTTCAGCTAAATGCTGCAGAGATGTGGAGTTTGGGAGAGCTGGGAGGTCTGCTGGCTCGGGCAGGGAGCGGTTGCGTTGGTAGTAGGTGACTTCAGGGAATCTGAATCATTTTGCTGCAGACAGATGATGAGGAGGGATCTGCAGAACTGATCTTCATTGTTCGTGAAGGTTTTTGTAAAATAAACGAAGAGAGCAATATCAGTTTTATATTGTAAATATGCTACTGAGAAGGAATGTAATTGTGCAGATGGTGCTTTGAGAAACTAAACATCCTGTCGCTGCTGAACTACCGGCTTATACCTGTAGTTAAACAGTTGCTCCACCAGGGTAAAAAGTTAATAATATAATTCCTTCTCAGCAAAACTGATTTAATAATATATTAGGAGATGATGCTGACCCTGGCTTTGCTCACCATGGAACGAATATTATAATTGAGAGGACTAATTATGGAAAAATAAAAACCTCTGTGGCTTTGTCAGGTTTTGCTGACTTGTGTTAATGCACTTGACAGGACACTTGGGTCTTGGTGGTGAGCACAGTGTCAATACTGTAGGCGATTTGCTATGCAAAGCAAAGGGCTTCCTAAACTGAGAAATTATATGAAATAGTAAGTAAAATGTGGGCAATGGGGAAAGACCTTTGTTCCGTTCAATGGGTGAGAAAGAGAAGTTGAAGGAAGCCAGGTCCTTGGGTTTGGCAGCCAGGTCTGTGGTTTTCTTGTGGGTGGGGTTTTTTTAACACTGATTAAAACTCCAGCAACTTGAGAAACTCTTGTCCTCAGTGAACAAGAAAATCAAAAGCTGTAAATTTTTGGTTCTCGTTTCTCTTTGGCTTTTCCCTCTGAGGTTTCTTCCCTACTTCTGCTTGGACTGGTTCTGCTTTAGGCTTTGTCCTAACACACTTTCTTCTCCACCTGGAACAGACTGTGCTGGTGGGAGATGCTGATCTCGGTTGACTTTCTGTACCAGAACTTAAATGTTATTTTCTATTCTCACATAAACAAAGCCAAGCGGCTCGGTGTGTCTTAAATCCTTGTGTGGTCTGTTTGTGGTGATCTCTCTAGAGCAAGGCTTGTGTGATGGCTGGGGGCTAACGGAAGGAAATTTGGCACCGACTTCCAGGTGTGAAATGCTGTGTCATGGGCTGAACACGGGATCAGCCGAGCCCGTGCTGGGGGGCTGTTGGCTGTCTCTCTGCACGGAGGGTTTGGTTGTAACTGCTGGTACCACCTCAGCCCTGTACCACGCGGTGTCATTAGCGTAACCAGTAGGTGCAGGGTGTAATAATTGCTTGCAGTGACTTTGTTTTGGTTGTGTTAATTTACATGGTGTGAAAGTGAGTGCAGTATGGAAAAACGAAAGGAATGGGTGTCCCAAGGGAAACGGAAACCCTGACGTTGATGTGATGTGTATTTTCTGAAAGGGAGGATAGTAGATGAAAAATACCATTTTTCTGGGTCAGGAATGATGGTCAAAATTATGTGGTTTTTATCTTTGTCTCTTATGCAGTTTTGTAGAAACAGAACACGGCAAGAAATTTTGAACCTTAGTAAGGTGTGTTCAGTTTGCGGCCGCTCTGCCTCCCCCTGTCCCAGTCCCTCTCCTTCTGGGCAAAAAGTCCCTGCTTCCAGCTGGCACCGTTTGGGTTTTGCTTTCACGGGGTGTAGGTTCTGTCAGCAGGAGCACGGTGGCCTTGAGTCCCTCCAAGACCTGGGGTGCTGTGACTGGATGTGGCTGTCCCCGGGTCCCTTGAGCTGTGCTCCAGCGTCGCAGAAAGCCAGCGCCAGCCCTGAGAGGTGAGGAGATGGGAGCTCAATGAACCAGTGTCTCTCCAGTAACTCTGTTGTTTTTAGGGCTTAAGAGGAAACACTGACCTGCGTTTTTAGCAGGACAGAGCGCCTTTAGCCCTGTCACCTGTGAGTCAGAATTGCACAAGAACTTGCTGTAAAATCTCTGTGTTAAGGTGACTGGCTTCACTACCGTGTTTCTGCATGTATTTTGCAAAATATTTCTGATTAGAGGAAAAGGTGAGGATGGTAGCCAGCTGTGGCACCCACAGGAGTCGAGTAAGGACGATTGCTTGCTTTATGGTGGAGCAGAAGCCAGGAGGAGATGTTCAGTGGGCAGGGGAGGCCCTGCAGGGAGCTGAGTGATTCAGGGGAGGAGGCGGCAGGGGCGAGCCAGCAGGGAAAAAGCTGACGGTGTGATCGAAGCCCTCAGTTGTGAGACAGAGTTCTTGGTGGAGTGTGGGGGAAGTTGATCGTGAGCTGCCACAAGGACTAAACTCATAGAATCACAGAACAGTTCAGGTTGAAAGGGATCTTAAAAGATCATCGAGTTCCACCCCCCTGCCATGGGCAGGGACACCTCCCACCAGACCAGGTTGCTCAAAGCCCCATCCAACCTGGCCTTGGAACACTCACAGGGATGGGGCATCCACAGCTTCTCTGGGCAACCTGTTCCAGTGTCTCACCACCCTCACAGTGAAAAATTTCCTCCTGATACCTAATCTAAATCTCCCTTTTTTCAGTTTGAAGCCATTATGCTTTGTCCTATTGCTACCTGGCCTTGTAAAAAGTCCCTCTCCAGTGTTCTTGTAGGCCCCCTACAGCTACTGGAAGGCTGCTGTAGAATAACGCTGTCTTCTAGGTGAGTGATGTGCTGTGCTCCTGAGCCATGTGGGATGTGCTGCAGAGGCTGTAGGTGAACAGTGTGATGGGGGAGTCCAGATGTGATGGATCCTGCTGTACATTGTGGCTGCAGTGTTCCTACTGCCCGTTGCTCCATCTTTCTTCCCATCTTCTCTGCTGTGTGTATTGGTGCCTGTTGCAGGACAGACCACGAGAGGAGAATGAAGTGGGTGTATGAATGGAAATTTACCTACTTCAGGCTCTGTTTGCTCTTCCCCCCTGACTTTTCTAGTAGATGTTTTGGGGCTCTTGCTGGCAGGGAGGTGAGGAAGAAACGTGTGTGTGTCTGTAGCAGGAGAGGGGTTGGGTTAACTGATGTAGCAGGCTTTCCCTAAAAAAGCAAAAACAAAAAAAAGAGCTGCTCTCCCCTCCCCTGAAATTCTCATCCTAGAAATTGGTGAGTAATTTGAGTTTGAAAGAAACTATTGCTACCTGGCTCTCAGAAGCCTGTTCCCATCTCAGAAACACCCTGGTGGGGACCCGTGTGGTGGGTGCAGGGCCCGGTCTTTCTCTGCAGCTGCTGGCTCTGCCCTGGGTGCCTGTTTGTGTCCGTTTGGTGGCCCGTGGTGGGACAGGGAGATGTTCTGGTGGAGTCAGTCCTGCGTGGGGCTGGGCAAGGACTCTCCCTCCTCTGCCTTGCTCCCCCTGAGGTCACTGAGCCCTAAGCAGTTGGTGTAGTTGCTTAGGAACGGTCAGAGGCAGGTACACCTTTGGTACAAACGCAGCTGTGATTAACTGTGCAGACACATCCAAGGCCAGGGAGGCAGCTCTTGCCTCTGTTTGCTGTCTGGTTCTCTGTGAGAAGATCTGGTGCTAAGGACGTCCTGTAGGATGTGGTACTGCTGCAGTAACGTTGCAGCAGGAGGGATGTGATCACCACGGTCACATCTGCGGTGGCACTGATGGTACTAAATCCCCACTCTCTGTTTCTTCAGAGGTAACCAAGCGCCGCAGCTTTTTTTTCTGGGAGACATGAAATGAGAACAGCTTGTTTGGGGGATACGTGCAAAGATCTCCCATCTGTTTTTTAAAAGGCACCCCAGAAAGTGGGGGTGGGGAAGGATCCATGGATACACATCACAGGCTCAGACTGGTGCTTAGTTCCAAAGTTACTTCTCATAAAGATGCTTTTTTTTTCCCTACTGACGCTCAGTGAATTCACATCATGTCTAGTGTTTGGCCTTGCCGGTGCTCTAGTGTTGACAGAAAATATCCTTGCCTGCGTATAAAGTTGGTGTTACAGCAGTTGATGCTTCAAGAAGTCTTAAGGGACTCTCCGTGTGACCTGCAGTGCCCTGGCAAAGGTTTGCCATTGCAGGTCTGTCCACCTCCTGCCCTTGCACCCCTCGGTAGAGCACTGCCCTGCGTTTCACCTGGCTTAGTGAAGGTGATAGGAAATGCTTTGTCTTTTCCTTCTCTAATGGGTCAGTGTCCTTTCCAAAGCATTGCTGGTTGCTGCTGGCCCAGGAGCAAGGCAGTGTCACCTTTGCCTGTTTTCCAGAAGAGTTTTCTGTGAGATGATCCATAAATGCATAAAGCAGAGCTTCGTAGACCTCCTCCAGGCTGCTGTTCCCGTGTCCCTGCCTGCGTCGTGGCAGACTGGAGGTGTCACAGTGCTCCTCTGAGTGAGGGCCTGTGCTCCCCTGCTTGTACCCAACCCGAAAGCCGGTCCCCAGGGAGCCCCATGGGTGGGCTGGGGCCACAGGCTGCTATGGAGGACCTTCACAGTGGACAAAGCGAGCTGAGGGGGGTGGGCTGTGGGAACACACTGTCACGGCATGTGGGTCTGCGAGAGCCACTGGATGTGGGGAGCTCTCAGCCTTGTCCTGTGTCTGTTCCTCCAGGACGGAGGGTGGTGGATCCTCCAGTGAAACTGGGAAGCTGGTAGTTCTGTCTTTCAGCAGCAAGGGGGCAACTGAGTAGCAAGAGCCATCTTGTGCTTTGTTCTGAGGCCTTGGAGATGCCTGTGAGGAAGGGGAGGGGCAGTGGACAAAGCTGATAAGGTCGAAGCCCAACGGGCTTTTAAACTAAAACGCAAAGTTTGTCCAGGATGAAGCCTTTAAGTGGAGAAAAGTGGATAGGTGAGGTGGAGCAGAACTGAAACCAGCTGGTGATGGGCTCCCCTGTTTGTTGCCCCTCAACAAAGGCCTGGATTCGGGTAAGCTGGTGGCTTTCTGATCTCCCCCAGGAAGGACCGTACCTGTTCCTCTCTCCAGGGCCAAGGCCACCAGCATCTTCTCAGCAGGAGCCTCTCCCTGCACCCATCTGTGTGAACCTCTGCCACATGCTCCTCGTGGTTGCACCAGGGAGGCTATGTCTGACAGGGCTGTCCCGCCTGGGCATGGCTCTGCTGGAGCTTGCAGGGGCAGCGCCATGTGCTCCCATAGAACTGCAGTCAGCGAATACTGANTTTCCCCCCCCCCCAGCTCCAGGAGTGGAGATTTAAGACTCTTCCAGCAGAGTTGATTCTGACCCCCCCTGCAGAGCCCAGGTGTTGTGTCCCTCCCTGGGTTTAGCTGTAATAGCTGTAAAAACAGGGAATTGAATGGTTTGAGGTTTATTTTCCCCCGGAGGTGAGTTTTGCCACATGGATAATATTTGAGAATTACTGTTTACTAAAGCTTAATTACTTGGGTCATAGTTAGTCATTAAAGGGATGTATGAATAACCGTGGCATTTAAGCTGAGCCCAGGCAGCCCAGGCCTCCAGCTCTCGGGTCTGTGAGGGGCTGCTTTTGCTCCGCTTCAGCCGGGAGCATGGGCTGGACCCGGGGACTGTTCGTTCCAGTTTGGAAAGTCACTTTTCCCATTTTGAATTTTTTCGGAGTAATAGGAAACTCATTAAACCTTTGCTTGTGCCCGTGTGATTTAACAGCATCCTGTTTGCCTTCCCTAAACCCGAGAGGGGGTTAGAGTAATGCAGAAGAGTTGTCACTGTTGTCCTCTTCCAAGGGCTCGTCGCTCTGCCAGCACTTCTGCAGCTTCTAACATCAAAATTAGTTATTGCGGCCTCTGACGGTAACGGTGCGAAGCCGATGTTTCTGAGCCGCAGCCTCAGCTCTGCTGATCCGATCGGCAGAGCCCGGGAGCCTGGTGGGTGGTGGTGACAAGGGATGTTTTCAAGGAGACTGTGGAGGTGTCAAGGCAAGAGAAAGCAGAGCTGAGCAGCAATTAACGGATGTTAATGTATGTGCAGAGCAAAGAGCCAGGTGTTTCTCTTGCTGCTGTATGAAGTGCTTTCTGCAGTGTCAAGTCTTCTCCTGCCCTGCCGCGTCCTCAGGGATGGTCCCGTGCGGGCCAGGCTCTGCCAGAGCTGCTGGGACCTGGCTCAGGGAGGAGGTGGTGATGCTGGGGGCGTGTGGCCCTACAAGCTGTCACTGTGCTCCTGTCACTGTATCCGGATGACCCAGGGACTGCGGGGGAGCATAAGGGCTCTCTGTTCCCTCTGTGACTAGTTCCCCCACCAGCCCACTGGCCACCTCTCCTTGGTGTCCTTTGGAGAGAAGGAAGAGCTGGGGGACCCACAGGCGCTGCAGGGTCATGTCTTCTGATGGGGTGGCATTTGGGGGGGGGTGGTCTCTGGCAGCACCAAAGTGGGTACCTGCTCCCTGCGGTGGGCAGGATGCTGGGCTGGGCTGGCAGTGCACTGGGCTCTTGACTGTCACGTCACCAGAATTTTTCTCTTCTCTCTTCTCTTTTTTTCTTTTTCTTTTTTTCTTTTCCCTTTTCCCTTNTTTCCCCTTTCCCTTTTCCCCTTTCCCTTTTCCCCTTTCCCTTTTCCCCTTTCCCTTTTCCCCTTGCCCTTTTCCCTTTTCCCTTTTCCCCTTTCCCTTTTCCCCTTTCCCTTTTCCCCTTTCCCTTTTCCCCTTTCCCTTTTCCCCTTTCCCTTTTCCCCTTTCCCTTTTCCCCTTTCCCTTTTCCCCTTTCCCTTTTCCCCTTTCCCTTTTCCCCCCTTTTCTGTTATTCCCAGCTCCCCACCGGCACTGACTGCATAGTGGAGTTGGTGCTTCTCAGCTGGGTGGGAGCAGGGTGAAAGCCCACCACAGCAAAGAGCCCTGTTCCTCTGCCAGGGATGGCCGTGCCAGCGCCAGGAGGTGCCACGGGAAAGACACGGCAAAAGGCAGAGAGAAAAATGGTGCAGAAAAGGCAAAATGCTTCAATTGCCACCAAATATTTTAATTCTTCTTTTCTATCCACTTTAATTTTTCAGGTCATTGGCACTAATGGGCTGTGGTGGAAGTGAAGTAAATAATTACCTACGCGAGAGACATCACATTGATTTTTAAGTCTCTTCTCGCTAATTAGTGATGGCGTTTGTAGGGAGTGACGGGCAGGGCTTAATGAACCTGACAGCATCTGCCTGCTGCCTTCTTGGGCTCCAAGGAAATCAAAGCAGCACAGAAGGAAAATGAAAAGGCCTTAACTTGCTTTTTTTAACTTTCATTTTGGCTTTAGCAGAATTGTATTAGGTTTATTTTTTAAAAAATACTGGGCTTTTCTTCTTGAGCTATGGGTGTGTAATAATTTTTAATAACTTCTTCAAAATAATTGCAGTTTACTGCTCGGTCCAAATAAACCTTGTCCGTGGTAGGTACCTGTCACCAAAAGGTCACTGCAGGGAAAAAAGCTTTTCACAATTTGATAATTCTTGTAATTTTGTTACTTAAGTGACCAGGAGGTGGTGTGAGCATTCCTGAGTCCGACTGAGGTGCCTTCAGCCCGGCCCCGCGCAGTTCCCAGATACAGCAACCAATGTTCCTGACATGGAACATTCAGGAAATTGGAAATTTCACTTGTGTTCGCTCCTCAGATTTTGCTAAATGAGGCTTCCCTTTGCTAATACAACAGTAACACATCTAAAGGCTCGGGGGTTTTATCTGTCTTCCAGAAGACAGGAGCCAATTCTTCTAGAAGACAGATAAGCACAAAGTACGATTCCCAGCTCTGATGGGATTGTGCTGCTCAGTGTTTAGAAGCTAAAACCCCCTTGTTATAAAGATACACACTGACCTAACAGCAACAAAAAGGTTTGGAGAAGTTACCAACGTGGTGGACTGGCTGGCCAGGACAGCTCATTTGGTTTATACTTGTTCAAAGGCCTCGAAGAAGGTTTATGTCAGAGAAAGTGCAGGTCCCTCCAGTCCTGGGCTGAGGTATAATATGGATGAGGATCTAATTCAGTCAGAAAAACCCAGAACAACTGCTAGTTCTCATCAGAAAATGTGGTTCTCCAAGAGAGGTAATGGGAGCTGTTTTCAGATTTTCTTACTTTTTTTTTTTTAATGAATGACTTAAAGGCCAGAAAATAAGTGAGAAGATGGCTTTTTTTTAAATGCACTTTTCTGCTTGAAAGACTGATATAAAAATAAGGATGTTGTTCTTGTCGCTCTCTGAGCCTCATTCTTTTCCCTCACAGGAGGTGGCCACAGTGGGTTACCCCTGGCACAGAATTTTACCCTCTCCCCACTCATAATACAACAATGGCCGGTTTAGTCAGGTTTGGAATGACTTTGGTTGGTTGCTGTTGGTTTTCTTTCGTTCCTTGTATCCTACTATCCCTGTAGTACCCACCACGTAGGCCAGAGCCAGTCTATGGACCATTCTTTCCTGGAGAATCTCAGAAGAGGTGACTGATGACTGCGCTGCTGGGAAAGAAGCACCAGGGAGAAGGCAAACTGGGGAAAGGAAAAGGGCTCAAGACGTGCACTGTGAGATGCAGAACAAGCAGGAACGCAGCAAAACCCCCAGAACTGGGGTCTTGCATCCTCCTGATGTAAGGGATTAAGCTCCACAAAACCTGCACACAGAAGCTCCTCCTTGGACATTCAGCAGCCCAGAGGAGACTGGTATTAACAAAGCACAGATTTAATAAAAAGGTTTAAGTCTTACATCTCAAAATGACTTATAAATAAACATAATCACAATACATATATTCTATTGTCTTTAAAAAAGTATCCATTATAGATAATATATATATTTTTTTGAGTTATAAAATCCCATATAAATAGCCAACTACTCTCAGTATGCGGAATATAAGAATATATAAAATATATATATCTGAATGGAATCCTGAGTACAGAGCAGAAAATAACACAATGATATAGATGGACACTAAATGCTGTGATGCTAGTGTATGATGTCTCTGAAACTGTAAAAATGGAACTGAGAACTTTTTGATTGCTCAACCTTGTTCAGCTCCGCAGAAATAGACTCAGGAATGGCACTGGGTGCGCCGCTCCTCGAGATTTCAGGAGCACCCTCTGGATTCTTTTGGTATCAAAAAGAGAAAACAACATCTGTCTCCTGATGGACAGAAATGAGGCACTTACTCAGGGCAGGCCCTGAGAATTGGCCTGGGCTTAAAGCCGAGAGCAGTGAAAGGCAGCTCTTGAATGAAGATGTGTGGCAGCACATTCCTGTAGTTAGACACAAGAGGTAGCCAATTCTTACACTCCTCCAGGTTCCCCTGAAAATAACACTATAAAGTCAAACCAGAAGAAGTGGAAACTTTGCCCATTTTAAGTATCAAAATGAAAGTTCCTTTTGTTTTTTGGGTTTTGTGGGGGTTTTTTTGGTTTTGTTTTTTTTTTTTTAGACTGAGCTAAGCCAAGCAGCGAGTCGGACACAGAAGTAGGGGTCTTGCTGCAGCCCTGCGCTGCCTCCTGTGTGGCACAGGCTGTAGCCGTGCTTAGATCCGAGCTCTCACCACGTTTTACTTTCTCCTGGCTTTTCAAAGTGGGCTGTACACCAGAGACACGAGGTGACTACACCTCCTGGAGCCAGGCCGAGGGCAGTACTGCAAGAGGACATCGACTGGCAGCAGCCTGTTGGAGTATTTACGTTCTGAATTTAGAGCTATTTTATTATTGTAGCATAATTTGGTGTTGTTTTTCTGATCATAATAAAAAAATGTCAATTATTCATGGAAGAGTAGTCATTATATGTTCTTTAAACACTGTTATTATGTAAGATATAATGTTTTCTTTCATATACTCTGAGTCCTGAACTCTGACTTGTTACTGAAACGTGAATCATCAGAGCAAACTCAAAGACGCCAACTGCAATAAGCACCCGGAGGCTTACACCCTGCTGCTGCTTACAGCGTCCACTAACGAGAGATAATGAAGGAAGTAAGAGCCATTTATAGTCTCCTGGCTTATTCCCAGTTTAACCAGGATCAAAAACCGGATGAGCAATGTTAAGCTGGAGTTGAGCCCCAGTTGCTGAGAGCAGAACTTCAGAAGTAAACAGATGCACGGTAACACTTTGGATTCAGAAAGTCTCAAGTTTTCTGTCCTTTCCAATATCACAAATAACTTACCCTTCTTTTTTCTTGGTATCCTGTGGATACCACCTGCCTCTCTTGTGGCAGTTTTCTTCCTGTTTTTCAGTTACAAACCCCAGCAACAAGAAGTTGTAAATATTGCACAGTAAGTTAGGATGGAAGACTAGAAAAAAGAAAGGCGCTTGTAGGGTGACTTTTCAGTCCAAAGAAAAGCTCTTCATTTTTTCTGCTAATTCCTGTCTCATTTCTATATGTTTTTTCAGGTTTTGCACTTCGTGGGGCAGGTTGATGTCCCACACTGACACGCAGGATTGCAATTCTGGAAAAAAATAAAAACCAAAAAGATTGCAAACTGCAACAGAAAAGAATTATTACATAATTAGAAGTGGGTTTGCTTATCTGCTTATTTTTTGATTATTCATAAATTGCCTTAATGAAGGGTGATGCTTAGGATCTAGAAAACAAGTTCTATGACACGTTGGGTGTGAGGTATGCAGTTATGGGTTACAAGCTGTTTGTACTTGCACGAGGATTTGGATTCCGGTTCCCAAACTTGGAGTGAACCATTTGAAAGCACTTGAAAAACCATTTCTGGTGCCTGTGGGCCATCGGGTACAGACCTGAGCTAGAGCTCATGCTAGTACTGAGGTGCCTGCATAAAATTTTCTCTCTTATTTTCCCCAAGCAGATATTCCCTAAATGCTTACAAGATTCAAACCCCATTCACTGTGAACTAAAAACTAAAACTGATTTCATAAGGCAGTGACTATTATTGGGAAAAGGTCACTTCTTCACTCTCCCTTTATGCAAATGACTCTTTACTCGTGGAGAATTCACGTTGCTTTTAGTGGAATGAGGATAATTGACAACGCTTGCATGAGTAGGGGCTCACAAACTAAGGCCCCAGACTTCCTGGGAGTCTCTGATTCCTCTGTATAATCAATGGCATTCTTAAATACAATAAAAAGGCTAAAAAGGCAATAGGTGTCCTTATGGTAATAATCAGGGAATATCAGACTACAAACCCCACATTTTTAGGAGTCACTGAAACTGGGAAACAAAGGGGAAGCAGGGCATCAATCAGAGCACTGGCTTTAACTGTTCTAAGAAAAACCCAAAGGCGGAGATTTTCTATCTTCCTGTTCCAGCACTTCACTGTCCTAATTATCAGGAAGCTTTTCCTGATGTCTGATCTCCCTTCCTGTAATAAACTGGTGAGTCTTTATCCTACCAGCAGCAAATATGTCGAAGCCTTTATTCCCTTCCTCTATTTGCATATTTGAAGCCTAATAGCATGTCCTCTCTAAGCTTTATTTATATTAACCAACTCAAATTCCTGCAGCATTTCCTCAAAGATTGCTCCTGATAGTCCTCCAGTGTCCCAATAATCCCAATCACTCACCAGTGTCCCAAATGGACACGCTCCTCCAGCAGAGGCCGTATCAGCCCTCAGCTGAGTGCAAGAATTAGCACATGTCTCAGAGAGGCCACTTTTCCACTGGTGTGAGAGCAGCGTTGGCCTCTTCTGCACCAACGTGACACGGCTGCCTCGTGTCCTGCCTGCAATCAATTCTAACCCTTTTCCTGCAGCCCTGCTGTTTAAGCTGATCACTTCCTCCTCTTGGTACAACAGATCATTCCTAATTAAGTAAAAGGTCTTGCATTTGTCCTCGCTGAGTGATACTCTATTTCCTTCCAGACCATTCGTTCTATTTGTCAAGGTCATTTTGAATTCTAATCCTGCCCTCCAGTGTGCTCGTGGCTCTGTCTTAGCCGAGAACTGGCTGCAAATCTGCAAAGCACATTCATCCTTCATCATTTATGAAAACTGAGGATTCCTGGCCTTGCACAGAGCCCTCTGCAAATCCATGTGATACATTCTCCAGTTAGACAAGGCCTTTTACTTTCCAAAACCAGTTTTTCCAGCAAATTATATTATATACTTCAACTAGTGGCTTCCTCTAATCCATTCTTGGAAGCGGCTGTTAGTTGGTGTATGGAGCCCAGAAATGCAAAAGACAACACAAACTATTAACGACATTTCAGTAAAATTCTATCAAATGATGATCACCATCTCTCTGCTCTCAGTGAGCAGTCAAGCATGACAGTGTCTACTCCACTAATAATACAAATTAATAAACCACAGTTCAGGTACCTTTGTGATACTTGTTGTCTTCGGTGTCACTCTTATAGCAATATCCCAAAACCAGGACCGCATTCTTGAGACTCCCTTTTTCAAAACAATAAAACGTCACATTTTAATGGGAACTTCATTTAAGGACACAGAGAGTAGATGACATCATGCCACTAAGAGGCCAGAAAGCAGAGTTCAGTCAGCCTCACCCTTTACTCAAAATCATTGACCATGAAAAACCCAGCCATGGAAACAATACAGTTGCTGTCTTTTGTTTGATGTAGGGGTTTCTCAGGGCTGAAAGGCGGCAGCAGGGCACCTGCTGGACCTGCCTAAGGAGACAGTGCCCGGTTACACGGCACAAGCGGAAGCAGCGGAGTCACAGGAAAGAGCCGTCACAGCGAAGGGACAGGCTGCAATGAAGACCCAGCACAGAGCAGAAACAGAAAGTGCTAGTAAGCATAGAATCATAGAATCACCTGGGCCGGAAGGGACCTTCAAAGGTCATCTAGTCCGACCCCC